>JAWPEI010000057.1:0-500000 GCA_035578085.1 Solanum pinnatisectum
TGTTTATGCGAGGATGTTATAGATGAGGCAAAGTGCAAGTGAGCCATTTAATGCACAAGAATGAACCCTTTAATCTGTACTTGCCAACTATGACGAATCCGAGGTTCAGGATATGAGGAAGTGGTAGCTGCCTTATTAGGGTTAGGAGTATATTCAAGGAATCCAATCAAGTTCGATATCAACCTAAAAAATAGAGAAACTTCTCCTGAAAAGCCATCAATAGAATAACCACAGAATCTGGAGTTAAAAGCCCTACCCTCTCATCTAAAATATGCCTTCTTAGGAGCCAATAATACTTTACCAGTGATTATCAGAACCGATTTTCTTGAAAGACAGTGAAATTGCTCATTGAAGTCATCGAGAAAATGTAAAAGCTATTGGATGGACAATAGCCAATATCGTAGGAATTTCTCTTGGCATCTGTACTCACAAGATTCGCCTTGACAGTGAATGTAAACCTAGTATGGAGTATCAACGGAGATTGAACCCTCTAATG
This sequence comes from Solanum pinnatisectum, assembly GCA_035578085.1. NCBI lineage: Eukaryota > Viridiplantae > Streptophyta > Magnoliopsida > Solanales > Solanaceae > Solanum > Solanum pinnatisectum. The sequence goes on from JAWPEI010000057.1 coordinate 497, forward strand.
TAAGAGGTGGTTAAAAAGGAGATCATCAAGTGGCTAGATGCGGGAGTGATCTACCCGATTTCTGATAGTAAGTGGAGTCGATCCGTGCAATGTGTACCAAAAAAGGAGGTATAACCATAGTCACAAATGGAAAAGGAGAACTCGTACCAACAAGACCAGTGACTGGGTGGAGAGTATGCATGGATTATCGAAAGCTTAACTCATGGAACAAAAAGGTCTACTTCCCAATGCCCTTTATGGACCAGATGCTTGACCGATTATCAGAAAGGGGGTGGTATTGCTTTTTAGATGGGTATTCCGGTTACAATCAAATATCTATTGCGCCGGCAGACTAAGAGAAAACCACTTTTACCTTCCTTTATGGAACATTTGCATTCAAAAGGATGCCATTCGGGTTGTGTAATGCCCCAATAACATTCCAGCATTGCATGTTATCTATTTTTGCTGATATGGTCGAAGACTCTATGGATGTATTCATGGACGACTTCTCAGTTGTAGGGGACACGGTTGAGGAATGCTTGACACACTTAGGACAGGTGCTCCAAAGGTGCGTGGATACGAATTTGGTTCTCAATTGGGAAAAATGTCACTTTATGGTGAAGGAAGGTATCGTTCTTGGGCACAAGGTGTCGCAAATTTGGAGGTTGACAAGGCAAAAATTGAGGTCATTGAGAAATTACCCCACCAATTTCTGAAGCGGTGTTCGTGATCTTCTTGGGGCATGCAGGTTTCTACCGAAGGTTCATTAAAGACTTCTCAAAGATTGCAGATCTACTATGCAAACTCCTCGAGAAGAAAGTGAAGTTCAATTTTGATGATGCTTGTATGGCCGCATTTAAGTGTTTGAAGGAAATATTAGTATCCACCCCGATTATCATCAGTCCTGATTGGTCCGAATCTTTCGAAGTAATGTGTGATGCTAGTGGTATGGCATTGCGAGTAGTGTTGGGGAAAAAGTACAACAAACTATTTCACCTAATTTATTACGCAAGCAAAAGTCCAATAGGCCCAACTAAATTATACGCCACCGAATAGGAGTTGCTCGTAGTGGTCTATGCATTTGAAAAGTTCGGGCATACTTTCTAGGAACCAAAGTAATAGTACACACCGATCATGCCGCACTCGCTACTTGATGGTGAAGAAAGATGCAAAACCAAGATTGATAAGGTGGGTGCTATTACTACAAGAGTTTGATTTTAAGGTAAAAGATCAAAAGGCTATGAAAATCAAGTGGCGACCACTTATCAAGGTTGGAAGGAAGGAAAATGCCGAGCTTGGAGGTCGACATAGATGATTCTTTCCCGATTTAATAGGTGTTTGCTATATCTCTTAAACCTACACCATGTTATGCAGACTTTGCAAATTACATTGCTAGTGATTGCTACGGGATGAGTTGACCTTTTACCAATAGAAGAGATTCAAGTTTGACGTTAAAAAGTACTTTTGGGATGAACCTTACTTGTTTTGAGAATGTTCTGACCATGTTATTAGGAGGTGTGTTCTGGAAGAGGAAGCAACAGAAATTCTCCATGCCTACCATGCATCTCCGCAGGAGGTCACCATAGTGGTATTCGCACTGCTGCTAAAGTCCTCCAAAGTGGTTATTACTAGCCATCCCTATACATGGATACACGTGAATTTGCAAAGAAATGCTCTCAATATCAGCAGCAAGGCGGAGTATCTAGAAGGCACGAGCTGCCTCTCATTCCTATTTTGGAAGTCGAGCTATTCGATGTATGGGGGATTGATTTCATGTGCCCATTTATGAGCTCATTTGAAAATAAATATATCTTGGTGGCTGTAGATTATGTCTCCAAATGGGTACAGGCCATCGCACTTCCAAACAACGAAGGAAAAAGTGTTGTCCAATTTCTGAAACGCTACATTTTCACAAGATTTGGCACTCTAAGGCAATCATTAGTGATGGGGTCTCACTTTGCAATAGGTGGTTTTCAATGGAACTAAGTAAATACGGGTGAAACAAAAGGTAGCAACCCCATATCATCTCCAAAAAGTGGCCAAGTCGAAGTGTCAAATCGGAAATCAAAGGATCCCGCAAAGACAAGAAATGCCAAAAGAACTACCGGTCTAAGAAACTTGATGATGCACTATGGGCATATCAGACTGCTTACAAAACACCTATCGGTATGTCCCCATATCAATTGTTTATGGTAAGGCGTGTCATTTGCCCGTCGAGCTAGAACACAAAGCATTGTGGGCACTAAAAGCTCTAAATTTGGACTGGTCAAAAACTTCAAGGAGAGGGTAGAGCAGTTGAACAAATTGGATGAATTTAGACTCAGATCGTATGAAAGTTTGGCCATCCACAAAGAGAAGATGATGAAATGGCATGATGCTCGGATACTCAAGCGGGACTTCAAGGTAGGAGATTGGGTTTTTTATACAACTCTCAAATTAGAATCTTTCCTGGAAAGCTCAAATCTAAATGGTCTGGACCTTTTAGAGTAACGTGAGTGTTCATCAATGGTGCCATAGAAGTTGAAGATTAAGAAGGACCTCCATTTAAAGTGAATGGTCAACGTCTGAAATTATATTTCGGGATTGTCAAGAGATTTCTTTGGTTGAAGTGGTGTATTTAGAAGACGCTGAAGGTGTTCTCGTCGCCGTACACGACGTTAACTAAGGCGCTATTTGGTAGGCAACCCAAAACCATTTATTGTTTTCTTTTTCTATGATAAAATAAGGGTGTGTTGATTGTGCAGATGGAAGTGTGGAGAGTGAACGAACAATGCATTTTGGTGAGTAACAGATCTAGTTAGCGAGTCGCTGAAAGGGTCAGTGAATCCGACCTTATCTGTCGTTTGACTCAAGACATCTCAACATTGGAGTCTGTAAAACTCGGTGATCATAGGAAATTATTGGCGAACCGCCGACCGTGTTGGCGATCCCGACAGAGACCACCGTTTGGACCCCCAACTTAAAGCAGAGGTCCTGTAAATTTTGGTGAAAAAGCTAAATAGTCCTGCCCGCCGAGTGAGTAGGTGAGTGGACTAATGTCGTTGAGTGGGCGAAATGGATGGTTATCAAGCCAAAGGTAAAAACAAAAAAATTTATTCCAACTTCATTCACTTTCCTCACTTTTTATCATTTCAAAATCCACACCTACACTCTAGTTTTATATTTCTTGCACTTTGGAGTATTTTGGTTCATTGATTTTTGCAGATTTGGATTGTATTGTCGCCTAGCTTCTCGGTAATATTTCAATCAAGACAAAAGATATTTTTGTGGATATTTGAGCTGAAGCAAAGAAAATAAAAAGAGAATCTAAAGCGGACTAACAACACTGGGCAATCGATGCCTAGACAAATGGAGCGACTACTTAGACATGATCCCTCTTTACCTCTCTCTCTGTCTTTCTTTGTTTTGCCTTTCGAATTATGTGTTAATTGCATTTGTGGACAAATGTTTTTATTTGTGGGTGAGGCTCACCTTTTGTGTGCTATTTGTGATTCGTGTTGTATATATTTTGGCTGTTCTGTTTAAAATTATTTTCTACATTGCTTTTTGTGGATGTTTGAGCTTAGGGCTCTCTTTTGTTTGAAATTGCAAAATGAATTTTTACCCTTCCAAAATCTTTTCATTTTTCAAAAATTTTCGCCACCTCTTGTGTTGAAAGTGGTTGTTCTTGTACAAATTCAAGTATCGGTTTCGATTAATACCAATGACTTGAATGGTGCTCTCAATTAAACAAACATGAATGTGCGGCTGCGACAAGACCAAATGAAGTTGCATACGCAATATGTGAACTTTTTGCATCTCGTTGTGATTAGCCATTAATTAAATTGATTTTCTTGTAATGACCATTGCACACTAGCGAAAGTGTGTGGTCTTGTTTGACTTAAGTGTCGATGCCTTGTGTGATGAGCTTACTTTGATCCTTGCATGAATAAAACTAGAATTTGCCCCGTTAGTCAGATTGATTTAGTAAGGTGTGCTCTTGAAATGATCTTAGGCAACTTTTGAAGAGTGTTAGCCAAATTTGACGTATACCTCTTTTGTGGCCTACCCGTGAGCATGTGAAACTCTCTTGAACACCCTTTGAGCCTTACCTTTCTTTGGAAGAACATTGATGAACCCTAAACCTTACTTAACCCACTATCTATAATCCTCTTAATTTGTGGTTTGGTGAAGAGCCAAGTTAGGCCAAAAGCCTAAGTTGGGGGTGTGGTGAAAAGGAAAAGGAGAAGTCAAGAAGTGCAAGAAAAGTCTCCCTTAACTCATGGTGTTGCGAAACAATGGAAACCCTCCAAAAAAAAAAGAAGAGAAGTTGTGGAATAAAAGTACAAAAGAAATTGGGTTTCCAAGCAATCCTTGGAGGTGAATAAAAAGATGACTTAGAAGCACTAGAAAAAGAATTGATAAAGGAAAAGAAGGGAATGCCTTGAGAATACCACATCTCATGATGAAAAAGTCACTGAGCCTAAATGACCATACCTTTGCACTCAACCCCATTACAAGCCTTAGAAAGACCTTTTTTATCTAGAGTGAGCCGAACCGAAGATCGATTGGAAAATAAGGGCAAGCCTATGGGTGAAAAACATGCATTGTGTTCCTCTTTTTGAGTGTGAACATTGCATCTAATTCCTGATCTTGAATTGATTAACCTCTGTGTGTGAATATGGAATCATTCTTTATGTGAGGGCATTTAGATACTTTTTGTTGAGCTTGAACTTGCACAAGTAGAAAGTATTGCGAGCATGAGAATCTTTGGTAATGGTGGGTCACAACTTGAATCTTTGAGTACACAATTGATCTCTGCATGAGTAATTTGAGTCTTGTTATGTATATTCATGATTGAGTCTTGTGTAGCACTGTTCGAGACACCATTTTTGAATGACTGAACTTGAGTTTGCTTGAGGACAAGCAAAAGTTTAAGTTGGGGGTGTTGATAAGTCCATAAATTGGACTCATTTAGGGCTTTATTTTAATAGAAATAGTGTCATCAAATGCTTATTTAGTCTCAATATCTGATGAAAACCCTTAGGATTCAGGTATTTGAAGTTTGAAGGAAAGCATGGACACTACGTCGCAAAAAGGAACGAAAAGGCTGAAAGGAATAAAGAAATGAGGGCCTGAGGATTGCCGAAGGGTCCTACTTCGCCTTTTGTTCCAGTTTGCTGAGCCCTGAAGGAAAGGATCAAACCAACAAAAAAAAGGGAGCAGTCGGCACATCATTGAGAAGTTCCGTGAAGCAGTAATATGTCACCCAATGACCCAGATAACGACAATGCCGAAGGATGGTGCAAGACGGCGATGAACTACACCAAACGGTGAACTGCCGAGTCGATCGCTGATTTCGACTAATGTCACCGAATGATCCGCTACAACACAGATTTTTGAAAACTATAAATACTCGTTGAGAGTTATAGCTTAATATCAGATTTTAGTATCTCAAGATTTTTAGTGTGAAACAATTAATATCATTTTTATTACTTTTTCTCTTAGTTTGAGAGTGTTTTGAAACTTGAAGAAGAAGAGGGTTTTACCTCCAAGATTTGGACTTGGGTCTCTTGGATTCTTCATTTTTGGTCTGTAGCAAGACTTAAATCTTCATACACATTTGAATGCAAGCTCATTTAGGTATAAATTTATATCTCTTGATGTGTGGCTAAAAACTCCCATTCTTGGGGTGTGATTTAGCAAATATTTGTTGATATTATTGTTGGGTTTTTCTTGATGATAGGTTAGATGTATTTTAATGGTGATTTCACCTAGTGGTTGTGGTTTAATTTAATGGGTTTGTAGTTGCAAATACAAAACCACCCATGTGTTTTCAGCTTGCTCGAGAGAGAGAGGTCGCAAAACCAAGACCGCTAGACTGATGGCCTAAGGAGTGGATTGACATAAGCTTCAGCCCGAAAGGGTGAGCCCTAAACCCATATCCTAACACTCAGCTCAAGAGAGTGAGTGGGGTAAGGTGTAGGCTGGCCTTCATGTGGCAAATGGATGTCCGAGAGGAACCTATTTGAAACAGGGTAAGTTGCCCGAGAGGGAACTTATTTCCATCTAAAGCTTAGCCTAGTCACTATTATCTTGCAAATTTCCTATCGAAAGCATGTACCCAATGATTTATACCAATATATATTGCGGTCACATCCCAAGAATCTCTTCCCATACTTGATTTCCTTTATAATTTACTTTTTTTGCTATATTTGTGACAAAAACCCCCAAGTCGATATTTGACACTTTTGTGTCCCCCTTTTAATTTACAATATTTTTAATCGTTTATGTCTTTAGCTACAACTAGTTAGAATTAATTTTATATTTCTATTAATTCTCGAAACCACTCCTGTGGGACTCGACCCCAACCCTTGGTTGGGTTATTATACTATTGTACGATCGTAGACACTTGCATCGGAAGTTGTGTCGTTGATTACGCATACATCAGTACCACATTAAGGTCACCAAAAGTGAACTTACCATTCAACCTTTCCATCTTCAATAATACTCACACACAAGAGACCTAAACCTTTAACAAGTTATTTCATCACATAAGGACCAGCACCTAAGACAACACCTAAGTCATACTTGTGCACTGTGCAAGTAACATCCCATAATATTAATCACACTAAGTACTCCTTTGAAGTAACCATAAGCAAGGAACATTTACATACAACAAGTCATGACAAGGAAGTAACTCAATACAATCCAAGTATAGCATGCATCATTTACATTTAAGCATATATAAGAGTCAACATTCATCAATAGCTTCATTTAGAGGACCTTCATTCATTACACATTAGATCATCCTTCTCATTAACTTTATCAAAAGGACATTCATACATTAGCTATTAAGACTTAGGGAACTCACTATGACCCTCTCAAATCCTACTCATGCAATGCATGGATAGCATCCCATACTACCATCCAAACTTCATAGAACTCATCAAGAAACCATAATGCACATCTCATATGATGGGAATAGGTATTAACCAACATAGACCATTGGAGCTAAATCATGGAATCTGGTGTTATATAACCCTTCACCAAAGGAAAGTGTTCTACTTGCCTAGGGTAGAACTAGTAACCGTCCTAGATGTTCATTGGACTCTAACCTAACATTGGGAGAGTCACCATCTTAGCCATATCCACTCAGTGCTTAGCCTCCATTCCCATAGAGTAGTTCATTCACATCACATTGTTGTACTTGAGAGGGCCACCAACGCTAGGCCTACCGACCCAAAGTACATTACACATGAAAGGGACACCAACATTAGGTCTAGTGATTCAAGGTACATTAAGGATATCTCATTGGCTTTCGAAGAGGTGCCACCAACATTAGGTCTACCGCTTCAAGGTTCATCATTTCACACAAGAAAAGGCCACTAACATTAGGTCTACCGCTTCAAAGTTTAACATCACATTAGTTCCTAGACTCCTTATGAAAGGCCTCCAACATTAGGTCTACCAATCCAAGGTTTAGCCTAGAATACTTCATCATTCATTCATTCATTAATTTATGAAAGGCTACCAACATTAGGTCTATCAATTCAAGACATTAAGACAATAATCAAGATACATTCATTATACAAGAGAGGATGCCTAAGCCTACCAACTCAAGATTCAACAATACTTTCATTCATTCAAGAAGAGGGTGCCTAAGCCTACCAATTCAAGATACTTCATTCATGATCACATTCATCAATATAAGAAAAGGATGCCTTTGCCTACCAATTCAAGATACACATTCACTTTTACTTTCATTCATACAAGAATAGGATGCACAAAGTTACCAATTCAAGATATACAACATTAGATTATAGAACCGTTCACATTCCATCATCAACATTCATGAGTGTTAATTGAGAATATGCTTTTAATCAATAACACAATTACATTATAAACAAGATCATTATTCTATCATTGAAATCACATGCATATCCTTCACATTATATATAATAACTAAACACCTCCACCTTTCAAGTGGATCAATACAATTAGGCAAGAGTAATGGCATCATTTCAACATTCTATATCCATATAAACATTAACAATTCACATTCCATCATAATCAATCAAATCTCAATCTTAAATCAAAACTTAGGAATTTGGGGGAAAACATGGGTTCTAGGAAGAATTGACCTTAAATCACCTTTAAATCCACAATTCATTCACAATTCAATGCAATAATGCCTTTAGAAATCATTTTGAATCGAACCCATGCATAGATTGGAAGTTAGGTTTTGGGGTAAACTTTGAAGATTTGAAATCATTTTGAAGTTGGCTCCTTGAAAGATAATAAGTCAAGGATGAAGACCACCATACATTTTAGAGAAGAAATCCATGAAAATCCTTTGAAAAAATTGAAGTCTTGACCTTGGAAGCTTGAAGTCTTCACCTCCAATGGAGGTTTCTAGAGAGAGAACTTTTGGAGGGGAGGAGAGGTTTTGATTTGGGTTTTGAAGTAATGAGATGAAAAATAGAGTTTAATGCTTTTAATACTCTAAAATACTTTAATAAACCCAAAATAACCGTCAAAAAACTTAACTAAATTGTCAAAGAATTTACCAAACTAACCTTACCTTGGCCGAACCCTCACAACTTTTACAGGTCCAAACGACGGCCCCATCCACGGACCATGGATGGGGTCACGGAATGTGCTGTTGAAGTGTGGTTCATGGATGCAACATGGTTTGGGGGCCCTTGACCTACGGAGGACATCTACGGGGCGTGGATGGACCTACGGGGAGTGATCCCCTTTCGTAGGTCACTAAATCTTGGGCAGCTTGTTGGTTTCAAGGGGTCTTGAGGGTTAGGCTTTAGGGTCCTCCTCAAGGACCCCTAGGGTGGTCCATGAGGAGTCGTACCTTGAAATTTAACCCCTAAACCCCTCAAAAATGACTCGGGACAACATCAAACCACCTCAAACCTCATGACAACTTAAAGATACACAAGTTAGGCTCTAATTTCACTTATTCATTTTACGGGTTGTTACAAGTAATTATCAAGTGAAGAATTGCCCTATGCTCACAGCAAGAGGAAGAGAGGCCAAGAAAGCTTCTCTTAGTGGTCAGGATCCCAATGATCCAAAATATGGCTGCTTCTATGCACTTCGATCTAGAAAGGACCAAGAAGGGTCTCTAGATGAAGAAATCGGTATGTTGATAGTTTCCATATAGATGTAAATGTTTTATTTAGATCGTGATGCTACTTGTTAGACTTTGATGATTAGCCTTGGTAGGGTTTGGATGCATTGTTGTTAGACCTTTTTGGATTGTAGAACACGGTATAGTTATTATGAGTTTTTGGTTATGTCGGTTGGGATTGCTTAAAAGAAGTGGTACTTGAGGAATTAGTAGGGGTTTCCTCCCAAGGGGGAGATGGTGTGCTTATATAGCAAGGTTGTGGAATGTCCCAATATCCTCATCTCTTCCTTCTACTCCCACTCTAGGCTGAGACTAAGAGTTCCTATTAGCTTGTATTATGTTTTGGAGTTATGAGTGTTTTATGCGTTTCCATGATTTCCTTATGATATGCATGTTCTTGAGAAATTCATGTTTAGAAATAAAATGAGTTTTCATGACTTATGTTCCTCATGTTGTAGTGCATCTAGTATGAGTTGCCTATTTGACTTCATGAGATAAATTGATGAATATACCTTATATGTATATGCTCTTCTTGAGTAGTTGGCCTAATGGTTTCATGGATTATGTTGAGTATGCTTTTAGTTGGAGAAGGTAGTTCCTCATATGAATATGAGAAATGTTGAGTTTCATGCATAATGGGTTGTTAGATGTAGTTTCTACTTCCTTGTGTTGCATTGATTTTGTTTGAGATGGAGTTGAAGTTTCCTCCCTTGAATTGTGCATTTTTTTTATGTTTCACGCATGATGGGCTGCTAGTCTTGAGTTTTTAATTTCGTAAGGTGTCTAGATCGTCATTCGAGGATGAATGTTCCCAGGGGTAGATAATGTAACATCCGAAAACTAGTAGACTAAACTAGAGCCTTAAGTAAGGGTTCTAGAGCTTTACGTGAGGGCTACAATTGTAGAAAGGACCTCCTGTATTTAGAGTGAAGGGTTTAGGGGTTAAACGTCAAGGTACGACTCTCCAAGGACCAACCAAGGGTCCTTGAGGAGGACCCTAGAAACTACCTAAAATCTTCCAAAAATCAGTGCACCAATGATTGGAGACCCACGCCCCGTAGGTTGACTCACACCCCATGGGTGAGGGATCATGGTCAGGGTCCCCAAATAAGGCTGCAGACCACAACCCATGGAGGACCAGCATGGCATGTGCGTCCACTCACGGCTCATGGGTTGGGGTCTCATGGGTTGGCAGTGTAGTCTTAAGTCGATTTAAGTTACAGGGTTAAGAGAACTTTCTAGAATTAATTAGGGGTTAAGTGGTGTCATTTTATTAGTGATTAGACCACCTATATAAAGCTACTAGACCCTTAATTAAGTGATTCCAAATCATTATTTTCAATTCACCAAAGAGACCCAATTCCCTCCAAGAAATTCTCCCACTAGAACTCAAGGAAAAAGAAGAAGGACGCTGGAGCCTAGGGTTTCAAAGGTCAAGGGTTTTCTTATAAATTTCGTGAGGATTCTTCACCAAGGTATGGTAGTCCTTCATCCATGGAGTCCCTCCAAACTCAATTTCAAAGGTAGTAATTTCCCCAAAAAGTTAGAGTTTGACTTCAATCTCATGGATTCATTTCAAATTCATTTTTAATGATTGAATTATGTTTTATTATGGATATATTGATGATTTTATATGATTTTATGTTGAATTCCCGAAGAATCCATGAATTCCCCAAGAATCCATGAATTCCCTTATTTTTCCAAATTAGATCTCAAAGTGTGGGTATTGATTGATGCAAGTAGAATATGACCGAATTATGCATGTGGTAACTGAAGTACTTGAATTATGTTATCATCCATTTCTAATGTAGTGATTCTATATGTGTTGATGGATTGTGATCTATGGGCCTTGAAGGGCAAAGTATGAGAATTATGCATGATTGTGAGATTTATGTATATGCTTTATGAACACTTTGAGAGTAAAGTGATTATGATTATAATCTTGTTGTGTGTTGTTGAAAGGATATTCTCAATTACACACCTATGTATGAATATGACATGTTGTGAAAGGTTTTCTCATATAATGATGATTCTAAGGTCGGAAGGCTTTTCTCACCTAAATGAATCTAAGAAAAAAAATGATCATGGATGGTGATAGTTGCTTACGCATGATCTAAAGAGTTGTCTTAATTGATATACCTTGAATCGGTAGGCTAAGGGCACCCTTTCATGTGTAATTAAAGAGCTATCTTGATTGATATACCTTAAATCGGTAGGCCAATGACACCCCTTTCATGAGTGACTAATGAAGTATTCTAAGGCTTTGTCTTGAATCGGTAGACCAATAGTTCCCCTATCATGAGGAGTCAATGAGCTATTATGATGTACCTTGAATCGGTAGGCTAAGGGCACCCTTTCATGAGTAATGATGTTAATAGAGAAATAACTTCTCCGTGGGAATTTAATTCTTAGCACCGAGTGGGTATTGTGAGGTGGAAACTCTCCCTAGTATGGCTGGGTTTCTAGTAGCAATCTCCTTATCCCATAAACTATTATCCCCCATAGGTTATTTAGCTAGTGGATCCACCTAAAAGCTAATATGATGATGGTCTTACCTTAGGCAAGTAGGACAACCCTTTTCGGTGTGGGTAACACCGAATTTCATGTTAAGCTCACACGGTCTATATCGATTAAGGCTTATTCCCACTGTGAACAAAAAGATGAGTTATGAACTATGGTTACTCAAGAAGCTTACTTAGCATGGGTAGGATTATGGGAACTTATTCATGCATTGAACAAGTAGGCCTTGAGGGTAGTTATGGTATTTTCCTCTTATGTTATGATAATTTATGTAGTGGATGTACTTATGACTCCATTGTTAAGTATGTTTGATATGAGGGCTACTTGTAATGATGTATGCTAACTTGGATTGTTGCTATAAGTTTCTTTCCTTGATATTATTGACTAAAGGGGGATGTTCCCTTGTCTATGAGAAATAAGCTAAGAATGAGATCAAAAGATGGTGAACATGAATGAGGACCTAAAGTGACTTGCTTCGCATGGGTGGGATTATGGGATCTGATCCATGCATTGCACAAGCTTGCCTTTAGGTGGCTCATGAAATATTTCTCCTATGTTATGTTAAAGCTAGATTACAATGATTATTCCTATGTCTATTATGATATCTCTTATGCTCACTAGTTATTATGATTGCCTACTATGTTATAGCCTATGTCGTATTATGATGTCTCTTATGCTTATGACTTGTGTTTTTACACTGTCTTCAAAATAATGTCTTAACTTAGCAAATGGCATGCATTCAACTAAAATGTCCCTTTTAGCATGTTTTCAAGGTTTTTATGCATGGCTATCATACTTAGTGCATTTTTGTACCAACCCATATTTCCTACATTCCTCCCAAGAGTAGGGTCTGGTTCTTAAGGTGGTTATCATTTGGTTCAAGCTTGGATTCGACTATTCTCCTTGCTTGTGGTGAGTCCTCATAATTCGGGGATGGGAGTTTCACTTTGAGTTTCATTTCTAGTAGTTTTCACTTCCAAACTATGTTGTATGGGTTGTGTCCTTTTTCATTTGGACTATTGTAATAGATGGCTAAATGAGACAAGTCTAGACTTCTGCTTTGCTTTTATAAAAGACTTCGATTGTAAAGAAAAGTTCTAAAATTTCTGCATCATTTCTATTTTGCTTATGTTATGATATTGTAAGTGGCTTAGATGGTGCCTTTAGGGGTATTATGTGCCTTGTTACATCTAGGGGGTACCTTTGTATCATGATAGTTTCGGGGGTGTTACACCTACAAAGTATAAAACGAAAATACATAAAACAATGAAAGGGTCTTGGTCCTCGGAACATGAGGACTCACCAATCTTCAAAACCTATGAAGAATCAAGTAGCCACGAGTATGGAAGGTAGAAGTGTTAGACCCTACATTAGTGAAACACTGTAGGCACAATTATGCATTAGTATATGGAATGCATTAAGTATGAGGTGATAATGCTCAACTATAATTCTTATGATTCAAAGTGTAGCCGGTCGCTATAAAGTATAAACCTAACAATGAGTTGGGATCGATTCCATAAAGAGTGATACGGAAATGAATTCAAGTACGAAGTATCAAAGTGGTCTAATTTCTTGTAGAATGGAAGTAAATAATGCATAACATAATACAAATCGAGAAGTTTCAATTATCAATGCCAACATAATTAGGTATCTACTTTTTAACAAACACAAATAGCACAAGTTTTGAAAAACTATAAAGAAGGCCTCAGGAGTGCATGAGAAATCAACTACACATTTGTAACATCCTGCCTTAGAAAGAGCTAAATTGAGAAAGAACTAATTTGGAAACAACCAATTTGAGATTTGTTACACTTAAGCTTAAGTTGTGAGTTTTCGGCCAACTTCAAACGACCATAAGTTTTGATACATGATGAGTTAGGTGGCCCATAAGACATTAAATGAAAGATGCTTGAATCCTCTTTCCAATGCCACAAATTTTGCTAAGTTTTGTGTTTGAATGAGGAAGATATGGCTGTTTGAAGTTATCCTGTCCAGTTAAGGAAAGTTTCCCAAATTAATGAGGGATATTTTAGTATTTCCCTTAACCCATCACATTTAAACGTTTTTAGTAAGGTTTTAGGGGTTAAAACTAATTTGGGTCTGTTTTCACAAACCTAAATATGCTTAGAGTTTTAGAAGAGAGTTCAAGAAGATAAAAGAGGAGAAAAGGAAAAACAATCAAGATTTATTGCGAATCGAGGAATTGTTCGCCAAATCGAGGTGTGTAAGTTTTCATAGTGTTGGGTTCGTTCAACCATGTGTCAATCATGTAAATTTCATCTGTAATTTCATTCTTGAGGTTCCATGATTCGAATTCTTGATAGGTGTTCTCGAGGTTTTGTTCTTCATGCTTTGTTTATGAAGTTTGATGAATTTTGAGGTGAGGATTTCGATTGTTGAGGGTTGTTCTTGAGGAAAAATGAGTAGATTCTTGTGTACTTGTATTGTATAATTGAATCTAGGGAAAATTTGAGGAAAATAATTGATTCTAGGCGAGTTAGGGTTAGAAAATGAAAAGAAAAAATCATCGGATTGTTATGGGGAGGGGTTGGGGCGGCACGCCCCATATGCGCCAAGAAGTCTGGGGCAGCACGCCTACAACATGCCACAAACTAGCCCCAGTCAGTGAAGGGATGGCGCGGCGCGCTAGGGATACGCCAAGAGCGTCAGCCCACTTTTCCTTCCGTCCTTCGATCAGTACATGTTCCTTTGAGTCAAGCATTTATTCCTTTCTTAATCCTAGCGCTCTAAACTACATTTAAACATTGATAGATCCTTCATAACATGAATCATAATGCTAAATTCATAATTTAAATTCAAGGTAGAGTTAAGAGTAAAGTATTGAGAGTTCTTTCGAGTCATTTTGATAAGTCTTTTACAATCTTTTCAAACTTGTTTTAAGACTTGAAGACTTGAGTATGAGGATTAGGACAGTTGGGTTTCATTTTTCAAAATGAATATATGTGGACTAAGTATTCCAAAGAGTAAATGTTTTTACATTTAAGATGAGAGAAAATATCGATTTTCAAATGAGTTCATGATGAGTTTTGAGTACTATCTCTTTCAAGAGAAATCTTTTGAGTAATAATCTCAAATTTGAGGATGAGGAAATGTTTTTAAACATATGAGCTGAGTATATTTTGGGAGTAGTATGAAGCACCTATATGGGGACGAGTTCATACAACTCAAAGTCCTCATAAACCATGTAACCAACGTGGATAGAAAGGGTCATACTTTTTCGATGATTCCTTATTACTTTTTAAGCATAGCTTAGTGGATCCACATAGTTGAGGATGTATTATACTCTAGCTAGGTATAGGACAGTTATAGTAGTGTGGGCGAGACACTGCTTCATCACATAACTCATAGTGATAGTTGTTAGTTAGAGAATCTCCCAAATAGAGTTATTTTCTATTTTTACATACAAACTAAGTTACTATTGTATATTTAAATATATTTAGTTAATATCTACTATTTATAATCTTTCTTTATAATGCATCCCTATTGTTTCTTTTATATGAACTGAGTTGAGTATTTTTTGAGTTTGAGTTCCTTTGAGTTGAGATGAGGTGAATATGTTTCTTCAGTTCCACTTCATGCTTATTTCATGTTTTAGATTTCCCCTTACATGCTCATACATTCAATGTACTGATGCCATTTGGCCAGCATCATTTCATGATGTAGATACAGGAGATCAGGGTCATCAACAAGTGATTCGTTAATAACATTTGTAGTTCCAGAGTTATTTGGTGAGCATCCTTGCTTCTAGGGGATCCCTTATTTATGTTTCTATCATTTTAGTTTATTATTAGAATGTCGTGGATCTTGTCGCGACCTCCATCTCACCTAGTAGAGGCTCATAGATGGACAGTAGTAGTTGAGAAGTCTGATTCATTTTCTATTGTTCTAGACTTGAGTTGTCCTTGTGGCTTGATTGAAAATTTTAAAATGTTCTAAGTTAAGTATTTGAGACTTTTGAGTTAAAACTTTATATTTGAGTTTATCTAATGTTGAGTAAGTCTTCCGCTAAAAGTTAGGCAAGGCCAAGGGTCCGCTTGGGGCCAACAATGGTTCTCGAGTGCCACCCATGTCCATGGTGTAGACTCGGGGCGTGACAAACTTAGCATCAGAGCACAAAGTTCAAGAGTCCTAGGGTCTATGAATCTGTGTCTCTAGATTTCTAATTACTGGTATGAAGCACGCCACATCTATAATTAGGAGGCTACAATGTTTAGGAACTATCTCACTTCTTTCATACTCTTTTGTGCGATAGATTTCAACTCTATAAAGTTCCTCTCTAAGTCGTGCTTGTGCATATCTTTCTGATCATGCCTCCACAAAGAGTTGTGCGAGGTTGTCCTACTAGGAGGAATGTTGATCCCCAAGATTAAGGGGTTCCCAATACACTAGAATTGCAACCCCAAGGAGAGGTCACGAATGCTGAGTTCCAGGATGCTATCCGAATGTTGAGTTAAGTGGCGACCGACCAAGCTGGGCAACAGAGAGGGTTCGACAAGATGTAACTGATACAATCCAGAATCTGTGAGTTCTTGGGGATGAATCCCCAAGCTTCACAAGTTCAAGTGTCACTAAGGATCCGAAAAAATTTGTGGCAGAGTTGTAGAAAGTGTTTTAGGTGATGCATGATGCAGATGTTGAGCATGTGGAACTAGCTGCATATCAACTGTAGGGTAATGCTAGAGTCTGGTACGACCAATAGAAGAGGAATAGAGTTAAAGGTGCACCAATTGTGAGCTGGGCTGCGTTCGAAGAGGCCTTTATGGGGAATTTCTTTCCCTATGAACTGAGAGAGGCTAATGTAAGAGAATTCCTCACTCTTAAGCAAGAATGCATGAGTGTGCATAATTACATCATCAAGTTCACTCAACTATTTTGTTATGCTCCAGAAATGGTTGCTGATATGAGGTGCAAGATGAGTTTGTTTATTTGTGGGTTGTCTCGTCTATCAAGCAAAGATGGTAAGGTAGCTATGTTGATAGGGGGCATGGACATAGCAAGGCTGATGATCCATGTGCAACAAGTTGATGAAGATAAGCTAAGAGATAGAGAAGAGATTCGAAACAAGAAGGCTAAGACAAAAAGATATGAATCTGGGCAGCAGAAGAGTAATGCGAACTGGTCATCCTTTCAATAAAAGCCAAATGGACCTACTCTATCATCTTCTAATGCACCTGCACCAAGGAATAGAGGTGAGTATAAGAATCAGAATTCTCAAAACATCAGAGCTAGACCTGCATAATGTCAAGGTAGTGTGTCACAAGAAGGTAATTGGACTCATGTATGTGCTATGTGTGGTAGGAACCACCGAGGAGCATGTCCTAATGGCTCCACTGGTTGCTTCAGGTGTAATCAAAATGGTCACTTCATGAGAGAATTCCCTAGGGACAAGCAAGGTAACAATAATGGGGAAATAGAGCCCAATCTTTTTTAGTGGCTTCGTCAAACAGAGCTACACCTAGAGGAGCTACTTTAGGGACAAAGGGAGGAGAAACCCATCTTTATGCTATCACCAGTCAACAAGAACATGAGAATTCACCAGATGTTGTTACTGGTATGATCAAGTCTTTAATTTTGATGTATATACATTATTTGATCCAGGAGCGAGTCTGTCTTTTGTGACTCCTTATGTTTCTATCGGGTTCGATATTATTCCCGAACAACTTCTTGAGCCCCTGAGTCTTTCCACATCTGTTGGTGAGTCTATTCTAGATAAGTGAGTATATCATGATTGTTATATTTCTGTCAATCACAAGGATACCATGGATGACTTAACTAAGTTAGATATGGTTGACTTTAATGTTATTCTAGGTATGAATTGGCTTCATGCTTTTTATGCCTCAGTTGATTGTAGAACTCGAGTAGTTAAGTTCCAATTTCCTAATGAGCCAGTTATTGAGTGGATGGAGGAGTACTTCATCAGTGCCTAAGGGTCATTTTATTTCATACCTTAAGGCTATAAAGTTAGTTTCCAAGAGGTTCATCTATCACTTAGTCCGAGTTAATGACTCTAGTGTTGAGACACCACATATTCGGTCAGTTCCAGTTGTGAGTGAGTTTCCAGAGGTCTTTCCAGATTATCTTCCTTGAGTCTGTCTTGAGAGAGAAATATACTTCGGTATAGATATCCTTCTTGATAATCGTCCTATCTCTATTCCGCCATATAGAATGGCTCTCGCTGAGTTGAAAGAGTTAAAAGAGCAGTTGAAAGATCTTCTTGATAAGGTTTCATCCGACCAAGTGTCTCACCCTGAGGCGCTTCGGTCTTATTTTTGAGGAAGAAAGATGGTTCTCTTAGGATGTGTATTGATTACCGACAACTGAACAAGGTTACCATCAAGAATAAGTACCCCTTCCTAGAATTTATGATCTTTTCGATCAACTTCAGGGTGCCACCTATTTTTCTAAGATAGACCTCAGATCTGGCTATTATCAGTTGAGAGTAAGGGAGAGCGATATTCCAAAGACAACATTCAGGACCGCTATGGTCATTATGAGTTTCTTGTTATGTCATTTGGTTTGACTAATGTTCCTGTAGCGTTCATTGACCTTATGAACAAAGTTTATAAGCCTTATCTTAATATGTTTGTTATCATATTCATTAATGACATTCTAATTTATTCGAGGAATGAGGAATTTCATGCTTGTTATCTCAGAGTAGTTCTCCAAACTCTAAAGGATAGAGTCTGTGGCATTCTTAGGCCATATTGTTTCTGGCGATGGGATTCGAGTTAATACTCAGAAGATTAAGGCAGTGTAGAATTGGCCTGGACCCACATCACCAACTGATATTAGGAGTTTCTTGGGATTGGATGGTTATTATAGAAGGTTCATCAAGGGGTTCTCATCTATTTCATCCCCTTTGACAATGTTGACTCATAAGACAGTGAATCTTCATTGGTCTAAATCTTATGAGAAAAGCATTTTGGAATTGAAAACTAGGTTGACAATTGCCTAGTGTTGACCTTACCAGAGGGTACACAAGGCTTTATTATGTATTGTGATGCGTCCAGAGTTGGACTCGGTTGTGTATTAATGCAGAATGACAAGGTTATAGCTTATGCCTCCAGACACCTTAAGATTCATGAGAGGAATTATCCAACCCATTATCTAGAGTTGGCTAATGTATGTTCACTTTGAAAATATGGCGTCACTATCTTTATGGCGTTCATACAGATGCGTTCACCGATCACAAGAATCTGTAGGATGTATTCAGTCTAAAACAGCTTAATCTCAGACAGAGGAGGCTGTTGGAGTTACTCAAGAATTGTGACATGAGTATTCTCTATTACCCAGGTAAGGCTAATGTTGATGTTGATGCATTGAACATGTTGTCTATGAGTAGTACTTCCCATGTTGAGGACGGCAAGAAAGAATTAGCTAGAGATGTGCACACACTTGCACGGTTAGGAGTCTGGTTAATGGATTCCAATTGAGGTAGAGTGGTGGTGATGAATGAGGCTGAATCATCACTAGTGTCCGAAGTGAAAGAGAAACTAGACCAAGACCCTATTTTTTCTTGAATTGAAGGCAAATGTTCATAAGCAAAAAGTGATGGCTTTTGAAGAAGGGGGAGATGGTGTATTGAGGTATCAAGGTAGGTTGTGTGTACCAAGGGTAGATGAACTTCAAGAGAGGATCATAGAGGAAGATCATAGGTTTAGATACTCTATCCATCCTGGTTCCACAAAGATGTATCGTGAATTGAGAGAAGTCTATAGGTGGAGTAGTATGAAGAGGTGTATTGGAGAGTTCAAAGTGCCCGAATTGCTAATAAGTCAAGGTAGAACACCAGAGGCCCAGTGGTATGGTTCAGAACGTACATATTCCAGAATGGAAGTGGGAGATGATTAATATGAATTTCATTACAAGGTTGCCTCGGTCTTGTAGGCAGCATGATTCTATTTGGGTGATTGTAGATTGGATGCCTAAATAGGCCCATTTATTACCGGTAAGGACTACCTTTTCAGTAGAAGATTATGCCGGATCATATGATCAAGATATAGTCAGACTTCATGGAGTTCTTGTATCCATCATTTTAGATAGAGGAGCACAATTCACCGTACAATTCTGGAAGTCTTTCTAGAAATGTTTAGGTTCGAAGGTAATTTTGAGTACGACTTTCCATCCTCAAACTGATGGTCAAGAAGAGAAAATAATTAAAACTTTAGAGGATATGTGTCATGCACCAAACTCGAGGGGCGCAACTAGATCCTAATGCCAAAACTCAGACCCGAGCCGACCCTGCTGAACCATTTGCTACTAGAGCATGGAAGCCACACGTAATCAAGAAAACAAACAAGTATATCTCGGCTTAAAACTAAGCTCTCGGTCGGCAAGGCCCCTGTCAACTGATCTATAAACGAAACAACTACTCCCAGGATATTATATAAATAAATAGACAACTAGCACAGAAGTCTTGATTGGGCCTTCGAGGCCACCATGATATCTATACCAAAATTGAAAGCAGGTATATATCAAGACAATACATCAAACAGCTCACAAGCTTCAACAAACCAACAAACTAGGCCAGTATGGCCATAACGTAGCTGTACATCCCACACACTAGTCTGCAAGCCTCTAAGAGTAGTAAAGATTGGCAGGACAGGGCCCCAGCCTACCCATAAATATATATACAATAAAAGGTAACAAACCTCCCAACTCTGGTAGCTCTGGAGGAAAGGGGCTAGCCAATCGGATAGAAGTCAATCCTGCTGCTGAGGAGGTCTACTGGGTCATCTGTCGGGACCTGCATACATGAATGCAGTGCCCCCAAGGCAATGAGGCGTCAATACAAAATAATGTACAGAGTATGAAAGGCTACAGACTAAGTAAGCAAGTATCATAATATACCAAAAGAAATCACGTAAGGAAATCAAAATCTTAGATAAGCATGCTAACCCGCTACTGAATCAAAAAAATACAAAAATGATCAAATATCAACCTAACCAAGCCCCCATAGGCTCGGCAAATACAAACAACATACCGCCTACCTAGGCCCCCATAAGCCCAAAAGGTGCCAAATCAATCTACATACCCCTATTGGTAACCCCTTGTCTTTGTAAGAAGTCACATAGCCCTTTCTGGAAACGATATAGCCCTGTAGGCAGCACATAGCCCTCTTAGGCAACATCATAGCTCTGTGGGCTGCACATAGCCCTCTTCTGCATCAACAAAGCCCTGTAGGCAACACATAGCCCTCTTTGGTGTCAAAATAGCCCCGTATGCAACACATAACATTCTTTGGCATCAATATAGCCCCGTGGGCAACACATTGCCCTATTTGGAAATAACATAGTCCTATTAGACAACATCATAGCCCCCATAGGTAGTTCATAGCTCAACGACTAACCACAATAGTCCCAAGGGCGACAACAAATAATTGAATAGGCTAAAGGCGAGCAATTTAGCTATAAACAATATATATGAATAATCTCTAAGTTGTTCCTAACTTAGGGTCGTTCTTAAAAGATTATGAGTCCCTAAAATGAGGGTTTATAACCACTCAATCATCCAACCACTCACAATTACATGTACAAGATCACCAACATTAACTACCTCCAAGGAAACATGTCGAACGAAGGGAATAACCTTAACATACCTTTCCAATGAACGCTCGAAAGACCATAGTTCCTTCACAAAAGTTGTTCCTTATATCCTAAGCTTCACAAACACTATATATACACAGCTGGTATGCAGCTATAAATAGTTCATAATTAATCTTAAATCGGTGGATTTTACATATGAAAACAATCATAAAAGAACCCCGAGATGATTACCTTCGTTAACCAAGTTTAAACCTTGAAGAAACACCAATAACTACAAATTTATATCTTCAAAAACCAGCTCCAAATGCAGCTAAGAAGGGAAAAATGATTGCCATGTGTAGAGTTCACGTTTCTAGGCATGGGGGCAACTCTTAATGGTAGCAATCGTCAAAAACTAACCTTCATCATACAAGAACTCCATAGGAACCCTCTCTTAAGCTTTATTTCTGGTTTTGAAGTGAAAAGAAATGTTTTCATGGCTTAAAATGTTGAGTAAGCTGACATACCATATTTTTGACCCGACCCAGATCCGACCCTGATTCTACCCCGGCAGGCCGTAGTAAAACCCTCATAATGTTTTACTCCGATGTCAGTTAGATATGGGATTTTGTGCGTTGAAAACTAGACTCATAGGCCTTCGATTTAATGGGTGATAGGCCTTCTAACTCTTTATATATTGGGAGAAAAATCAAAGACATTTGACCCAAATTTAAGAGAAATCTTTAAAAGGGAACTTACGATAACTTTCGCTAACTTTTATTTTGCCACTTACCTAACTTCAAAACTTGAGATACAACCCTTGAACACTTAAAATATGACATACCACATCATTCATAATTTATTACCCACCCTCCTTGTCTTTCTACGAAGATACGACTTAATTTAGACGTTTTGAAAAGTCGGGGTCTTACAATATGTTGAGGACGTGTGTGATCGATTTCAAGGAAATTTGGGATGATCACTTACCTCTCATTGAGTTTTCTTACAAAAAGATTTATCACTCTAGCATCCAAATGGCTCCTTATGAGGCTCTTTATGGGAGATGTAGATCTTCTATTGGATAATTTAAGGTTGGTGAGGCTGAGTTGATAGGCCAGACTTGTTTCATCAAGATATGGAGAAAGTGAAGACTATTCAAGAAATGTTGAAAACAACTAAAAGTCATCAGAAATCCTCTACTGATGTTAGGAGAAGAGATTTGGAGTTTGAGGTGGATGATAGGGTGTATTTGAAGGTTTCACCCATGAACGGTATTATGAGGTTTGGCATGTAGGGGAAACTTAGTCCCTGGTATATTGGTCCTTACAATATATCTAAGAGGATTGGAAATGTAGCTTATGAGTTGAAGCTACCGCCGGAGTTAGCGGCAGTCCATATGGTATTCAATATTTCAATGTTGAAGAAGTGTAGGGGCAATCCTTCACTTATTATACCTACTAAAAATATTGGTATTAAGGACAATCTATCTTATGAGGAGATTCTCATTGAGATACTTGATCGTTAGGTTTGTAAGTTGAGGACCAAGGAGGTAGCATCAGTCAAGGTCTTATTGAGGAATCAGTTTGATTAGGAAGCTGCTTAAGAGGCTGAGAAGGATATGAAGAAGAGATACCCACATCTCTTTGCTTCCGAAGAAGCATCAAACCAAGGTACTAATTCTTTTCTTGGTACTCTTTAAGTTGAAATGTTGAATTTTGATTTATTTCTTATAGGGTGTTTGAGTTGGGTGTAGATATTTTCACCCTCATTTCTACTTAGAGCAATCTCATTCAAGGACGAATGTTCAAAGGGGGAGATATTGTAACATCCCACCTTAAAAAGAACTAATTGAGAAAGAACTAATTTGGAAAGAGCCAATTTGAGATTTGTTCAAGTTAAGCTTAAGTTGTGAGTTTTGGGTAAATTTCAAACGACTATAATTTTTAGTATAGGATGAGTTAGGTGGCCCATATGATATCAAATGAAAGGTCTTTCAATCCTCTTTCCAACACCACCAAGTTTGCTAAATTTTGAGTTCGGATGAGGGCAATATGGACATTTGAACTCAGTCTGTCCAGTTAAGAAAAGTTACCTGTATTAATGAGGGGTATTTTAGTCTTTTACTTACCATATCATCTTTAAACATTTTTAGTAAGATTTTAGGGGCTAAAACTATTTTGGGTCAGTTTTCATAATCCTAATTACGCTTAGGGTTTTAGAAGAGAGTTCAAGAAGAACAAGAAAAGGAAGAACGATCAAGATTTCTTGTAAATCGAGGAATTATTCACCAAATCGAGGTATGTAAGTTTTAATAGTGTTGTTCATTCACCCACATGCAAATCATGTAAATTTCATCCGTAATTTCATTCTTGAGGTTGAATGATTTGAATTCTTGATGGGTGTTTTTAAGGATTTGTTCTTCATGCTTTGTTTACAAAGTTTGATGAATTTTAAGGTGAGGGTTTCGATTGTTGGGGCTTTTTCTTGAGGAAAAATTAGTAGATTCGTGTCTACTTGTATGGGATAATTGAATCTTAGGAAAGGTTGAGGAAAACAATCGATTCTCGGTGAGTTAGGGTCAGAAAATGAGAAGAAAAATTATTAGATTGTTTTGGCGAGGGGCTGGGGCGACGTACCTGCAGTGTGCCACAAACCAGCCCAAGCCAGTGGAGGGCTGGAGCGGCGCACCAGGAGCATCAACCCACTTTTCCTTCCATCCTTCGATCAGTACATGTTCCTTTGAGTCGAGCTTCCATTCCTTTATTTATTCTAGCAATATAAACTACATTTAAACATCGAGATATCCTTTATAACATGAATCATAATCCTTGAATTCACAATTCAAATTCAAGGTAAAGTTAAGAGTAAAGTCTTAAGATATCTTTCGAGTCATTTTGAGAAGTATTTTACAATCTTTTGAAACTTGTTTCAAGACTTGAGTACTTAATTATGAGGATGAGGAGAGTTGAGTTTCATTTTTCAAAATGAATATATGAGGACTAAGTATTCCCAAGAGTAAATGTTTTTACATTTAAGATGAGAGGAAACATCAATTTCCAAATGAGTTCATGATGAGTTTTGAGTAGTATCTCTTTTAAGAGAAATATTTTGAGTAATAATCTCAAAGTTGAGTATGATGAAATGTTTTTAAACATATGAGTTGAGTATATTTTGGGAGTATTATTGAGCACCGATATGGGGACGAGTTCATACAAATCAAAGTCCTCATAAACTAAGTAGCTAACGTGGGTAGAAAGAGTCATACTTTTTAGATGATTCCTTATTTCTTTTTATGCATAGCTTAGTGTATCCACTTAGTTGAGGATGTCTTATACTCCGACAAGGTATAGGACAGTTATGGCAGCGTGGGCGAGACACTGTATCATCACATAACTCATAGTGGTGGTTGTCGGTTAGAGAATCTCTCAAATAGAGTTATTATTGTATTTTTAAATGCATTGAGTTGTTATATATTGTTTTAAAATCTTTCTTTATAATGCATCCCTATTGTTGCTTTTATATTGAACTGAGTTAAGTATTTTCTGAGTTTGAGTACCTTTGATTTGAGATGAGGTGAGTATGTTTCTTCAGTTCCAGTTCAAGCTTGTGTCATGTTTTAGATTTCCCCTAAAATGCTCATACATGTACTGATGCCATTTTGCCAGCATCATTTCATGATGCAGATACAAGAGATCAGGGTCATCAATAGGCAATTTGTTGATACCATTTGCAATCCAGAGTTGTTTGTGAGCCTCCTTGCTTCCGGAGGATCCCTCATTTATGTTTTATCATTTAACTTTTGTTATAAAGATGTCCTGGGTCTTGTTCCGACGTCCATCTCAATTAGTAGAGGCTTAGATGGAAAGTTGTAGTTGAGAAGTCTGATTCATTTTCTATTGTTAATGTTCTAGACTTGAGTTGCCCTTGTGGCCACTTTAAATATTTTTAAATGTTCTAAGTTAAGTATTTGAGACTTTTGAGTTAAAACTTTACATTTGAGTTTATCTAAGTTGAGTAAGTCATACGCTGAGAGTTGAGCCAGGCCAAGGGTTCTCTTTGGGCCAGCAATGGTTCTCGAGTACCAACCATGTCCAGGATGTAGGCTCGGGGCGTGACAACATTTTGCCTAATGGGCAATTAACAATTTCTTTAAATTGTTGCATCTCAATAATTGTATAAGTTCTAGTTGTAATAGCAATTTTTCAATCGGCTATTATCCTTCAAGTTAGTTCCTTCGAACCTCAACAAGCTTAACATTACAAAACAATCATATTCCTTAATGCAACCCACTTTACCAAGCTGGGTAGTAAAGATGTATGCCAGTACAATTATCACTACAACATTTTAGGCATAAGGCCACACTAATTCTACAACACTTATAAATTGTTGCCAAATTATTTTTTGGGTACGCTTTTAAAGTGTAGCTTTAAATTTTTAGCTTTTGGCAACAATTATATTGGCAACACTTGTAAAACGTGCCCTCTATTAGTATAGGCTACAATTTATAAACGTTGTCAAATTATATTATAATTGACAATAGCTATTTACACATATGACTACGCTTTTAAGTATATTATTTTTATAATTCTAAAAACAACACTTTATAAGTGTGACCTTATCTTTCCTATAATATTTCAAATTTTTTCACTAAATTATTATATTCCCTCCTAGATATTTTACTCTCCCTCCAACTAATTAGCCAAAAAAAAAAAAAAAAAAAAAAAAAAAAAAAAACAAACACTCATAAAAGATGTTGTTTGCCCCTAATAAAAAAACTATTACTTCTCCTCCAAATTAGAGAACTCCTGTGAGAGCTTCTCTTCGCTAGATTCAATACACTAAAAAATAAGTGCCCATATCACATACACAACTTTATTGAAGATTTTGTTCATAAACTTTCTCGTCGGCTTTTGCAAACGATTCCTATATTAATTGTTGAAGCTGCTTGTAATATTTTCACAAATTTTAGACCTAAAATTCACTTTTGGGTTGTAACATGGACGATGTTAATGTTAGCTCTTTTCGTTTTTCTTACAATCCTCACATATGTTGTTTTATGGTCCTCCTAGAACTGGAAAGACAACGACTACTCTAGCTGTGCCATCAGTTTTTCGGGTATGTTAATGTCACATATAGATTTTATTTAGGGTTTTCTCTAGTTTATGTTAATTTTATTTATAAATTTATAGTCTGGTTAATAGATTATGGATTCTATAGATCTTATTCTTGAAAATCAATTTCTATTTTAACAGAGAAAGTGTGTTTTTATGTCAATTCCATTAAGAAAATTTGTGTTTTTGTGGAATTGATTATGAAATAAGTTTCTACAAATCTAATTTCTGAAAATCCCTTCCAGCTACCCAATGACCTATAATGCTAGTTGCCATCAAATTCGGGCTAGGAGTTTCTATCTGGAAATGTTTCAAGCTTGTCAAGAAAAGTAATTTCGTTATTATGTTAAAAACATGTCTTTGTGCATACCATTCTTAACATACCCTGAACCTCGCACTCCAAGTAGCTGCATCCTTATTTCCCATTGTATCGAAGATCTCAAATACTCAATGAGCTCTTCTAGCAGACTCTAATTCATATAATTGGTAATCGTGGAGTTTATGGGGCAAATAACATTGTTATGCTCTGAGAATTGATCAAAAACTTGTTTTGCATATGCCATATTACCAACACAAGAGTACATAGAGATTAAAGAGCTACAAATATGAGTGTTTGGTTCTATTCCGTTCTTCATTGTTTGTGCATATACTTGTTTACCTTCAAGAAGAACTTTCAACTTGGGACAAGCTTTGAGAACAAAAGTATATGTATGAATATCCTGTAATAGTTCATATGTTACAAATCCTTCATAGAGAAACATTGACTCCATAGGGCGTTTGATAAGAATCAGTCCCCTAATCATAATATTATAAGAAAATGTATCAGGTGATTGAATTGATGACTTGAAGACTAACAATGCATCATCAATTTGCATACTCCAACATAGGATTTACGAGCTTTGCTGCATTTGGAAAACAATGAATTAATCCATTGAGAATCAATTGGTCATGTAATTTCTTAGCTTCATTCTTTTCAGGACACATCTGGAGCAGCAGAACACTACTTGGGATTTTATTCCTCTTGTCTCTTTGCAATTTTGAAAAGTTTTGCACTGATACATAAGTGCTTATTGAAGAAGCAACCATTTATTGTAAGTTGTATCTTGTTAGAATTTTCCAGTTGTGTTTATCTTTTCCATTTCCAAAGAATAGAATACTTGGTTGATATAAGTGAACTTTGCCCAATGCTCCTTGTATTGGCTTATATGTTCTATCTTGTATCCTAAACCACAGAAGCCTTATCCAAACAAACAAAATGATAGCAAATGTGAATACATTTTGTATACAAGAAATACTTTTTTTAGCTATATATAATAGTCCAAAGTAGCTGTAAGGTATGCTTAAATACTATCTAGTTACAAATCAGGATAGTGTCAACTGTCAACTTGAGATACAATACCTCTTCTAATCATACACACACCTAATATCACATTGTCAACTTGTGTTTTACTACCAAAAGATGTCAGTGAGGATGCAAATACTCTTTTATCAAAGTTCATCATGGTGGACAATCCGCTACTTGGTAGCAGAAATGTCAATAATCAACACTAGAACACATCTTAATCGCCCCCGATTCAATGGTATTTCAATAAGGTAGAACAAAGAAAAACATTTATGATTGGGTAGTGACAACTGTATAGTTTTGAAAGTCTAAGCTGATAGGAAAAGCTGCATAAATATTGAAGCAAAACATTCTTCAAAAAGTATTTCAACCTCTTGAGATAAAAGTTTAAGCAAACATATTCGATTTTCAAGTGTAAAGAGGAACAAACTGGAACTTTTGACAAAAGTGCACTACTTTTTGAGCAATTCAAACTCTCCTTTGTTTATAAAGAATTATATTCAGTACTAGTTGAACTTTGGGACATCTATTTTCTTTCTACTGGTTTTTTTCTTTTTCTTTTTTTTTGTGAAATTGAAAGGACTTGAATAGCTTGTTGTCTTGCTAAAATTATAGGACCTGTAATCAAGTTATAGATTTTCTTAAAGTTGCTGCTAGTTAGGTGTCTTCACCTAGCCATATTTCTACATACACATTTTCTCCATGATTCATAGACAGATAACTACAATTCCATTGTTCAAATTTTTGAATAAGAAAATATATTTACTTCCTAGATTCTATGTCCATAAGTTGGTTAATATTTTAAACTATACTATAATAATGTGAAACGTACAAGCCTATTGTTTTTCCTAATCCCTATACTTAAATGTAGAGAATTCTTCTGGAATTTGTCAACTAATGTGACAAATTCAAGAGGTGAACACTTCCTTCTTTGAACATTCTAATTGGCAAAATCACCTACCAAGCAAGAATCTTCTTGGTGGATTTACTTGTGGAGGTTTTCGTGATATTCTTTACATAAGTGGATACATTTTCCCATAAAAAGTGGCTATTAATATTCTCTGACAAAAGATAAATCATTTTAGTGATTACCATGGTGTCAATATAGTTTGCATAAAAATTAAGAATATTGATGAGCAACTAAATACATATACTGTCTAAGGCATGACAAATTTATTTTAATGTAGTATTTAAATAAATTTTGTATGCTATTAGTATATATACGTGTATTATTACTTGTATCTTGTTCCTATATATGTATTCTATACTTGGTGTGAGGTATTCGTTCTTTCCTATGAGTATGAGGTTTCTGATTAATATCCGGTTAGTACGTTGGTCAGCCGAAATTTTATGGTCGCTATAGCCAAGAGGGCATTTAGACCTGTTAATGGTGGTCCCGTAGCTAAGATGACTCTAGGAAATGAACTGTTGTAAAACCAAGAGAACCTCCCTTAGAATATCATATTTGGATCTTTGATATTTGTTTTAATATTCTTTATATACTTACTAGCATGTTGAATTTATTGAAAATACTTCTTGAAATATTTTGTACTGTAAGTCCATTAGACAGTATTTTTCAAAACTATGGATAAAACTCAACATATTTTAAATAACATAAATTTATCTTCTCAAGCAACAAAGATTGCTAAACTTGAAAATGATTTACAAAACTGGAGTATACCAGAAGAACCTTTCAAAAAGATTTATCAAATAGGTAATTTTAGCTGGATTACTCGTCATAACATTAGGACTTGTGAATCTGCTATTACTATTAATAACTCTTTAGAAGTTATTCATTTGCTTAAAGAAAGTGATATAAATCATTATAAAACTAATTTCAATTATTTGCATATTGGTTTAGTGCAAGTAGCTATTAAGCCTTTATTTAGAAAAGGACTTGATATTCCTGTTTGTGTCATCCTTCGAGATGGCAGATTTTTGAATTTTGATGACTCGCTGTTAGGAGTTTTGCAGAGTAATCTAGCTGATGGGCCAGTTTACTTTAATTGTTATCCTAACTTCTCTCTTGATATTAATGACCCTAACGTCATGGATTCCTTGACCCTCAATGTCAAAACCAAAAACTTGAACAGCAAAATCAATACTCGTGAGATAGCCATTATCTACCGAGTCTACTACAGGCTTATGAAAACCACCCTTGCACCCAAGGCATATCATGAAAGCGCTAAATTAGGTGAGACTATGCTTATGGAATCCAACCATGAACATAGTTCTATTTTTGTTCCCCGATTACTCCAATGGAAAGATATACTTTCTAACAATGATTGGCGTTTTGATAATATCACTCAACCTTTCGTGTCTCATTCTGAAAGATCTCAGATTGAAAGAGTCATTCAATTTCCAGATGGGTCAATCGAACTCAAATTTCTTGACAATACTATTAGGAGATCTTCATCTAATCGAAGGTCGTCCTGGTCCGCCTCTACTTCGTATCCCTCAAGAACCGTTCACAGACCACCTTCTTCTTCAAAAACCCCGGAGGAAGCAGAAGAAGACATTTCCATCGCTGAATCAGTTGATAACAGCAAAGGTAAGGTTACAGGTGTTGACTTTTCAGGAGATGTCCCTAAAGTCTTCTATCAAGATCAACCAAATAGTCCCACTGCAAGTGAGATGGAGCCTCCTCAACCGAAGAAACCAGGTTGGCTTGGTATGCTAAAAACAGGTAAAGAATTTATCCCTAATCCAGATGTTTTACATAAAATGTGGACTCATCCTGCCAACCAGACTAAAAGAAAATGATATGTAGCTACCTATACTCTTAAAGAAAGAGAATCATTCAGAGATTCTTGGATGAAAGATATAAAAAGGATAGGTTGTGCAATCGAATTCTTTAAATGGTTTGAGATGACTGGTAAGATTGAAAATCAGACTGAGTCATTACAGGTTATCATTAATAAATGGTATACAACTTCTAATAAGATTGTTGAATCTATTACTCCTCCTCTCGAAGGTATTAACATTCCTATTGCAGGAACAGTTATTAAAGCTTCTCCTTTCAAAGAGAAAAGTGATAAGACCAGTACGATACTCACTACTGCAGATATTGACCGAGTAGTAGAACAAAACAACTGCTCAAACCAAATTCTTCATGTAATTTCCAAACAAATTGAAGATACAAAACCTATATTTAGTGGAAGACCTATCCCGGCTTCTACTTCATCCAATAACCATATTGAACCTAACCCAGGATTCAAATTACCAGAGTTTTCCAAAGATAAATTCCCTAAGCTTTCAGAAACTTTTGAAATCTCAGGAAATAATCTTATTGACAAGATCAATGAACAACTTACCAAATTTAGCGTCTCCAAACAAGAAGACAAAACTCAAAACAAGGTTTCTACCCTTCAGGAGAAATCTGTTGAAACCATTCAGGATAAAGATATCCTTCTCCAAAAGTTATCTAATGATAGATTCCATAATCGGAAAAGCTATCATAGCCATCCCTTATTTCCAGATTTACAGTATGAGGAAAACGCCTTCTTATCCACTTCTTCTCATGAAGGAAGAAGCATTACTGAATGGAATATTGATGGTCTTGCAGAACATCAAATATACAACAAGCTTCATGAGATGGGAGTTGCTATCACTGCTTACAAAATGAGAGGATCAGCAGATAAGGAAGCTGCTACTATGATTGCTGCAGGTTTCACCGGCATGCTAAAGCATTGGTGGGATAACTACTGTAAAGATGATACTAAGCAATTCATCATTAATGCCACAATGAGAAAGCGATTGTGAAGGTTGAAGGAAACAGCCAAAGTACTTCTCTAGTCACTAAACAAGATGCTTGTGCAACATTACTATATCACATCGCTAAGCATTTTATTGGCGAACCCAAACTTTTTCAGGATAGGAGTCTCCAAATTCTTAATAATCATAGTTGTTCAAACTTAGATAATTTCATCCATTATAAGCATGCTTTCCTTAATAAAGTAATGCTTCGTTCTGATTATCACCTAGATTTTTGGAAGGAACACTTCATCAGTGGACTACCCCCACTCTTTGCTGATAAAGTAAGGACTAAATTACAAGATCGCAATGATGGTTGCATTCCCTATAGCAGTCTAACATATGGTGATTTGGTAAGCACCATTAATATTATAAGGCTGGAATTTTGCACAGATATTAAGCTTAAGCATCAGCTTAAAAAAGAACAGTCATCTTCGAGACGTGAGCTTGGAAATTTTTGTAGAGATTTTGGTTTTATTACTCCACCTGACAAGGTGAAGAAAGATAAAAAGGAAAAGAAATCTCACAGGAAGAAATCTCGAAGAAATGATGATTATTCAAAATCAAAGAAAAGAAGGTCCAAGAGACCTAAAGATTCCAAGACAGATGTCTGTTGGACTTGTGGGAAAACAGGCCACAAAGC
The DNA here is from genome assembly GCA_035578085.1 of Solanum pinnatisectum. Taxonomy (NCBI): domain Eukaryota; kingdom Viridiplantae; phylum Streptophyta; class Magnoliopsida; order Solanales; family Solanaceae; genus Solanum; species Solanum pinnatisectum. The sequence goes on from JAWPEI010000057.1 coordinate 32,517, forward strand.
AAATGAATGCATATCACAAACTAAGAAGAAAAAGATTAATCTTCTTGGCATAGACGATGAAACAAAAGGTAAGCTTTTAGCTATTCTTGATGAACCGTTTTCTGAATCTTCAGGTACATCTGATGAATACAGCGATGACGAGGACATTGATCTTGACTATGATTCAGACAATAGCCAATCAGGAAAAGATTGCGCATGTACTGAAGCATTTTGTACTTGTGATAGTACTCACTCTATCCGGGTTCTTTCAGATCATTCGAAGGAAGCTTTCTTTGATGTTATTCAGCACATAGCTGACAATGAGGCTAGGAATCGTTTTCTCATAGAACTCAAAAATATCATTCTCAACACGGACAAACCTAAATCCCGTCCGATTGTTGAACCCTTTAGCATGAAGCAAATCATGAATCGCTCAGAGAATAGTTCTGAACCTACTATATCTGACCTTCGCCATGAAGTATCTAATCTCAAAGAAGAGATTAAAGATATTAAATCTCGACTAAGAAAAGTCGAAATGGATGTCCTTACGGATCAAGTCCTCAGGAAAACAAATTTACAGGAGCAAGATTCAGGACACGAATCTACTAAAGATGATGACATAGAATCTATTAACAATGATCATCTCGCTGAACCAATTGTTACTAATACAGGTAACTTTCCGTCCACCTCGGTAGCACCAGGAGTAACGGTAATCTCTTCAATAAGGCCTCAGAGTCATCATATTCCTATTAAAATTGTGGTTAATAAACATTTTGTTATTAACAAAATTGCTTTGCTTGACAGTGGTGCAGATCAGAACTGCATTGTAAAAGGTATAGTACCCACCAAGTATTTACAAAAAAGTACCTCCAAATTATACTCCGCTTCAGGAGAACTTTTAAAAATAAATTACAAGCTTTCTAAATCTCATATTTGCAACGATGGTATTTGTTTAACGAATGATTTTGTAATTACTGAAGATATCAATGAAGATATCATTCTTGGAATACCTTTTATCACTCAGATAAAACCTTATTTTACTGATTTAAATGGTATTAATACTACTATACTTGGAAAAGATTTACATTTTCCTTTTGTTAAAACTCTTTCACAAGATGAAAGCAATTTTATAAGAGAGAAAAAACAGTTTTTCGTATTAATAATCTATCACAACATCTCACCTTTTTAAAGGATGAAATTTGTGTTAAGAAAATCGAACAGATTTTAAAAACCCTGGAGATGGTTAATAAGATAGCCAAACTTCGTGAGAACTTTGAAAAACAAATATGTTCAGATTTTCCTAATGCTCTTTGGGAACGCAAGAAACATATTGTTTCATTACCATACATTGATGGATTCAATGAACAGGCTATTTCAACTAAAGCTAGGCCTATTCAAATGAATCATGAAATGATGGAATTTTGCAAGAAAGAGATTGACACTCTTTTACAAAATAAAATCATCAGGGTTTCTAAATCTCCTTGGAGCTATTCTGCTTTCTACGTTAATAATAATGCTGAGAAAGAAAGAGGAGCACCAAGACTGGTGATTAATTATAAACCCTTTAACTCTGTTTTAAAATGGATTAGGTATCCCATACCTAACAAAAGAGATCTTTTGAAAAGAACTTTCAAAGCTAATTTATATAGCAAGTTTGATACGAAAGCAGGATTTTGGCAAATTCAAATTTCTTAGAATGATAAGTATAAAACAACTTTCAACGTCCCGTTTGGACAATATGAATGGAATGTTATGCCTTTTGGGCTTAAAAACGCCCCATCTGAATTTCAAAATATTGTGAATTCTATTTTTAATGATTATTCTTATATGTCAATAGTTTATATTGATGATGTCTTAATATTTTCCGAGAACATAGATTCTCACTTTAAACATCTAAATACATTTTTTAATATTGTTAAGAAAAATGGTTTGGTTGTCAGTGCTAAGAAAATGGTGCTTTTTCAAACTACCATCAGATTCCTAGGTCATGATCTTTACCAAGGAACTTATAAACCTATTTGCAGAGCCATAGAGTTCTCTTCTAAGTTTCCCAACGAAATTCCTGATAAAACTCAACTTCAGAGATTTCTAGGAAGTTTAAATTACGTTGCTGATTTTATTCCCAAGGTCAGGCATGTTTGTGAGCCTTTGTACAAAAGACTTAGAAAGAATCCGGTCTCTTGGGGTTCCGAACAAACGCAGGCTGTCATTCAAGTTAAAGCTTTAGTCAAAAACATACCATGTTTAGGAATCCTAATGCTTTTATGATTGTTGAAACTGACGCATCTGATGCAGGTTATGGAGGCATCCTTAAACAAAAAGTAGATCTTGAATCTGCAGAACAACTTGTTCGATTTACATCCGAAATCTGGAATTCCGCTCAAAAAAATTATTCTACTGTGAAAAAAGAGATTTTGGCTATAGTGCTATGTATCACTAAGTTTCAAGATGATCTTATTAACAAAGAATTTTTATTAAGAGTAGATTGTAAATCTGCTAAAGAGATATTACAAAAAGATGTGAAAAATCTTGTTTCAAAACAAATCTTTGCTAGATGGCAAGCTCTACTATCTTTTAAAATTGATTTTATTAAAGGAGAAGAAAATTCTCTTCCTGATTTTCTAACCCGTGAATTTTTGCAGGGAAAAAATGAGACCGGTTAAGCCTACTACTCCTTCCAAAGGAGAAAACCTCCCTAAAGCAAAAATGGCTAGACCATTTGTTCTTCCACCTATAACCCCAAAACTAGAAAATTAGCAGAGGCCTATAGCCCCTATTCAAAATAAATTTTCAGTCCTTGCAGAGTTTCCTAGACTCCCTCCTCCAACACAACCTTTAAAGCTACCTGGTCCACCACAACCAAAATTGCTTCATCTCAGACCAACTTTACCGGTTCACCTTAGACCAACTCTACTCTTAGATAAAGAAGCCTCTTCTAGTTCTGTTCAAACAAAACAGAATTATGAAATGAAAACTCCCGAGTCTTTTGCCCAAGCTGTTAACCCAGAGTTAACAAAAACTATTCCCAAAATACCAAACCCAAAAGAAGAAACTTTTGAATTTATAACCTCGCAGATATTGCCAATAATGGCATTGAACAAAGAGTATGACAATTTTGACATACAGCAATTAGTCAAACCGTGTTATACAAACTCGAATTTTGTGGATACTGACAATCCACTTAAGACAAGAAGGTTCTACGAAGCTATTCTTGTTGATACGGACTCCATTGAAATTGAGCACTCCAGGGATGAAAGCAATCCTTCAGTTATTAAATATTCAAGATTCACTATTAAAAGAATCTTGGATCCATTTGAATGGTATGCAGATCATCTACATACCCCTATTGCTTTATCAATCACTCATCGTCCCCAGACTTATAACTGGTACGATTATAAGGTAGCATGGATGAATTTTATTTATCTAAGACCAAGACATACTTGGTTTGTGAAATACAGTCCCAGCATGGTCAAAGCCATTATTCCACGATAGTTTTATGAATGGTGGAATTTATTCAGAGGAACTAAAGAAGTTCTTCCCCAACAGTTTCTCAACAGGTTTGAAGATTTTCAGACTAAGGAAGAAATATCCACTTTGCCAGAGCATATTAAATTATGCAAGTATTATGTTCAAAAAAGAATATCATATATTATTACTTGGAATTTTTCTAAGAGTAATATTGATCGTATTCTATATCTGAGCAAACATATCCAGGTAAAAGGTTGGGTTCCCAAACAACCTAATTTTAAAGCTCAAGATAAAGTCAGTTCATCAGGTTCCTTAAAGAATTCCTCCAAAGCTGCTCTCAGAAAGAAACTAAAAGAAGCATTGGAAAATCTAGAGAAGGAAAAATATGATGAAGATGAAATCATGCAAATGATTGAAGATGCAGCTTCAACAGAAAGCGGCAGCGAAGACAATGGAGACATGTGTAATCCCAAAGGCTTGGCTTTGGCTTACATGGATCCCAACTATGAATAAGAAAGGAACTTCTTTGGAAAAGTAGAGGCAAAGCCGGAATTACTTTTTCCAAAGTAAAGTATTTCATTATTCTAATTTGGCATCCACTGAGAAGCTAACTTCCAAAACACCTTTGAAAAGGATGTCCTCCATTATCTTTAAAGATAAAAGATTCTCATTCAACCGCTCAAGTCAAAAGAAGTTGGGCCCCTATGTTCTCCACTATGAAGAAAAGATATTCTCCACTTCCCCCTACTTTCAACGTAGGCCCCTCCATTAGTGTCGGCAACATCTTAACCGTCCACTTGTACGTTTAATATGTAAAGACATTATTCATTTTCTCCTATAAAAGGAGACTTCATTTCTCATTCTAGGCATCAGAAAATTTAGATACATCTCTCTAAATCATACTCTGAAAGCCGTCCTTATGTATTTCTATTTCCAGTTTGCAATGCAATAAAAGTCCAATTTGCTTGTAAGTTTTCTTATTTTTATTATAAGTTTTCTTATTTTAATTCCGCATACTTAAGATCCTTCATATGGTAGGTGAGGGTTTCGATTGTTGGGGCTTTTTCTTGAGGAAAAATTAGTAGATTCGTGTCTACTTGTATGGGATAATTTAATCTTAGGAAGGGTTGAGGAAAACAATCTATTCTCGGTGAGTTAGGGTCAGAAAACGAGAAGAAAAATTATCAAATTGTTTTGGGGAAGGGCTGGGGCGACATACCTGCAGTGTGCCACAAACCAGCCCCAGCCAGTGGAGGGCTGGAGCGGCGCACCAGGAGCATCAACCCACTTTTCCTTCCATCCTTTGATCAGTACATGTTCCTTTGATTCGAGCTTCCATTCCTTTATTTATTCTAGCAATATAAACTACATTTAAACATCGAGATATCCTTCATAACATGAATCATAATCCTTGAATTCACAATTCAAATTCAAGGTAAAGTTAAGAGTAAAGTCTTAAGATTTCTTTCGAGTCATTTTGAGAAGTATTTTACAATCTTTTGAAACTTATTTCAAGACTTGAGTACTTGATTATGAGGATGAGGAGAGTTGAGTTTCATTTTTCAAAATGAATATATGAGGACTAAGTATTCCCAAGAGTAAATGTTTTTACATTTAAGATGAGAGGAAACATCAATTTCCAAATGAGTTCATGATGAGTTTTGAGTAGTATCTCTTTTAAGAGAAATATTTTGAGTAATAATCTCAAAGTTGAGGATGAGGAAATGTTTTTAAACATATGAGTTGAGTATATTTTGGGAGTATTATTGAGCACCGATATGGGGACGAGTTCATACAAATCAAAGTCCTCATAAACTAAGTAGCTAACGTGGGTAGAAAGAGTCATACTTTTTAGATGATTCCTTATTTCTTTTTATGCATAGCTTAGTGTATCCACTTAGTTGAGGATGTCTTATACTCCGACAAGGTATAGGATAGTTATGGCAGCGTGGGCGAGACACTGTATCATCACATAACTCATATTGGTGGTTGTCAGTTAGAGAATCTCTCAAATAGAGTTATTATTGTATTTTTAAATGCATTGAGTTGTTATATATTGTTTTAAAATCTTTCTTTATAATGCATCCCTATTGTTGCTTTTATATTGAACTGAGTTAAGTATTTTCTGAGTTTGAGTACCTTTGATTTGAGATGAGGTGAGTATGTTTCTTCAGTTCCAGTTCAAGCTTGTGTCATGTTTTAGATTTCCCCTGAAATGCTCATACATGTACTGATGCCATTTTGCCAGCATCATTTCATGATGCAGATACAAGAGATCAGGGTCATCAATAGGCAATTTGTTGATACCATTTGCAATCCAGAGTTGTTTGTGAGCCTCCTTGCTTCCGGAGGATCCCTCATTTATGTTTTATCATTTAACTTTTGTTATAAAGATGTCCTGGGCCTTGTAACGATGTCCATCTCAATTAGTAGAGGCTTAGATGGAAAGTTGTAGTTGAGAAGTCTGATTCATTTTCTATTGTTAATGTTCTAGACTTGAGTTGCCCTTGTGGCCACTTTAAATATTTTTAAATGTTCTAAGTTAAGTATTTGACACTTTTGAGTTAAAACTTTACATTTGAGTTTATCTAATGTTGAGTAAGTCATACGCTGAGAGTTGAGCCAGGCCAAGGGTTCTCTTTGGGCCAGCAATGGTTCTCGAGTACCAACCATGTCCAGGATGTAGGCTCGGGGCGTGACAACATTTTGCCTAACGGGCAATTAACAATTTCTTTAAATTGTTGCATCTCAATAATTGTATAAGTTCTAGTTGTAATAGCAATTTTTCAATCGGCTATTATCCTTCAAGTTAGTTCCTTCGAACCTCAACAAGCTTAACATTACAAAACAATCATATTCCTTAATGCAACCCACTTTACCAAGCTGGGTAGTAAAGATGTATGCCAGTACAATTATCACTACAACATTTTAGGCATAAGGCCACACTAATTCTACAACACTTATAAATTGTTGCCAAATTATTTTTTGGGTACGCTTTTAAAGTGTAGCTTTAAATTTTTAGCTTTTGGCAACGATAATATTGGCAACACTTGTAAAACGTGCCCTCTATTAGTATAGGCTACAATTTATAAACGTTGTCAAATTATATTATAATTGACAACAGCTATTTACACATATGACTACGCTTTTAAGTATATTATTTTTATAATTCTAAAAACAACACTTTATAAGTGTGACCTTATCTTTCCTATAATATTTCAAATTTTTTCACTAAATTATTATATTCCCTCCTAGATATTTTACTCTCCCTCCAACTAATTAGCCAAAAAAAAAAAAACAAAAACAAACAAACACTCATAAAAGATGTTGTTTGCCCCTAATAAAAAAACTATTACTTCTCCTCCAAATTAGAGAACTCCTATGAGAGCTTCTCTTCGCTAGATTCAATACACTAAAAAATAAGTGCCCATATCACATACACAACTTTATTGAAGATTTTGTTCATAAACTTTCTCGTCGGCTTTTGCAAACGATTCCTATATTAATTGTTGAAGCTGCTTGTAATATTTTCACAAATTTTAGACCTAAAATTCACTTTTGGGTTGTAACATGGACGATGTTAATGTTAGCTCTTTTCGTTTTTCTTACAATCCTCACATATGTTGTTTTATGGTCCTCCTAGAACTGGAAAGACATCGACTACTCTAGCTGTGCCATCATTTTTTCGGGTATGTTAATGTCACATATAGATTTTATTTAGGGTTTTCTCTAGTTTATGTTAATTTTATTTATAAATTTATAGTCTGGTTAATAGATTATGGATTCTATAGATCTTATTCTTGAAAATCAATTTCTATTTTAACAGAGAAAGTGTGTTTTTGTGTCAATTCTATTAAGAAAATTTGTGTTTTTGTGGAATTGATTATGAAATAAGTTTCTACAAATCTAATTTCTGAAAATCCCTTCCAGCTACCCAATGACCTATAATGCTAGTTGCCATCAAATTCGGGCTAGGAGTTTCTATCTGGAAATGTTTCAAGCTTGTCAAGAAAAGTAATTTCGTTATTATGTTAAAAACATGTCTTTGTGCATACCATTCTTAACATACCCTGAACCTCGCACTCCAAGTAGCTGCATCCTTATTTCCCATTGTATCGAAGATCTCAAATACTCAATGAGCTCTTCTAGCAGACTCTAATTCATATAATTGGTAATCGTGGAGTTTATGGGGCAAATGACATTGTTATGCTCTGAGAATTGATCAAAAACTTGTTTTGCATATGCCATATTACCAACACAAGAGTACATAGAGATTAAAGAGCTACAAATATGAGTGTTTGGTTCTATTCCGTTCTTCATTGTTTGTGCATATACTTGTTTACCTTCAAGAAGAACTTTCAACTTGGGACAAGCTTTGAGAACAAAAGTATATGTATGAATATCCTGTAATAGTTCATATGTTACAAATCCTTCATAGAGAAACATTGACTCCATAGGGCGTTTGATAAGAATCAGTCCCCTAATCATAATATTATAAGAAAATGTATCAGGTGATTGAATTGATGACTTGAAGACTAACAATGCATCATCAATTTCAGACACTCCAACATAGGATTTACGAGCTTTGCTGCATTTGGAAAACAATGAATTAATCCATTGAGAATCAATTGGTCATGTAATTTCTTAGCTTCATTCTTTTCAGGACACATCTGGAGCAGCAGAACACTACTTGGGATTTTATTCCTCTTGTCTCTTTGCAATTTTGAAAAGTTTTGCACTGATACATAAGTGCTTATTGAAGAAGCAACCATTTATTGTAAGTTGTATCTTGTTAGAATTTTCCAGTTGTGTTTATCTTTTCCATTTCCAAAGAATAGAATACTTGGTTGATATAAGTGAACTTTGCCCAATGCTCCTTGTATTGGCTTATATGTTCTATCTTGTATCCTAAACCACAGAAGCCTTATCCAAACAAACAAAATGATAGCAAATGTGAATACATTTTGTATACAAGAAATACTTTTTTTAGCTATATATAATAGTCCAAAGTAGCTGTAAGGTATGCTTAAATACTATCTAGTTACAAATCAGGATAGTGTCAACTGTCAACTTGTGATATAATATCTCTTCTAATCATACACACACCTAATATCACATTGTCAACTTGTGTTTTACTACCAAAAGATGTCAGTGAGGATGCAAATACTCTTTTATCAAAGTTCATCATGGTGGACAATCCGCTACTTGGTAGCAGAAATGTCAATAATCAACACTAGAACACATCTTAATCGCCCCCGATTCAATGGTATTTCAACAAGGTAGAACAAAGAAAAACATTTATGATTGGGTAGTGACAACTGTATAGTTTTGAAAGTCTAAGCTAATAGGAAAAGCTGCATAAATATTGAAGCAAAACATTCTTCAAAAAGTATTTCAACCTCTTGAGATAAAAGTTTAAGCAAACATATTCGATTTTCAAGTGTAAAGAGGAACAAACTGGAACTTTTGACAAAAGTGCACTACTTTTTGAGCAATTCAAACTCTCCTTTGTTTATAAAGAATTATATTCAGTACTAGTTGAACTTTGGGACATCTATTTTCTTTCTACTGGTTCTTTTCTTTTTCTTTTTTTTGTGAAATTGAAAGGACTTGAATAGCTTGTTGCCTTGCTAAAATTATAGGACCTGTAATCAAGTCATAGCTTTTCTTAAAGTTCCTGCTAGTTAGGTGTCTTCACCTAGCCATATTTCTACATACACATTTTCTCCATGATTCATAGACAGATAACTACAATTCCATTGTTCAAATTTTTGAATAAGAAAATATATTTACTTCCTGGATTCTATGTCCATAAGTTGGTTAATATTTTAAACTATACTATAATAATGTGAAACGTACAAGCCTATTGTTTTTCCTAATCCCTATACTTAAATGTAGAGAATTCTTCTGGAATTTGTCAACTAATGTGACAAATTCAAGAGGTGAACACTTCCTTCTTTGAACATTCTAATTGGCAAAATCACCTACCAAGCAAGAATCTTCTTGGTGGATTTACTTGTGGAGGTTTTCGTGATATTCTTTACATAAGTGGATACATTTTCCCATAAAAAGTGGCTATTAATATTCTCTGACAAAAGATAAATCATTTTAGTGATTACCATGGTGTCAATATAGTTTGCATAAAAATTAAGAATATTGATGATGTTGTTGGAGGTTCTAATCGGCAAAGGTAAATTTTGGTCTTGTCTAGCTCATTATTTAATGCATTTTGAGCCCGTCTTTTCCTTTGTTGTTTAACAACACATCTTCCTTACTTATTTAAGTGTATGTTTTGAAAACCACTTGGTAATTGAAAATGTGTATTTACTAGGGTAGTAATTACCAACCAAGTAATTACATAGTCTAGTAATTACACTGACCTTCTTGTTTGCCTTAGTGTAATTACACGTCCTGTTTGGATGCCATAGTGTAATTACACATGTTCTATTTGGACGCACAATTTCAATCATAAAATTATATTAAATTTTAAAAACAAAACAAATAATTTAGAATTTATACTACACAAATAAGAAAATTTATAAATGATATTAAATTAAATATTTAAGATATATATTATTGTTTGAAAATATATTGATTAATAAACATATGTTCTTAACTAATAGAGAAAATGGTCTAAAACCTCCCAACCTATACCCGAAATTCCAACTACACACTCCAACTTCACGAGTGTCCTATTACCCCCCTAAACTTCATATTTCCCTATTTTCTACACACTTAAATGCTGACCTGTCATAGGAGGTGAGAACACCTCCTCTAGGCGCGTTAGAAAGTAATTTTGACAAAAAATTACCATTATTTCTTCCCCGCCTTTAAATAAACCATTATTTCTTCTTCCCCACCATTAACCCTTGTTTTTTTTATAAATAATTCACAATTTCCTCTCAATATTAAGGAAGGTTTAGTTGTTAATGTTCATTTCTACTTCAAATTTTGAATTTAGTTTCTGTAATTTGCTTTAATTTCTTATTTAGGTCTCTAATTTGAATTTTGAATTTTCTCGAAATTCATCGAAAATGGCAAATGAAAACTTGAATAAGCTTTGTATGGATGAATCAGACCCAAAGCTCAACGCTCTAGTGAGATGCAAACACGGAATTTTGCTGAATTTGCAAACTTCTTGGTCGAAATTAAATCCGGGGAGAAGATTTTGGTCTTGTCCATGCTATGGTGTATGTGCATTTTCAGTCTAAAAATTGCAAATTTTTTCGATGGAGGGACAAAGAAGAAGTGGATCCAAGATCAAGTTTTATCCTTCCAAGATTGGTGAATGCTAATGGAGAAGGATTGAAAATGAAAAAGGAGGATTTCTTTTTTGTTCTTTTACGTTGTAGGAACTGGGAGAAAAAAAAGAAATGGGAGTTGAAGAGGCGGGACCCAGCGCGTGGAATCACGCATGCCTAATTATTTGGTTTTGTGTTGAGGTCAGCATTTAGGTGTGTATAAAATAGGGAAATTTAAAGTTCAGGTGGGTAATAGGACACCCGTAAAGGTGGAGTGTGTAGTTGGGATTTCGGGTATAGGTTGGGGGGGTTTAGACCATTTTCTCTAACTAATATTATGAAAAAATAATTGATTTACATTTTTTCAAATTAATATATTTCAATTGAATTGATCATAAAAACTAAAAGTATGAAATTTCTACGAACATCGTGAAATGCATGTTCGATAAAAAGATTAATCTATAAATAAAATGTCATAAATTATTAAAATATTGGACAAAAAGATAATCTATCAAGTCTAATTAAAAAATGACTTGCAATGTGAATTCTATATTACTAACACAAATGAAACTTAAAATTAACATAAGTTATAAATTCAAAACAAAAAATTTAACATAATACTCTTATCGGAAATTTCGACATAACATAGATAAATTTGATTTCTTTTAAAAAAAAAGCATCAGTCTATAACCTTACTTAACAATAAATTCTATTTTAATTAAAAAAAATTAGAATACTAATAAAAATATGCTAATAAGATATAAGCATGACATAAAGAAATAGATAATATGAATTTTTTTCTGCATAGAATCACATGAAATAAGGTTGAGAATGAGAAGAAAATTAAATATAATAATATAAAATAAAAAATAGACTTTTAGAAATTTTTAGAATAATAAAAAAAAAAAATAGAACTTAAAATAATAGAAATAAAAAAATTAAAACAAAAATATTAAAATAGAAATAAAAGAGGAAATTAAAAAGTAATCCACCTGTAATTACACCTTGTAATTACCAACAATTCACAACCTCTCCCTGTGAATCGGAGAGTGTAATTACCCACTGTCAATTACACTACTTACCTGTTGACCAAGTAATTACCTGTCCAACCAAACAGGACATACAATGTAATTATACCCAATTACACCTAATTACACCAAATCCAATTAGTAATGGTGGCTTTCAAAATAGGCCCTATTAGGGCGGCCACCATATCGCTTATCCCCAATTAGGTGTTTTGAAAGCCACCATTTCGCTGTCCAACCAAATAGGCATATACCGCCCTAAGTGCTTATTCCTGCTCCCACCTTTTAAGCATAATACTTGATGAAGTAAATTCAATGACTCAAGATGCTCAAGTGAGTTGCTTTACTTGTTTTAGTAATAAGCTATATAATTTTGACCTAACACTGATAGCGATAGAGAATAAGTTGTATGAGACATTTGAGTTTTATGAATCTATAATATGCCGACAGTAAGCCCTATTGTGATAGGTCATTTGGGCATCTGTTAACAATTTTACGATGAAGCATCTATAGAAGGATCGTTGTACATTTTTCACCTAAAACTATATAATTTATGAAAAGGGCTGATATAGAATGAGATCTTAAGTGTCATATATCTGAAATATATAAATGTTTGTGCTACTTCAGTCTAGGTTTCACTAGAATGTTTTCACATTTATGTTAAGAAGGTAGTAATTGTACCTTTTTTTTGTTGAAGAAAATCATCATTTTTCCAATTTTTTTGTAAACACATTAAATGATTTTGTAAGAATGAACAACTAATAGCATAGTACTTCTTGATATAGTAAGAGTGAATCAATTTAATCCATAATGTCTCATTTTGTTCTATCACAGACAATTAGATTGATAAGATCGACACCACCTACAACTTTGGGTAACCATATTCTACTCCATGATATTATAAACTAGCATATTCAGGTAGCTATCATATAAACCTTTTTCTATATATAAAGTTTTTGAGTTTGTACAATCAATTTACATAACTGTTTTTTGACATATTGAACTTCATAATCATCAAAATTCTTGGAAAAAGAACAGATGGATGCATTCCAGACAGTGTTTGGAATGGAGAAACTTGGTCTACTTAGATGCATCAGTGACAATTAGTTCTCTTAAAAATATAAGCAAACCAACAAGTTTAAACAAAAGCATTACAATGAAGTCACTTCTCTTAAGGAAGAAATGCGTGAAATGAGAGAGTAAATGTGATATTTCTAGTTAATTGGTGCCAAAAAAAACTCTCGATTTTGTTACCAGGGTGTGCAGGATCCAATTTTTTTCATCCATTGATGCAAGTGGTGTACGAGTTATAATGGGGGAAAATCATCCAAATTCTTCCAGCTCAACTCATGCTTCTCTTCTAGAGAAGGCATTTTATGTTTCACATTCATGAGAAACTTAAATCTTGAACTTTTAAATGTGAAAGAGGATGCAAGAATATTGTTGACCATTAATTTGACACCTATTTAAGATAACATATGTTCATTTGAGTTAGACACATTATAATAACCTCTTTGATATGTAGGTGTGTTTATATATTTCATATTAGGGCATGGCAGCTTCCACATTTCTAATACTATTAAAATTCATGTGTTGGAGTAGTGCTTTTATTCATTTATTTGTCATGCCCAGAGCCTACAGCCTAGACGTGGCTGATACTCGAGAACCATTTGTGGTCCCCAAGCGAACCCTTGGCCTGACTCAATACTCAGCAGAAGACTTACTCAACAATATAAGAACTCAAAAGTAAAGGTTTCTCAAAAGACTCAAAATAAATAACTCAGAATATTTAACACATACAACTGGCCAAAAGAGGCAAATCAAGTCTTGAGTTCAACGATATATGAACTCAAAAGTAAAGGTTTCTCAAAAGTCTCAAAATAAATAACTCAAAATATTTAACACATTCAACTGGCCAAAAGAGGCAAATCAAGTCTTGAACATTAACAATTGAAAATGAAACATTCTTCTCAAACCACTATTGTCTATCTATGAAGACTTTAACAACTATGATGGAAGTTGGGACAAGACCCACGACATCCTAATATGGTTAAAGTAAATGTGGAACCCTCCAAAGCAAGGAGGCTCACCAAAGAAACTTTGGTACTTCAAGTGGTATCAACGGAGCGCCTGCTGATGACCCTGATACCTGTATCTGCATCATAAAATTTGTAGGACAAATGACATCAGTACATGGAATGTACGAACATGTGAGGGGAACTCTAAAGCACATACATAAGCTTGAACTGATAAAAAAAAGAACATACTCACCTCATCTCAACTAACCTCAACTCAACTCAAGGATACTCAAAGATACTCAAACTCAGAAATACTCAACTCAGTTCAATATAAAAGCAACAATAGAGATGCATTATAAAGAAAGTTTTTAAAGCAGTAGATAATAACTCAATGTATTTAAAATACAATAATAACTATTTTACTCTTATTTGGGAGATTCTCTAACCGACAGCCATCACTATGAGCTATGTGATGATACAACGTCTCGCCCACGCTGCCAGAACTGTCCTATACCTAGCCGAAATATATGACATCATCAACTAAGTGGATCCACTAAGCTATGCTTAAAATAAATAAGAATCATCTAAAAAGTATGACCCTTTACCCATGTTGGTATACATGGTTTATGAGGACTTTGAGTTGTCTGAACTCGTCCCCATATTGGTGCTCAATACTACACCCAATAATATAACACATGCTCTATGTTTTAAAAAGGACATTTCCCCATCCTCAAACTTTGAGGTTGTTACTCAAAAGGTTCTCTTAAAAGAGCTAGTGCTCAAAAACTCCTCATGAACTCATTTGGAGATCAAAGTTTCCTCTCATTTGAAATATAAACATCTACTCTTGGGAATACTTAGATCCCTTATATTCATTTTGAAAACATGAACTCAACTCTCCTAATTCTCATTTACTCCAGTCTTAAAACAAGTTGTAAATAAATGTAAAAAACTTTTCAAAATGGCTGAAAATATTTTTTCTAACTTTACTCTTAATTCTATCTTGAATTTGAAATGTGAATTCAAGAGTTATGATTTGGAATGTAAGATCTCTTGATGATTTAGGAGGGTTAAGATAGTTGATCATAAGAAATGGACGAAGACACAAATTGGTGAACACTGGCGCGACGTGGAGATGGAATTAAATTTTTGGTCGCAAACTAATTTTTGAGACAGAGGACTCCGTATCCTCTCCGCGAAGCGAAGAGGGGGGTAATTTTCTGTTGACAGAATTTTAAAGCGCCTTCACTACGCAGGCCTGGGGACATATTTTTGTCTGATCTTTTCTTCCTCTCCCTAACCCAATTCAAATCATACCCACTTCAGTTCTATGGTGCAATTTCACGAAAATTCACAAACCTAGAACACTTTCAATGAAACTTACACAAAATTCAATCAAGAGACTCAACTGTTACGCAAAAACCTCACCTCAAGGATTTCAAAACTTTAGTTATCAATTGTTTACTTAAGAACTTCTCAAGAACTCAATAAGGAACTTCAAGAATAAATTCATGGGTAAAAGTTTACATGATTGGCGTGAGGGAGAATAAACCCATCACTTTGAAAGCATACATATCTCGTAAGGACTAAATTCTTGGTGGAATTCCTCAAAGATCGCAAGAATCTTGAATGCTTGAAGATTTTCTCCTTTTTTCTCCTCTTTGAACTTTTCCCTAACTTTCCAAACATTTTAGACTTAAGCGTAAAATGATTTTAATCAGCTTTGACCTCTAATTTGGGTGAAAAAACGTGAGTACTAAATGGGGTAAGGAAAAGACCAAAATACCCCTCCATAATTGGATGAATTTACTTAACTGGAAAGGCTTAATTCAAACGAGAATATCTCCTTCATCCGAACACCAAATTTAACAAACTCTCGGGCGTTGGAATGAGGAGTCAAAGATCTTTCATTTGATATCTCATGGGTTACCTAACTCATTTTGTGCTGAAAGTTATGGTAGTTTGAAGGTGACTCAAAACTCAGAATTTAAGACTAACTTGAAAAATTCTCAATTTAGCTCTTTCCAATTTAGTTCTTTCTAAAATTAGCGCTTTATAAGATCGAGGTGTTACAATATCACCCCTTGGGAACATTCGTCCTCGAATGAGATTACACTAAATAGAACTAAGGGTGGCAACATCTAACACCCAGTTCAAACACCTAACATGCAATCAAACAGAACATAGCATATCAATTTAAATCGCATTTTACAAAAAATTCATTACCTTGGTCTGGAATTTCTCCAGAAGAAAAGAGATGTGGCTATCTCTTGTTCATATCCTCCTCAGCCTCCCAAGTAGCTTCCTCAACAAACTGATTCCTCCATAAGACCTTGACTTATGCTACATCCTTGGTTCTAACTTGTGAACTTGACGATCAAGTATCTCAACCGGTATCTCCTCATAAGATAGGTTGTACTTAATACCAATATCCTCGGTAGGTATTATAAGTGAAGGATCACTCATACACTTCTTCAACATAGAAATGTGAAATACGTGATGGATTGTTGCTAACTCTGGCTGTAGGTCCAACTCATAAGCTACATTACCAACTCTCTTGGATATCCTGTAAGGACCAATGTACCGGAGACTGAGTTTCCCCTTCTTACCAACTCTCATAGCATCCTTCATGGTGAAATATTCAAGTACACCCAACATCCACCTCAAACTCCAAGTCTCTTCTCCTAACATCAGTATACGATTTCTGACGAATTTGCAGTGTTTTCAATCTTTCTTGAATGATCTTCACTTTATTCATAGCTTGATGAACTATGTATGGTCCTATCAACCCAACTTTACTAACCTAAAGCCATCCAATAGGTAACTATAGCTTCTTGCACAAAGGGCATCATATGGAGCCATCTGGATACTAGAGTGATAACTATTGTTGTAAGAAAACTCAATGAGAGGTAAGTGGTCATCCCAATTACCCTTGAAGTTGATCGCACAAGCCCTCACCATATCTTCTAAAGTCTGAATTGTACACTCTGCTTGACCATCAGTCTGAGGATGGAAAACAGTACTCAAATTTACCTGCGAACCCATACCTTTTTAGAAAGAATTCCAAAATTGTGCGGTGAACTGTGCATTTCTATCTGAAATGATGGACATAGGAACTTCATGAAATCTTAATATCTCTTGAATATATAATCTAGCATAATCTTTTGCCGAAAAGGTAGTCTTTACAGGTAAGAAATAGGCTGATTTAGTCATCCGATCTACAATCACCCAAATCCAATCATGCTGCCTACGAGACCACGATAAATTAGTAATTGAATCCATATTGATCATCTCCCACTTCCATCTTGGAAGATCTATGTTCTAAGCCATACCACTGGGCCTCTGGTGCTTTACCTTCACTTGTTGGCAATTCGGGCACTTAGCAAGAAACTCTGCATACACCTCTTCATACTACTCAGCCAATAGACTTCTCTGAAGTCACGATACATGTTTGTGGAACAAGGATGGATCAAATATCTAGATTTATGAGCTTCCTCCATTATCCACTCTTGGAGTTCATCCACCTTTGGTACATACAATCTACCTTGATACCTCAACACACTATCTCCCCCTTGTTCACAACCCATTACTTTCTTCTTATGAACATTCGCCTTCAATTCAAGCAAAACAGGGTCTTGGTCCTGTTTTTCTTTTACTTTAGACATTAGTGATGATTCAGCCCCATTCATCACCACTAGTCCACCTTCATTGGAATCCAACAACCAGACACCCAATCATGCACGTCTCTACACATCTCTTGCTAAATCTTTCTTGCCTTCCTCAACATGGGAAGTACTACCCATAGATAACCTGCTCAAAGAATCAGCAACAATATTTTCCTTACCTGGATGATAGAGGATACTCATGTCATAATCCTTAAGTAACTCCAACCACATCCTTTGGCTTAGATTAAACTCTTTCTGACTAAATACATACCAAAGGTTCTTGTGATTGGTGAACACATCAACATGAATACCATAGTGGTAGTGACGCCATATGTTCAAAGTAAACACTACAACAATCCACTCTAGATCATACGTTGGCTAATTCTTCTCGTGAATCTTAAGTTGTCTGAAGGAATAAGTTATAACTTTACCATTCTGAATCAATACACAACCTAGTCCAACTCTGGACACATCATAATACACAACAAAGCCTTGTGTACCCTCCGGTAAGGTCAACACTAGGGCAGTAGTCCACCGCGTTTTCAATTCCTGGAAGCATTTATCACAAGCTTCAGACCATTAAAACTTTGATGTATTCTCAGTCAACTTTCTCAAAGGTGATGAAATAGATGAGAACCCCTCAATGAATCTTCTATAATAACCAGTCAATCCCGTGAAACTCGTAATATCTATTGGAGACCTGGGTCTGGGCCAGTTCTGCGTTGCCTCAATCTTCTGAGTGTCAACTCGAATCTCTTCACCAGAAACAATATGACCTAAGAATGCCACATACTCAAGCCAAAACTCACACTTGGAAAATTGGGCATACAACTCTCTATCTCTGAGATTTTGGAGAACTACTCTGAGATGACTGGCATGATCCTCCTCATTCCTCATATAAATTAGAATGTCATCAATAAACACTATAACAAACATGTCAAGATATGGTTGAAACACTCTATTCATAAGGTCTATGAATGCTGCAAGAACATTAGTCAAACCAAAAGACATAACTAGAAACTCATAATGACCATAATGGGACCTGAATATTGTCTTTGGGATGTCACTTTCTCTTACTCTCAACTGATGATAGCCAGATCTAAGTTCTATCTTAGAAAAGTAAGTGGCACCATGAAGTTGATAAAAAAGATCATCAATTCGCGAAAGGAGATACTAATTCTTTATAGTAACCTTGTTCTATTGGTGGTAATCAATACACATCCTCACAGAACCATCTTTCTTCCTTATGAATAAGACCGGAGCGCCCCAAGGTGAGACACTTGTGTCGAATGAAATCTTTTTCAAGATGGTCTTTCAACTGCTCTTTTAAATCTTTTAGATTAGCTGGATCCATTCTATATGGAGGAATTGAAATCGATTGAGTATTAGGGATAATATTTATACCAAAGTCTATTTCTCTCTCATAAGGAACTTCGGGAAGATCATCCTGAAAGACCTTTGGAAACTCAATCCAACTGGAACTCACTGAATAAGTGGTGTCTTAACACTTGAATCATAAACTCGGACTAAGTGATAGATACACCCCTTGAAAACTAACTTTATGCTTAAGGTACGAAATAAAACGACCCTTAGGCACTACTGAACTACTCTTCCATTCTATAACTGGCTTATTAGGAAATTGGAACTTAACTACTTCTACAATCAACTGAGGCATAACAAGAATAAAGTGAGTCCATACCTAGAATAACATCAAACTCCACCATATCTAAACTTAACTAAGCCAGCCTTGATGTCCTTGTGATTGCCAAAAATGGTACAATCACAATAAACTTTCTCTGCTAGAATAGACTCACCAACAGGTGTGGAAGAACTGAAGGGCTCAAGATGTTGCTCAGGAAGAATATCAAAATTCATAGCCATATACGGAGTCACAAAAGACATACTCACACCTGGATGAAACAATGCATATACAATTAAAGTAAAGACTTTGATCATACCAGTGATAACATCAGGTGAATTCTCTTGCTCTAGCATACAGACAGTTTGCTCCTCTTATTGTCCCATAAGTAGCTCCTCTAGGTGCAGATTTGTCTGACGGAGCCACTCAAGAAGATTGGGATCTTTTGCCCCCATTACCATTACCCTTCTTGTTCTTAGGGAACTTTCTCATGAAATGACCTGCCTGAATACACTTGAAACAACTAGTGGAGCCATCACACCACGCTCCTAGGTGGTTCCTACCACACTTAGCACATGCAGGAGTATAGTTGGCCCCTTGTGCCACACTACCTTGAGACTGAGTAGGTCTAGCTCTGAAGTTCTGATTCATGAACTTACCTCTGTTCTTTGGTGCATTTCCACTAGCAGATGATGGAGCAGGTCCAGTTTGCTTTTGTTGGAAAGATGTCCAATTCCCATTACCAGCCTTTTGCTGCCCAGACTCATTACCTGTTGTCTTAGCCTTCTTGCTACAGAACACTTCCCTATCTCTCAACTTTCCCTCCTCAACTTGCTGCACATGGGTCATAACCCTTGCTATGTCAATGTCCCCTATCAACTTTGTAGACTTACTCTCCTTGCTTGAAAGAAGGCATAACCTAGACACAAACAAGCTTATCCTGCTCCTCATATCAGCAACCATCTCCAGAGCAAAGTGGGACAATTGAGTGAACTTAGGTTGTACTCATACAAACTCATAGATTCCTACTTAAGAGTAAGAAATTCTCTTACCTTTGCCTCTCTCAACTCACGTGGAAAGAAATGCCCTATGAAACCACTTTCGAACACATCCCAACTAGCAATTGGTGCCCCTTCAGATCTACTCCTTTTCCATTGGTCGTAAAGATCCTAGCAACACCTATGAGTTTGTATGCAGCTAGTTGCACATGCTCAGCATCCATAACATGCATCACCTCAAACACTTTCTACAACTCTTCCACAATTTTTTTCCAAATCCTCATTGACACTTTAACCGGTGAAGTCTGGAGGATTCATCCATAAGAACACACAAATCCTGGATGTATATGCCACATCCTGTCAATTCCCTCTTTGTTGCCAACCTTTGTTGGTCACCACTTGACTCAACATCTGGATAGCATCCCCTAACTCAACATTAGTGACCTCTCATTGGGCTGCACTTCTGGTGCATTGGGACCCTTGATCCTGGGATAACCATTCCTTCTAGTAGGACGACCTCGAACAATGCTTCGTGGAGGCATGATCTGAAAGATACGCCCAAGAATGAATTAAAAAGAAACTTTTATAGAGTTGAAATCTATCACACGAAAATAGTAAGAACGAAGTGAGATATTTCCTAAATGTCATAGCCTTCTGATTATAGATGTTGCGCTCTTTACACCGATAACCAGGACTATATAGAAACGACATCATAGACACCCAAGGACTCTTGAACTTTAGGCTCTAATACTAAGTTTTTCATTCCTCAAGCCTACACCCTAGATCTGGCTGGCACTCGAAAACCATTGTTGGTCCCCAAGAGAACCCTTGGCCTGGCTCAATACTCAACGGAAGAGTTACTCAACAAAATATGAACTTGAAGGTCTAAAAATAAATAAATCTGAATATTTAAAACATTCAACTAGCCAAAAGAGGCAAGTCAAGTCTTGAACATTTACAATTGAAAATGAAACAAACTTTTCAAAACACTACTGTCTATCTATGAAGCCTCTAACAACTATTATGGAAGTCGGGACAAGACCCATGACATCCTAATATGATTGAAAGTAAATGTGGAACCCTCTGAAGCAAGGAGACTCACCAAAGCATCTCTGAAGCTGAAAGTGGTATCAACAAAGCGCTTGTTGATGACCTTGATTACCTGTATATGCATCATGAAAGATGCAGGCCCAAAGGCATAAGTACATGAAATGTTCGAGCATACAAGGGGAACTCTAAAGAACATACATAAGCTTGAAGTGATAAAAAAAAAGAACACACTCACCTCATCTCAACTCAACTCAAAAATACTCAACTCAGCTCAATTTAAAAGCAACTATAGAGATTCATTATAAAGAAAGCTTTTAAAACAGTAGATAATAACTCAATGTATTTAAAAATACAATAATAACTCGTAGATTCTCTAACCGACAACCCTCACTATGAGCTATGTGATGATACAACATCTCACCCACGTAGCCACTACTGTCCTATACCTTTCTGGAGTAGAAGACGTCCTCAACTAAGTGGATCCACTAAACTATGCTTAAAATTAATAAGGAATCATCTAAAATGTATGACCCTTTATTCATCTTGGCATACATGGTATATGAGGACATTGAGTTGTCTGAACTCGTTCTCATATCAGTACTCAATACTACTCCTAGTAACATAACTCATGATCATATGTTTTGAAAAAAACATTTCCTAATCCACAAACTTTGAGATTATTACACAAAAGGTTCTCTTAAAAGAGATAGTTCTCAAAAACTCCTCATGAACTCATTTGGAAATCAAAGTTTCCTCTCATTTTAAATATAAAACATTTACTCTTGGGAATACTCAATTCCATTATATTCATTTCAAAAACATGAACTCAACTCTCCTCATTCTCATACTCATTTACCCTAGTCTTAAAACACGTAGTAAATAATTTTAAAAGACTTTTCAAAATTACTCAAAAGACTTTCTCTAACTATACTCTTAATTCTATCTTGAATTTGAAATGTGAATTCAAGAGTCATGATTTTGAATGTTGTATCTCTCGATGATTTAGAAATGTTAAGATAGTTGATCATAAGAAACGAGGGAAGACCCAAATTGGTGAACACTGGCGCGACGCTGAGTTGGAATTAAATTTTTGGTCGTGAAATAATTTTTGAGACAGAGGACTCCATATCCTCTCTGTGATCTGGAGAGGGGGATTATTTTATTGGGGCTGATTTTACAGCACCTTCGCGACGCGGGCATGGACCTGACTTTTTGTTCCTCTCCCAAACTCGTTTGAACTCATACCCACCTTAGTTCTATGGTTCAATTTCATGAAAATTCACAAACCTAGAACAGTTTCAGTAAAGCCCACACAAAAATCAATCAAGAGACTCAACTATTACGCAAAAACCTCACCTCAAGGATTTCAAGACTTCAATTATCAATTATTAACTCAAGAACTTCGCAAGAACTCAATAACCAACTTCAAGAATGAATTCATGGGTAAACGTTTACATGATTGGCGTGAGGGCGAACAGACCCAACACTATAAAATCTTACATACCTTGCAATGATAAAATCCTTGGCAAAATTCCTCAAAGATCGCATGAATCTTGAATGCTTAAAGCTTTTTCCCCTTTTTATCCTCTTTGAACTTTTACCTAACTTTCCAAATGTTTTAGAATTTAGTGTAAACTGATTTTGATCAGGTTTGACCCCTAATTTGGGTGGAAAAATGTGTGGACTAAGTGGGGTTAAGAAAAGACCAAAATACCCCTCAATAATTCGAATGAATTTCCTTAACAGAATAGTATGAACTCAAACGGACATATCTCTTTCATCCCAACATGGAAGTTAGCAAACTTGGTGGCAGTGGAATAGGACTCAAAGATTATTCATTTGATATCTCTTGGGTCACCTAACTGATTTTGTGCCGAAAGTTATGGTCGTTTGAAGTTGACCCAAAACTCAAAATTTACGACTAACTTGCAAAATTCTCAATTTAGCTCTTTCCAATTTAGTTCTTTCTAAAATTAACGCTTTATAAGACTGAGGTGTTACGTTATTGTCATCTAGTTGAAATATTTTTTAGACTGAAGCTGATGTTAGGAGCTTATAGGTTGTTTAGATTAAGCATATACTTTATCTTGCTCAGATAATTGATAAAAAGATTTGAATTCTAATCTACTTGATTGGTGATTCTCTCAACTACTATGATGAGATATTTGGTTCATATGTTGGCTTTTACATAATGTACTAGTCTATTAGATTGATTCTTCCATCATGATTTATGTTTTTCTACATCTTCCAAAGTTCTCATGGGATGATTAACGATGACTAGCATTGAGCATGATTTTTTTCTTAACTTACATTTTATTTTGAATGGGTAAGGGAATGCGGGTGATCAAATTTGAATAGTTGCCAGAAGTCAATTGTATTTATTGAAGTGAACGATGAAGAGTTTTTGAACTATTGTGATATATGTTTGAATACATTTGATTTTGTAGAATTTATTGCTAATATATATCTCTAAGATATTGCTTTCTAATTATGTATAGTACAAGACATGTTTTTCAAAGTTAATTGCAAATTTATACATTTAAATTATTTATGAGATAATTTTGTTTTGTGAGATCATTTCTATATAATTATGTGATTAGTGAATATATGCAAACCAGAATGATTATTTTCCAATTAGAAATTACGACTATATGAATTCTAGACAATGTTTCCACACTTCAAAAGTGTGGCTATAGGAATGTGAATCGTGTGGCTTATTGATTATAAATTGGAGCATATATATAAGAAAAGGTTACACATTATAATTGTTGTTGTAGAAGAGGTATTGAAGGCTACGCTTTTCAAGTGTGACAAATAACAAAGAAAAGACTATGCTTGAAAGTGTAATTTTATCAAATAAAAGTTTTGCTAATGATATTATGAAAATCCTGGCCTAAAGTATAAGGTTACACCTCTTTAGGCCACCCCCAAAAAAGTGTTGCCAAAAGCAAAAAAAACGTAGCCTTTTATTACAGACCACACTTTTCGCTAGTTTAGGTCACACTTTAGCGGGGAGGCTAAAAGCCTAAAATGTTGTAGTGTATCAATCAGTTACTCTACACTAAGCAACTTTTGCAAGCTAGCGTCGAGTACTAAATTAGAGCTAAATTTGCAACTTTAGTTCATGAATTAAAACACAAGCAAACAATTGAACCCATTTCAAAACAACAATAAAACTAGCAATTAATCAATACCCATAAGCTATTATGGAGTCGATTACATAGTCACACCCCTAAGGAAAGGGGTTTTGCCACACATAACAAAGAACAAGAAAGAGTTACCAAAACGTTCCATCAAATTGACAAAATCCAATGTCTAACGCCAAAATTACGACTAAAAACATAAATCCTCAATATCTAAGCTCAAAAACGTCTCCAAGATTGTTCAATATTGTCAAAGTATGTAAATATCTCTCTAAAATTGTGTTGTATATGTTTTCTCCCTCTCCAAAAATCAATTTATACGTTTCCAAAAACTTCCCAAAATTTCAGTATGCGGTCCACTTCAGCAAAGTTAGTTAGGATCGCCGAACAACTCAGTGACTATAAGTGCCTTCTCTCACCTTTTGGCTTGACTTCTGCACCCTATAAACTTAGGCAAGCTGGGTCGAGCTTGTCATTCCATTCGGCACATTACCGAAGTGCTCTATCAATCACCAAGTTGGGTTAGTTTATGAGCTAATTCCCTGGATTATTTGACTAGCTCGAGCTCACTCGATGAGTCTCCCAGTGGCTTTTGTGAGCTCCAACCTCCCTTTTCTTCAGCATTTTTAACTTTTTCAGTTCTTTTCGCATTATAGCGTCCTTGCCTTGTTCTTAAACCTTTATTGCTGCAATTAAAAAATTTAACATTAGTTATGAACACAAAATAGGCATTAAGGACACTATTTATTGAATATCAATCTCTAAATGAGTCAAAACTCCCGACTCATCATAAGGAAATATGCATAAACATGAAGATGATAATATAAATCACTTGGAATGATTAGGCATGATAATAATGAAAAATTTAAAAGATCTTAAAGAAAAAATGACATGAACATCATAAAACCTAGTCAAATACATTAATATAAAGGACATAAGAAAAGTTTTAAAAAAACATAATCATTTTGTGGGATCTTTAGATTTAACCAACAATAAGACCTTGAGAGTTATATAATGGAATCTGGTGTATCCCTCATATCTAAAGAAGGGGAAACTACTAAACAAGTTAGAAACCTTTGCTAAAGTGGATCCACCAGCTAGGTCATTTAAGACATCATACGAACACGTAGTTTGGGACTAGAGGTTGGTACTAGATACTACCCTATTTGAGCTTCCACCTCAACGCCCTCTCGGTACTTAGTCTAAATCCAAAAGGAAACAATAAGAGTCAAATATCAATTGAACATTGGGGAAAGGGAATGAAAAATACTGATCTACATATTTCAACATCAAAACATATAATAAATTCTTAAACATATTTCAACATAGATGAGAAAACCTTTCACCAATGTGAAATCATCTGTAAGAAAATACCTTTCATAATCATGATCATTCATAGTAAGTGAGAAATTCTTTCACAATAGCATTGATACATTCCTCAAAATATCCCCAAATCATTCATAATCATTTCATAAAAACAGGCATATATTCATAAACTCATAATTCATAGCTCATGGGTTCATCATAGGATCATGGTTGAAAAACATAAATTAGGCATGGGGAAATGTAATTTCAACTAAATATCATATATTAACATGTAATAATGCATTAGAAGACTTTATTAATCATAATAATTAATAATTTAATGAAACCCATAATTATTAAATGGAAACCCTTATTTGATCAATTAGAAATTGAATTGAGAAGCTGAAATCCTTAGGGACCCCTTGGAGGAAAGGACTCCATGGGTTAATACAAACATAACTTAATGCAAAAATCTCAAGAAGAATGGAGAATTGAAAACTTGAATGGAACTCTTGGTCTTCTTCTTCCTTAGCCTTAAGGGAATTGGGAGGATGAATTCGGTCAAGTTTAGGGACTTTAGGAGAATGAGTTGAAAAATGGGTAAACTGGGGGCTTAAAATGTTTTATAGGTCTTAGGGTAGAAGGTAAAATGACATAGTAGAAGGTTCAAACAATTAGGAAAAGATCCAAAAGCCCTTTAAAAATAATTGTCGAGCCTCACCTACGGTCCGTAAGTATTTCTACAGACTGTATTGGTCATCCGATGATAAGTTCAGAAACTATTATATGGACCAACATGTAATGGAACCCATGTACGACTCGTAAGTCTTCCTACGATCCATACATTCCAACCGCAGAAGCCAACTTTACCCCTTAAAATTTCACTAGTCTGGAACTCACCTATGACACCTACCTATGACTGGTACAATAGTTGATGGACCGTTCTAGTGAATCGAAAAAATGGATACTGGGACTTTATTTTAGAAAAAAAAAATTCCAACTTTCTGCAGTTGCCATATATGTCTCATAGAAGTTTCTACTGTCCATAGATGGGACCCGTAAACCAGACTTGAGTTCAATTTTTTTCCTCCTTTTTCCAAGTTTTGAGGTGTTACATCGACATAACCAACTAGCAACCTATACATATAGTGGATGAGTCCACGATTTGGACTCATTTAGGGCTTTATTTGAATAGATTTAGTGTCCTCAAATGCATATATTGTACCAATAACTGATGTAAATCCTTGAATTTTAGGTATTTGGATTGAGGAACAAAGCATGGACACTATTGAGCAAAAAAGGAACAAGGCAGCTGAAAGAACAAATAAAAGAAGGCATGAGGATTGCCTAACCACTGAGCGAGTGGCCGAACAGCCTTAGCCTTGCCTAATGTTCTAGAGTACCAAGCCCTGAAGGAGAAAATCTAGTCGGCAAGAGAAAGGAGCAGTCAGCGAGTTGCTGAACGATTCCGCGATGCAGTGCAATATCACCCAAAGTTACAAAACTTGAAGATGTTGAAGGCCAAAGCAAAAAGGCGAAGGAATTGACCAAAGGGCGGATTTTCGAGTGGATCGACGATCCTAACTTACTGCACCGACTGGACCTTCACACCACAATTTTTAACAACTATAAATACTTGTTTAAATTTTTAGCTTAGTATATGATTTAACATTCATTAGTTATTGAAGTTTAGAGCTTAGAACTGAATAGAGAGAGAATATTTCCTTAGCTTTGAAGATTTGAAAATTTCCATTTCTAAGAAATTGGAAGTAGGTATTGAAGATTCTTAATCTTAGACCTTTGTAAAGACTATATCAGTCCTACCAAGTTAATGGAAACACAACTCGGTAATGATTTTTACCTTTTTACAATGTCTAGCTAAAACCCCAATTCTTCGGGTGTGATTATGTGGTTATGAGTTGATTTAACTGCTGGGTATTGTTAATTGATAGTTTATTTGATGTTTAAAAGTGATTTCATACATTAATTATGGTTGAATTTAATGGGTTGTAGTTGCCATTACAATCTTAACTTCGTGTTTTTGGCTTGCTCGAGAGAGAGGTTTTAAAACCAAAATTACTGAATCGATGGTCTGTGGGTATTGGGTTGTCATGGGTTCATCTTGAGAGAGTGAATGGACTAAAGCGAAGGATGTGCTTATTGATGCTTATTAGTGTTCGAGAGAAACCAATTTGATTCGAGGTAAATTGTTTGAGATAAAGTTTATCCCCACTAAAGTCTAACTTATTCACTGATTTGCAGTTGTTTACTATTAATTGAAATTACCCAAATGTTTACCTTGGCCCATAATCCAATCACATCCCAAGAATCCCGTCTCTATATTCGTATTTTCGTATTATTTGTTGTTTTAGTTGATAGTACAAACAAACCCCCTTTATATTTGACACTTGTGTCACCTATAATTTAAATCATGTTTTTCTTCGTAAATATTTTTAACTATGATTGACTTGAGCATATTTACGCTTTTCTGTTGATTCTTGAGTACGAACCACTCCCTTGGGACTCGACCCCAACTCACTAGTTGGGTTATATTACTACTCACGATCGTTGGCACTTAGTATTGGATGAAGTGTCCTAATACGTGAAATCAATAATCAAAAGTACCAGACAAAAGCTAGCTTCGAATAGAGATGGAGCTCACCAATACACCAAATGAACTCGACAAATGAACCTAATGTGGATGTCTGCTCCCCTATTAACCTGATCCTACATTTACAATGAAATGTCGTGTCCATATACAGGAATGTCAGTACGTATAAAACATGTACTCGTATGAAAATGAGACAGAATAACAAGTAGATAAGTATGAAAGCTCATATGAATCAAATGTTAAATCGAAAGAATTATGAATACGTAAGAAGTAGATATAGAATATATAACAGTAGCCTATGCACTAACTTAATTAGTTGATCATATAATATCCAAAGAAAGCATCAACTATAATACAACCCTATTGTTTGCCTAAGTAAAGTACTTCAACTATTTCTAATAGAAATGATCATGTGATGACTTATCAAAGGCGATCAAAGTTAATTATAAGACATAATTTTCTTAAAGAATATCCCTATGCCTCTATGCATATATTGTAATCCTGGTCTGGTATGACTTACACCCCCCACCCCGTGGGCTCACTATGAGGGTCTGCCTGCAGGCCATGTGTGTGATGTATCCGCTCAAGTCAAGGGAAACTAGAACATGGCATCTCAGCTCACTCCATATGTAAATGATGCCACAACGGTTGGTATGCCACATCATTCTAGCTCACTATAAGGGCTTGGTCTCAATCTTGTCCACATAATCAATTTACGCGAGTGTGTCAAGTAAAACCTTTAGATACCCTCCCGTCGCTATCCTTTATGAAGTAATGCCTAAGAAGTCCTATGATAGTGAATTTACAATAATGACCGACACACTATCATGTAGGCATTTTATATGTCACTAAATTCACTTGCATATTGTCACGACCTAGGGGTAGCCCCTAGATGTAACATGATGTATAGAATCCTGAAGGACTCCATACAAGTGTCACGACCCAGGGGTACACCCTAGATGTAACACGGCGTACTTGACCCTAAAGGGGTCTCATACAAGCCCTTAGCATATCATAACATAAGATAAAAGAAATGATGCATAAATTTTAAAGCTTTATCCATACAATCGCAGACTTTTATAAAAGCAAACGGAAGTCTAGACTTGTCTCAATAAGCCATCTAATACAATCTTTGAATCAAAAATAGGGTCACAACCCTTACAACATAGTCCGAAATGAAATAACTAGAAAGGAACTACTAATGACTCATACGTCCTCGAATCATGAGGACTCACCACAAGCTAGTAGAATAGTCGATCCAAGCTTGAACCAAAGGATGATCGCCTTAAGAACCGGAACCTACACTTTGTGAAAAATGTAGGAAATATGGGTTAGTACAAAAATGCACTAAGTATGATAGTCATGCATAAAAATCCTTGAAAACATGCTAAAAAGGACATTTTAGTTGTACAACATGCATTTACCAATTTTGAGAATCATCATGCACTTTAGTATAAAAGCATAAGTAACAAACATATTCAACATATAGATCATCATAACATAATAGAACCATCTCATAAGTAACCCTAAGTTATATTTGTGTAATGCATAGATCAGATCCCATTATCATACTTACCATTCTTTGATATCATCCTTAGTTCATACTCATAGTCAAGGAAACCTTCACCCTTACTAAATCAGATCAAGGAAGGTAACTTATAGCAACAATCCACATTAAGAATACTTTATTTCATAAATCATCATAACATAAAAGGAACACACCATAACTACTCTCAAAGCCTACTTTCACAATGCATGGATGAAGTCCCATACCCACACCAAGTAATGCTTCTTGAGTAACCATAGTCCATAATTCATCTTCTTGTTCATGGTGAGAATAAGCCTTAACCAACATAGACCATGTGAGCTTAACATGGAATCCGGTGTCATGCCCCACACTAAAAGGAGGTGTCCTACTTGCCTAAGGTAGAACTAACTTGTATTAGATTTTAGGTTGATCCACTAGCTAAAGACCTATGAGGGCACATAGTTATGGGATAAGGAGGTTGTTACTAGAAACCCGACCATATTAGGGAGAGCTTCCACCTCACAATACCCACTCGGTGCTAAGCATTAAATTCCCAAGAAGTAGTTAATTCTCTATTAACTTCATTGCACATGAACGGGATGCCATTGGCCTACCGGTTCAAGGTACATCATTAGAATAGATCATGGACTCCTCATGAAAGGGGTACCATTGGTCTACCGATTCAAGACAAGCCTTATAATACTTCATTAGTCATTCATGAAAGGAATGCCATTGGCCTACCGATTCAAGGTATATAAATCAAGATAAATTTTAATTACACATGAAAAGGATGCCCTTAGCCTACCGATTCAAGGTATATCAATCTAGATAGCTCTTTAATTTTACATGAATGGGATGCCCTTCGCCTACCTATTCAAGGTACGTCATTATATGTGAAAACCTTTCACAACATGTCATATTCATACATAGGTGGATACATGAGGGTAATTATCCAACAACACTACAATTAGATCATAGCCATATTCACTTTACTCTTGAACTGTCATTAAAGCACATACATAAACATCATAATCATGCATACTTCTCATACTTTTCCCTTAAAGGACCATGTATAACATTCAATAAACATATCTAGAAGTACTAAATTAGACATGGATGATAACATGATTCAATTACTATTATTACTATAAGCATGATTTCATAATACTCTTCTTTTTACAATTCACCCACACTTTTAGATCCAATTTGGGAAAATAGGGGAATTCATAGGTTCTTGGGGATATTCGTTATAAATCAACAATAAATCATCAATTTAATCATAATCCATCATAATTCAACTATTAAAAACGTTTTTGGAAAGAACCCACAAGATTGAAGTCAAACCCTAAATTTGGGGAAATCACTAGTTTTGAAATTGAATTTGGAGGGACTTCTTGGATGGATATTATCCAAGGATGAAAGAATACCATACCTTAATAATGATTCTACAAAGAAATTGAGTGAAATAGCCTTGATTCTTGAAGCCCTAGCTCCAATTTTACTCTTCTTCTTCCTTGAGTTCTAGAGAGAGAAATTTTATGTAGAAGATGAACTTTAGGGTTTTGAATTGGGTTTTTGGGAAATAAAGGAGTAAATGGGTTGGTTAATGACTTCAAAGGGCTTATATAGGTGTATAAAAACAATACAAAATGACATCATTTAATAATTACCTAAAATAACCCATACTTTAAAGTGGGGTACCAGGGACCACGACCAAGCTCACGACCCGTCAAGGGTACCATGGCTTGTGGTGGTGCCCGTGGTCCCTTTACCAGTAGCCTCCCAAACTTGACAAGCCTCCCATGAGGTGAAGGCAACCCCACGAGCCTTCCCACGGTCTGTGGTCTTCACTGCAAGCCGTAAAGTGGCTTGTGAAGGGGAGCCTTTCTTGGGCAGCTTTAGAAGCTCACTGCCTCACCCACCACGGGTGGTACCAAGACTCGTGATGGCCACCATGTGTCGTGAACACCCTCGTGGTCATGGTAGGCAGTGGCTAGGCATGTTTTGGCAGCCTTGGCCCCCTTGCCATGGCCCTCACCCAAATCCCTTGGCCCTTGCCCTTCACTCTAGACATTAACCCTCATGTTTAGGCTCTAGTTTAACCTACTAATTTCAGTGGTGTTACAACAAGACACTTAGATATCATAACATAAGAAATATGAAAATAAGAGTAAAACAATAGTCCAAGTCCAATATATTTTATAAAATGAAAAGCGGAAGTCTAACTCATGTCTCAATATAGCCATCAAATATAATAGAATGAAATTGGGCCTAGCCCATACATCATGTCCAAAAAGGAAATACTAGAAAGAAACTAAAACAATGAAATATGTCCTCGAACCATGAGGACTCACCAAGCTCGGGAAAGAATCAAAGTCCAAGCTCTAGCCACAATATTGGGAACCTTGTCTATCGGATCCTACATTTGGGAAAAATGTAGGCAAGAGTATGTGTTAGTACAAAAATGCACTAAGTATGGTAGCTATGCATAAAAATATTTAAAACATGCTAAAAGGGGACATTTCATTTCATGACATGCAATTGACCAATTAAAACATGATATAAGAGGGTTAGAAAACATAAGTCATAACATTATGGTCAATGCAAGCTAATTCATATTTAAAACTTTGATCACATGTGAGATACTCCTTGAGAAACCTTAGTTTACCTTTAGTCATGTTGTGGAAAAATTATCCTTAACCGACATAGAGACCATGTGAGCTAT
Organism: Solanum pinnatisectum; assembly: GCA_035578085.1. Classification (NCBI taxonomy): domain Eukaryota; kingdom Viridiplantae; phylum Streptophyta; class Magnoliopsida; order Solanales; family Solanaceae; genus Solanum; species Solanum pinnatisectum. The sequence continues at coordinate 64,912 of JAWPEI010000057.1, forward strand.
AACATGATCCTCGGTGTCTCCCACACCGAAAAGTGTTGTTCTACTTGCCTAAGATAGATCCATGAACTTCTAGCTTAAGTGGATCCACTAGCTAATCATCCTATGGGGGAACATAGTTTATGGGATAAGGAGATTGTTACTAGAAATCCGGCCTATACTAAGGGGAGAGCTTCCATCTCAAGAGATTGCTTCTAGAAACCCGGTCTCTACTAACTGGAGAGCTTCCATCTCACATCAATTATCCACTCGGTGCTAAGCATAATTCTCATGGAATAGTCAATTCTCACTAATTCTTATCATTCATGGAAAGGTTTCCTTGGACAACCAATCCAAGTTATTTTCATTAGGATAGCTCTTACTCTTTGATTCAATTATGTGAGGATAGCCTTTCAACCTAAGAATCCTTGTTATGTGAGAAAACCTTTCACATCATGCTAGTATGTGTTTATGAGAATAGTCTTTCACAACACAACACAAAACATCATCATTTGACACTTTACTCTCAAAGAACCCCTAAACATTTACATAGATTTCATAAGATCATGCATAAACTCATACTTTGCCCTTTGAAGGTTCAAAGCTTACTTTCAATCACCAAATCTAGAATTCAAGGATAAGATAGGGATTATATCATAAATTCATGTAATTCTATCACTTCATGCTTTAGATCATAAAACTCCTCTTTCATAATAAACAACCCACATCATATGATCACAATTTGGAAAACATAGGGGTTTGCATGGGTTCATAGGGGAAATATCATAAAAGCATTGTAAATCATCAATTCATGTATATTAAAACATAATTCAATCATTTAAATCAAGTTTGAAAGGAACCCATGACAATTGAAGAAAACCCTAACAATTAGGAATTTCTATCTTTTTGAAATTGGAGATTTTGAGGGAACTCCATGGATGAATACTACCATACCTAAAGTCCAATTTATTATCTTCAATGGAGGAATTGAGACCTTAGCTTGAAACCATAGGTGAATTCTTCATCTTCTTCTTCTTCTTCAAGTTTCTAGAGAGAGAATATTTTGATAGGAGATTTGGTTTTCATTTGGGAATTTGGAAGAATGAATTAAATGAGGGTGAATTTGGGGGGGTAAAAAGGCTTATATAGGGGGTTCTAAAATTAGGAAAAGACCCAACTACCCCTTAAAATAACTCCCAAGTGAGCATCCACGGACGGAACGTGATCTGACCTACGGTCCGTCCTGGTGGACTATGGTTTGGTTATCTGGGACTAGAAGTTTGGGCTTCTAACCATGGACCATTGTCTGACCTATGGCCCGTAGGTCGAGCCGTGTTCCTTGACCTCTAGTCACTTAGAAATCTTACAAAAAATACCTTCTTCACGAATACTTGAATTGAATTCACCAAGGATTATACTTCATCACCAGCTTTTGTAGGAAGTTCTCCAAGCTTGAGGCGTGTCGAAAGGTACCATTCTTAAGGATATTTCACCCGGTATAGGTGTGTCCCAATGATTCAACAAGCTCTTTTACTATAAAACTAGGAGCCAAAAACTAACAAAGGTTTAATCCAGAAGAAAACCCAGCACAACATAGTATCGGAAAGAGATGGAAGAAACTATCTTTGTTCTTATCTATTATCTTAATAAATAGTGGAAGGATAATATATATAGCAAAAGAGCATAACATAAGATTAGGCTCGAACAATGGTCTGGCAATAAAAAGGGGTTAATGACAATCAATAATATAAGGCAATTGGTTAAAGGTAATGTTAGATGAAAAAGTAATTTTAATAGTCTATCAATGCTATTAAAAGTGCACAAAATTTTTGGTAAAAAGAGAGATTTGGGAACTGCCAAATTTTCCTTAAAGGCAATTTAATTTTCATCAGTTATTTGTTGAGTTGAAAGTTCTCAAGAATATTGTATTTTTGAGATATTAATATTGTTTTTCCAATAGGTTTTGGGTCTGGTTCATTGGTTTTGGTTTTGGTTCATTTGGAGAAGAAATTAATGATGGGGTTTTGGGGTTCTAGGTATTCCAATAAAAAATGGGAAATGGGAGCTATTGTTGTAGCGGTGGACTGAAGCTTTGGCCGCTTGCATGAGCTCCGAGGGGGTTGCCGGAAAAGGCAAAGACTTCAAAGAAAATATTCAAATAATTAAAATCTAAAAATTTCACATTTATCCATCAAAAACCACCTTAATACAATACCATGACCTTAAAATTGTGGGCCCGAACCAATGGTTCATAAAATATCTGTGTATGCAAATCTTATCTGTGTTTTAATATATTTTAAGATTGTGTTAAAAAATATCAAAATAAATATTAATAAAAAAAACAAATAAAATGAATATTAACAAATATAACAAATAAAATTAATATTAACAAATGTTGACATGTAAAAAATGCAATTTAACAAACAATAATTATTTAAACAAACTCAACAAATATTTGAACATATTTACTCAACTGTGAAAACATAATGTAAATAAAATTAACCGATAAAAATCTTAATATTTTGAGAAATAAGGATAATTATCAATAAGTTGCATTAAAATTGCCAAGCATGTATTTTTGACTATTTAATGAATAAAATATTTAAAATTATTAAATTTGAAAATATGAGGTCAAATATATTGTGTCAACAGAGATCTTATTTTTATATCTTCCATAAGTCATTTTGACCTTTAAAAAAGGAACATGTGATATAAGGTGACTCTTTAACGGTAAGGGAGGTTTTAGCTTCACAGACCTTGGATGTTTTTCCAACTATGATACTATTAGAAGTCTTCAACAATTAAACCCGCGAAGATGTAGACGTCACATAGTCATCCACTCCCTTCCAACATACCATAGACACCTAATTTACTCTAACACAATCAACTACAAAAAAATATATCTATATCTAGATCTATAGTACCTTAAAAGCATGAACTCCTAACTTGAATGTTAAATTACTATAATATCCCTAACTTAGGTTGTGACTTTTTTTGATGAGTTTTGACTTTTCTGATAAGTTGTGACTTTTTTCAAAGGATTGTGAGTTTTCAATGAGTTGTGACATTTTAAAGAGTTGTGATTTTTCCAATGAGTTGCGACTTTTCTAAAGAATTGTAACTTTTTCAATAAGTTGTGACTTTTCCAAAATGTTGTAACTTCTCGGAAAGGTCATGACTTTTAAAATAAGACTCATAAGACTCAAAAAACACTTGTTCATACTAACCCTTTGTTGACTATAAATAAAGGGATTCCTCTCATTTTTCAACAATAATTTTTTTTTATCTTCTACTCTTCTTCTTCTTGTATTTTAAAAAATTTCGTGTGATTTATTGTTGTTGAGCGAGTTCAAAATTTAGCGGAATATGAGGTATCACTATTCTGATGAAGTAAATTTTCATATCCTAAGAGGGTATATTCTTAACCTCGAGTACTTGAGGAAAATAATTCTCATGATATAATAATTTTTTTTTTGTCTAGTATATACATTAGTATGTAATATTCCAATATATGAAGTTAACATGTAGTCTAAATTCATTTTTTTTTTTTAACAATTTCTCTTGTTATGTAGATATATGCTTCTGAATATCTTTTTCAAATATTATTAAACTTCTCTAGAATTAGAGAATTGTCACTTTTTTTTTTTTTTTATGCTCAAGACAAAAGAATGACTTTATTTATCAATGCTACTTATGTGGTTTAGATTGTTAAGAAGTTTTCTTCAAAATAGTTATTACTATATAAACATTGCCCTTTTATTTTACTTATTTTCTATTTCTTAATATTTAAGTATTTTTCGACAAAGAAAATGTTAATATGACTTGTAATAATGCCAGTTAAATTTTGTATTAGTTTAATTTTTACTGTAGTCAAAATTCATTTGTTTTTGTTAACAATTCCTCTTCTGATGTAATATGCTTCTGAATACTTTTTTCCAAAATTGATAAACTTCTCAATAGTTAGAGAATTGCCACGATTTGTTTTTTTTGATGCTCAAGACAAAATAATGACTTTATTTATCAATGTTACCTACGTGATTTAGGTTGTTAGGAAGTTTGCTTCAAAATAGTTATTACTATATAAATATTGCCCTTTTGTTTTACTAATTTACTATTTCTTAATAATTCAGTATTTTCGACGAAGAAAAGTTCATATGACTTGTAATAACACTAGTTGAAGTTTGTATTAGTTTAATTTTTATTGTAGTCTAAATTCATTTGTTTTTGTTAACAATTTGTCTTGAGATGTAGATATATGATTCTGAATATCTTTTTCCAAAATAATTAAACTTCTCAAGAGTTAGAGAATGTTTTTTTTTTTTTAAAAAAAAATCACAACAAATGTGAAAATAATGTGAATATATATGAATCATTTAAAATTTATCATTAACAAAATAAATTTTATATTCAGTAATATGGAATAAACATTTTCATTTTGTCCCTACACTAAATTAAAATATAATAACTATAAAAAAAATAGTAACATTAATTAAAAATCAAATTTATGTAAATATAAGTAATTACTAATTATTGGAATTGTTATTCACACTCTTTTACATTCTTTTGTTATAATATTATGAATTCTCATAATTATTACATTAATTATTTATATCTTTTATCTTTTCTTATATTAACTTTTGACCAATAATTTTTCATATTATTATACCGCCCCTATATATGTGATAACAACATGTTGTTATTTTTCCTTTGACGAATCATGCTTGGTGAATAAATTGGAAGTTGTTTACAAGTATATGAACTATATCTTTGTTGGGTGTAAGATAAACAGGTGCTTAAATATATGCTTTCACAGATAGAATATATTCTTTATTTTTTAATTTTTAGTTTTTCGGTAAAAAAGAAGGAAACATTTCTCAGTTTACTATGGCCTGTCAGACAACTCTCTTTGATTTATGTACATAGTCAATCAATAAGTCAAATATGAGTGCCAACAATAAGAACATCATCTATTATGCTATAACTTATAAAATAAAAAATAATATACAAAAATAATTCTAAAAACTAAAATGTAGTTGTTCTCAACATGTTTCTATCACATCTAAACAGATTAAGTAGAATATACATGCAAAGCACACCTTGACACCTTGTTAGATGACAAGAAAATATACAAAAATATTGTCTATAAGGCAATATTGGTGAGATATGAGTAATTACATGATTGAACCTCATCAAATTGAAAAAAAATATACATTATTTAATTTAACTAATAAAAGTTGTCATTGACCATCTTCATAGGTTCGTGTGAATAAGAGATATATATATGATGATCCACATTGAACATTCACAAAAAAATCTGCAATATTATTTTGTACAAGCCTTATTATTAAAATGTATGCTTATATTGTCTGAATTGATAATCACGTGCAACACACATGTCAAAAAACTAGTATATATATATATATATATATATATATATATATAGTTATATATAGTAACCCGTAGGTTCATCAAAAAATCATTCCAATATTTTACCTTTATAACCCAACTAATCCAATTTTTAATAATCATTCAGAGTGAATTCCTTAATTTGTTTTTCCAACTTACAAGGTTCAATCTTAACTTTGTCCCTAAGTGGAAACCCCCAAATATTTCATTTTATCAAAAAAATTCACTATTCAACTTCTTCCCTTTTCAAGAACCCTATTTCATCAAAATACCCATTTCGTAAGCAAGCAAGAATTCAATTAAATTTTTGAATGGAGACTAAGGCTTGCCCACGATATAAGTAACTATTTGCCCTCTTCACTGCAAGGATTATTGTTTACTGAGAATCAACTTCCCGCTGCAGCCACATATAAGAAAAGCACAGAGTGCCTCGATGATAAGCTAAAGTTCCAGCAAACCAAATGTTTAGTACTCTTTAATTGAAAGAGTTAAAAGGGCCCACTAAATATTTAATGACTAAAGGATAAGAAATTCACACTTGACACTTTCTTTAGTACATATATACTCATTATAGTCATTTTACTAAAAGCATTCAAATCTTATGTTGTAACACCCCGTATTTGAAAAAGGGTAATAAAGCAGATTTTGGGAAATTCCAGGTGCCAGCCACGGTGGCCAACTAAGGTCCGTGAGAAGGACCAAGAACCGTAGGTAGGGTTTGTGGACTGGGGCACCCAAAACTTCCCAAGATCCAGGAACCACGGCCTGACACACGGACCGTCGACCAAAACACGGTCCGTGGTTGGGGCCCGTGGTTCAAGGGCCCAAATTTGAGTCTCTGACCACGAAAGACGGTCGTGTAGGACAACCTGTCATCCTGACCACGATCCGTCGTCAGTGGTCCGTAGATGGGCCATTGACAGTTATTTTCAGGGATAGTTGGGTCTTTTCCTAATTAATTTATTCCTATACTACGTAGTTTTGTCTATGTCTAAGACCCCTATATAAGGATTTTACCCCCAAGTTTTCCAATACATATCATTCTCTCAAATATATAAAAAATAAACATAGAAGAAAAAAATAACATACGCATCCTTCTTAAGACTTTAATCATAACATAATATAAAATGAAAAAAAAATAAAAAATCGATACATAATTTAACCTTCCTGTTGCTAACGGAACACCCTTGTAAGCCCCCAAAAGAGAACTAAATAGAGGCCTAGAAGAAGAAGAACAATTCATCTAGAGTTTCAAGTAAAGGTTTCATTTCATCCATTGAAGATAAGAATTTGGACTTTAGGTATGATAGTTTTCATCCATGAATTCCTTTTATTCATGGAGTTCCCAAATTTTCCTCTTTTCAAAGGTAGAAATTCCCATTTTTTTTAGAGTTTTCTTCAATTACCATGGGTTCTCTTGATTACTGGTCTAAATGATTGAATTATGATCTCTTATGCATGAATTGATGAAACACTATGATTTTATGATGATTTTACCCATAAACCCATATAACCCCCATTTCAAGTTATGAATCATGTGATGTGGGATTTTAGAAGTAAAGGGTGAGTTTTATGAAATTAAGCATGTAATACTAGCTTTACAGGAATTTATGATGATATCCATATCTAACCCATGTTTTCTAAGTATTGATGATTGAAAGTGGGTTTTAAACCTCAAGAGGTAAAATATGGACTTATGCATTTTCTTATGAAATCTATGCAAATGTTTTAAGGGTGCTTTGATAGTAAAGTACCAATGATGATGTTGTTGTTCTGTTGTTGAAAGAACATTCTCATAAATACATACAACCATGATGTGAAAGGTTTTCTCACATAATAAGGATTCTAAGGTTGGAAGGTTTTCTCACCTAATTGAATCAAAGACAATGAGCTATCCTAATGAAACTTAGCTTGGATCCGCAATATGACATGCCCTTACATGAATGATAAGAACAAGTAAAAATTACTATTCCGTGGGAATTATGCTTAGCACCGAGTGGATATTGAAGTGAGATGGAAACCCTCCTGTTGTAGAGGCCGGGTTTCTAGAAACAATCTCTTGAGATGGAAACTTTCCCGAGTAGAGGTCGAGTTTCTAGTAATTATCTCCTTATCCCATACATATGTGCCCCCATAGGATGATTAGCTAGTGGATCCACTTAAGCTAGAAGTTCATGGTCCTTACCTTGGCAAGTAGGACAACCCTTTTCGGTATGGGAGACACCGGGGGATCATGTTATAACTCACATGGTCTCTATGTCGGTTAAGGTTCATTCCCACAACAATATGAATAATGAACTAAGGTTACTTCAAGAACTATCTCATATGACTTCAAAGGTTTTAAAGATGATGTTAGCTTGCATTGACCATGTTTTATGAAGTATGTATTCTAAGTTCCTTTATATCATGTTTTAGTTTGCTCAATTGCATGTCATGAAATGAAATGTCCCTTTTAACATGGTTTAAATGTATTATTCATGGCTATCATACTTGGTACATTCTTTTGTACTAATGCATACTCTTGCCTACATTTTCCCCATATGTAGGGTCCGAAAATCAGGGTCATCAGTTTCATGGCTAGAGTTTAACTTGAGATATTTTCGAGTTTGGTGAGTCCTCAAGGCTTCGAGGATGAATTTTCATTGTTTAGTTCCTACATTGTATTTCATTTTTTTATATGATGTATGGGCTAGGCCAAATTTCATTCTATTGTATTAGATGATTATGATGAGACAAGATGTCTAGACTTCTACTTTTCTTTTATAAATGCTTGGACTTGGACTATTGTTTTACTCTTATTGTTCTATTTCTTATGTTATGAGAGCTAAGTGGCTTGTATGGAGTCATTCGAGGTTCTATATGCCATGTTTCATCTATGGTGTACCCCTGGGTCATGACAAACTTAGTAATCAGAGCACAAGGTTTAGAATAGTCCTAGGATGATGTCTCATCATCCACGTCTAGTAGAGTTTTGTTCATGAGTGTGAAGCGCGCCACATTTATGAATGAGGCTACATGATGATTATGAAACTTCACTTATGTCATTTCTCTAAAGTCATGCGATAGAGTTTAACTCTATAAAGTCTCTCTCATAATATTTACGTAATGCTCTACAGGATATGTCTACGTGAAGGGCTTATGCTAGAAGGAAGTGTGGGAGAATGCGGAACAAAAAGCTCCTCCCCAAGCTCCTCCTCATGTTCCAGTTGATCCTTTGGCTGAACAAGTTATAAATGTGGAGTTTAGGGTGGCTTTTCTAGTATTGGATCAAGCCATGATGGCCCAAGCCAATAGGGAGGTTGTGGTTCTCGTGATCCCAAACGTGGGTACGACGGCTTCAAGAGCTACAGACTTTACAAGGATGAATCCTCCAGAGTTTCATGGTTCTAAGGTTGAGGAAGATCCTCAAGATTTTATTGATAAGGTCTATAAGGTTTTGATGATCATGGGTATGACGCCGGTGGAAATGGTAGAGTTGGCCGCTTATCAATTAAAAGGTGTTGCTCAAGTATGGTACAACCAATTAAAAGAAGAAAAATCAAAAGATGCGGGTCCTCTTGATTGGGAGAAGTTTAAGGCTGCTTTTCATGATAGGTTCTTTCCCCTGGAAATGAGGGAAGCAAAGGTGCTTGAGTTCATCAACCTTCGTCAAGAAAGTTTGAGTGTGAGGGAATATGCTCTAAAGTTCACATAATTGTCTAAATATGTTCCAACAATGGTTGATGATTTTAGAGCAATGATGAGTAAGTTCGTGTCGGGTGTGTCAAAAATGGTGGTGAAAGAGTGCCATACATCCATGCTCATAATGATATGGACATCTCTCGTCTCATGGTGCATGCACAATAGATTGAGGATGAAAAGCTCAAGGAAAAGTCTAGGGAGGCAAAGAGAGCTAAGACAGGTGATGGTAACTTTTCTCAAGCAAGGTTCGATGGACATGGTCGTTCTAGATTTTGACAAAGGTTTTCCGATCAAGGTTCCTCCAATGCTCCTCCTATGTTCAACAAAGATAAGGCATCTAACCCTATCTATAGAAGGTTTGTTGAGGGGTTTTCTTCTATTGCCTTTCCATTGAAGGTTTTGACTCAAAAGAAGGTTAAGTTCATATGGCCCGAAGCTTGTGAGAAGAGTTTTCAAGAGTGGAAAGATAGACTTACTTCTACTCCGGTGTTGAATTTACCGGAAAGTACGGATGGCTTTGTGGTATATTGTGATGCCTCTAGAATTGGGTTAGGATGTGTGCTTATGAAAAATGGGAAATTTATTCCGTATGGCTCAAGGAAACTTATGATCCATGAAAGGAATTATCCTACCCATGAACTTGAATTAGCGGCGGTTGTTTTTGCCATAAAGATTTGGAGGCACTATTTATATGGTGTTCATATTGATATGTTTAACGACCATAAGAGTTTGCAATATGTGTTTAATGAAAATTATTTGAATCTTCACCAAAGAAGGTGGTTTGAGTTATTAAAGGATTACAATATGAGTGTTCTCTATCACCCCGGTAAAGCAAATGTGGTGGCGGATGCTCTTAGTCAGTTATATATGGGTTGTGTTGCTCATATTGAAGATGATAAGAAAGAGTTGGTTCGAGATGTTCATAGCTTGGCCCGGTTAGGTTTTTAGTTAGTCGATTCCACCAAGGGTGGTGTTATGATTTATAATGGTTTCGAATAGTATTTTATGGTGGATGTGAAAGCTAAGCAAGGTTTTGATCCAATATTGGTTGAATTGAAAAATGCGGTGCTTAAAAAGTCCGTTGAGGCTTTCTCCCAAAGGGGAGATGGTGTGCTATGATATCAAGGTCGTTTATGTGTTCCTAATGTTGATGACTTGAGGGAACAAATCTTGTCAGAAGCTCAAAGTTCTCAGTGTTCTATTCACCCGGTTGACACCAAGATGTACCGTGATTTGCGGGAGATCTATTTGTGGAATGGGATGAAGAAGGATATTACGGTATTTGTGTCTAAGTATCCTAATTGTCAACAAGTGAAGGTTGTGCATCAAAAATTGGGAGGTTTATCCCAAGACATTGGTATTCCTGCTTGGAAATGGGAAGATATGAACATGGATTGTATTGTTTGTTTGCCTCGCACTCATGACAACATGACTCAATTTGAGTTCTAGTAGATCGGATGATGAAATCGGCTCATTTCATTCCCATCAAGGTTTCTTATTTGGCGGAAGATTATGCTAAGTTGTATTTGATAGAAATGGTAAGGTTGCATGGAGTGCCCTTGTCCACTATTTTCGATGATGGTACTCAATTCACTTCTCAGTATTGGAAGTCTTTCCAAAAGGGACTTGGTACTCGTGTTAAGCTTAGTACAACCATTCATCCCCAAATCGATGGGCAAGCGAAGCGTACTATCCAAACTTTGGAAGAAATTTTGAGAGCTTGTGTGATTGATTTTAAGGGTAATTTTGATGACCATTTGCCATTGATTGAGTTTGCCTATAATAATAGCTATCGCTAGAGTATTGATATGGTTCCTTTTGAGGCACTATATGGTAGGAGGTTTAGATCTCTTATAGGATGGTTTGAGGTGGGTGAAGTTGCCCTAATAGGTCCCGAATTGGTACATGAGGCCATAGAGAAGGTTCGGCTAATTAAAGAAAGGTTAAGAATGACTCAAAGTCGACAATAGTCATATGCCGATGTTAGAAGATGAGATCTTGAGTTTGATGTTCATGATTGGGTTTACTTTAAAATCTCACCCATGAAGGATGTAATGAGGTTTAGTAAGAAAAGGAAGCTTAGTCCCCATTTTGTAGGCCCATATCAAGTTTTAAGACGTTTTGGTAAGGTCGCTTATGAGCTTAATTTGCCAAATGAGTTGGCATCGGTGCATCCAGTTTTCTATGTATCTATGTTGAAGAAATGTGTTGGTGATCCGACATCTATTGTTTCCTTAAAAGGTTTGGAAGTTAAAGAAAATCTTGAAAGTGTTATGGAGGAATCATTTAGTTAAGGATGTTACTTGGGAGGCCGAGGCCAATATGATATCCCGATATCCTTTTCTTTTTCCTTCTACTCCTAATTTGAGGTAATGAGTTCCTCATGGTTTGTTCCTTGTTTTACATTCATGTGTGTTAAGTGTTTTCCATGATTTCCTTATTTATGCATGGTCATGAAAAGTTAAGTTTTGAGAAAATGAGTCAATTTGTTTGATTTTCCTCATGTTGTTGTGCATTGAGTGTGAGTTGCCTATAGACTTTATGAGATGATATGTTGAACATGCATTAAATATGATCTTGAATATGAATTGCATAAAGGCTCCATGAGAGGATGTTGAGCATGCTTTTAGATTGAAGAAGGTAGTTCCTCCTTGAATATGAGAAATCTGAAATTTCATGCATGTTGGTTTGCTAGGTCTACTTCCTACTTTCTGTATAATGCATTAAGTATGTTTAGCTTGGAGTCGATGTTTCTTCCTTGGTTATGTGCATTTTGATGAGATTGCATGCATGATGGCCTGCTAGTATTTTAGTCTTTTGTTGAAGATATGCCTAGAATCTCAGTCAAGGACGAATGGTCCCAAGAGGAGATATGTAACACCTCGTATTCAAAAAAGGGAAATAAAGCAGATTTTAGGAAATTCTAGGTGCCAGCCACAGTGGCTAACCACGATTTGTGAGGAGGACCACGGACCGTAGGTAGGGTCTGTGGACTAGGGTACCCAAAATTTCCCAAGGTCTAGGAACCACGGCCTGACCAACGGACCATCAGTCAGACCACGGTCCATGGTTGGGGGCCTATGGTTCAAGGCCCCAAATTCTAGTCTCTAACCACAAACGACAGTTGTGCAGGATGGCCCGTCATCCTGACCACGGTCCGACGTAAGTGATCCGTAGGTGGGCCATTGGCAGTTATATTCAGGGGTAGTTGGATCTTTTTCTAATTAATTTATTCCTATACTACGTCGTTTTGCCTATGTCTAAGACCCCTATATAAGTATTTTACTCCCAAGTTTCCCAATATAAATCATTCTCTCCAAACTCATCGAAAAGAAGAACTATTATATAATTCTCTCTCTAAAAGCTTGAAGAAGAAGAAGAAGAAGAAGAAGAAGAAGAAGAAGAATTCATCTAGGGTTTCAAGTCAAGGTCTCAATTCCTCCATTGAAGATAATCATTTCGACTTGAGGTATGATAATTTTCATCCATGAATGCCTTTCATTGATGGAGTTCCCGAATTCTCCTCTTTTCAAAGTTAGAAATTCCCAATTTGCTAGGGTTTTCTTCAATTACCATGGGTTCTCTGGATTATTGATCTAAATTATTGAATTATGATCTCTTATGCATGAATTGATGAAATATTATGATTTTATGATGATTTTCCCTATGAACCCATGTAACCCCCATGTTTTCAAGTTATGAATCATGTGATGTGGGATTGTGAATGTAAAGGGAGAGTTTTATGAAATTAATCATGTATTGCTAGCTTTACATATATTTATGATGAAATTCATATCTAACCCATGTTTTCTAGGTATTTATGATTGAGAGTGGGTTTTGAACCTCAAGCGGTTAAATATGGACTTATGCATTTTCTTATGAAATCTATGTAAATGTTTTAAGGGTGCTTTGAGAGTAAAGTACCAATGATGATGTTGTTGTGGTGTTGTTGAAAGGACATTCTCATAAACACATACAACCATTATGTGAAAGGCTTTGCCACATAATAAGGATTCTAAGGTTGAAAGGTTTTCCCACTTAATTGAATCAAAGACAAGTAGCTATCCTAATCAAACTTAGCTTTGATCGGCAAGATGACATTGCCTTCCATGAATGATAAGAACAATCAAGAAATGACTAATCCATGGAAATTATGCTTAACATCAAGTGGATATTGAAGTGAGATTGAAGCTCTCCCATAGTAGAGGTCGGGTTTCTAGAAGCAATCTCTTGAGATGGAAGCTCTCCCGAGTAGAGGCCGGGTTTCTAGTAACAATCTCCTTATCCCATAACTATGTGCCCCCATAGGATGATTAGCTAGTTAAACCATTTAAGCTAGAAGTTCATGGTTCTTACATTGGAAAGTAGGATAACCCTTTTCTGTGTGGGAGACACCGGGGGATTTATAGCTCACATGGTCTCTATGTCGGTTAAGGCTCATTCCCACAACAATATGAATAATGAACTAAGGTTACTTCAAGAAGTATTGCATATGAGTTCAAAGGTTTTTAAGATGATGTTAGCTTGCATTGACCATTTTTTATGAAGTATGTTTTCTAACTTCTTTTATATCATGTTTTAGCTTGGTCAATTGCATGTCATGAAATGAAATGTCCCTTTTAACATATTTTAAATATTTTATGCCTGGCTATCATACTTGGTACATTGTTTTGTACTAACACATACTCTTGGCTACATTTTCCCCAAATGTAGGGTTCGATAGTCAAGTCATCAGTTTCGTGGCTAGAGGTTGACTTGAGATATTTCTTAGCTTTGGTGAGTCCTCATGGCTTTGAGGTTGGATTTTCATTATTTAGTTCCTACTTTGTATATCTCTTTTGTACATGATGTATGGGCTAGGCCCAATTTCATTCTATTGTATTAGATGGCTATGATGAGACAAGATGTCTAGACTTCTGCTTTTCTTTTATAAAATGTTTGGACTCGGACTATTGTTTTACTCTTATTATTCTATTTCTTATGTTATGAGAGTTAAGTGGCTTGTACGGAGTCCTTCGGGGTTCTATACGCCATTTTACATCTAAGGTGTACCCTTGGGTCGTGACATATGTAAATATAACCAGTTCTTTATTTGACTTGGTAACTAGTAACGGTTCATTGCCCTTTCTAAATATTATTCGAAACTCTTTGCAGGGAAATTCTTAATTACAAAACTTTTATGGCACTCAATATCTTTAATTTGGTATATAGTGCTCCACGTAACCCTTTAGGAGTTAGATATTCACTTAGTAGTAAACTTAATTCCGATTCCGAGATGCTACATTCTCCCCCACTTAGGATCATTCATCCTCGAATATTGCTTGTAGCTTAATAGAATTTTCTTACTATCCAAGACATTCGTAAGATGACCTATTTAATTTCCACCTTTTTATCTATTATAAGACCTTGAAATTTGGCTAACTATAAAGTTAATTTTGTAATTAGGACTATCGGGAACTAGTCAGCTAGCCAAAATACATGCACATAAGCTCAACAGAGCGTCACAACAATTACAATACTCAAACGATCATAAACAAGGCTCTGCTTGGCCTTATACATTTAGAAGTTGCATCCATGAATGACTCCGAAATCATAAGCATGCATCATGTACCTAAACATATCATGTGAGGATCAGATAGTAATGAAGCAATACAATTTAAACTAACGATAATATTAAGGGGATACATAGTTTAAGAACCTTTTGGTGTTTCTTGGAATAGGTACGAATATTTAGCTTTCATATTCACTTCCACTTCCCATGTAGCCTCTTCTATGTTCTAGTTCCTCCAAAGTACTTTGACAGAAGGTATATCTCTAGTCCTTAACTTCTTGACCTGTCTTTCCAATATGGCCTCTAGGACATCCTCAAATGACAAGTCTTGTGTAAGCTCAATACCTTCTGTAAGGATGGCACGCGAAGGATCTTCTAAATACTTGCATAACATATATACATGGAAGACTGGGTGCATTGCAGCCAACCCTGAAGGTAACTGTACCTCATAGGCTATCTACCCAATATACTTAGGACTCAGCTAACCTTTCCTTCAAATTGCATAACACCTTTCATAGGCGACACTTTCAAAAATACTAAATCACTAATCTAAAATTCTAAATCCCTTTGTCGCACATCTATATATGACTTTCGTTGACTCTGAGTAGTCTTTATCCGCTCTTGTATTAACTTAGCCTTCTCAACTACTTGGTCAAGTAGATCTCATCCTAGTATATGTGTCTCGCCTACTTCAAACCTACCAATAGGTGATCTACATCACCTCCCATACTTCAAATGGAGGTAATAATTGAGTGACAATTGTTATTATAGGCAAACTCTATTAGGGGCAAATGATCATCCCAATTGCTTTTCAAGCCTAGCACACATGTTCTCAACATGTAATTGTGTATTTGAATATTGTGCTTGGCTGGACCATATGTTTGTGGATGAAATGTAGTGCTAATGTGCCCAAGCTTCTTTGAAAGGATCTCCAAAACTGAGTTGTAAATTGGGCACCTCTATCTAAAATAATGGACACAGGGTCCTGTGCAGGCGCACAATCTCTCTTATATACAACTTGTGATAGTATTTAGTTTTTCCGGTGGACTTAATAGGTAAAAAGTGGGCTGATTTTGTTAGTCGGTCAACTATTACCCATATAGATTCATATTTATGGAAAGAGGAAGGCAAACCTGTGATGATATCTATATTCATAGCTTCCTATTTCCATACTGGAATACTTATGGTCTGATCTAGGCCACCGGGTCTGTGATGCTCTACTTTCACTTGTTGGTAATTGGAGCATTTTGTTACATACTCTGTAATATTTTTCTTCATATCATTCCACCAATGTATCTTTATAAGGTCATGATACATCTTCGTAGAGTCGGGATGAATTGAATAATAGGAGCAATGTGCCTCATCAATAAATTGTTGTCTCAGCCCATCTACATCAAGAACACATAATATACCTCAGCATCTCAAGGTGCCATCTCCTGCTAGCTCAAATGATGTAACTCCATGCTTCCGAATTCCCTTTTTATTCTTCAGTAATAAGGGATCATCACACTGCCTCTCTTTTACCAATGCCACCAATGAAGACTCAAACATATTTAATACCATAGTGCCACCCTCCTCAAATCCATAAGTCAAACTCCTAGTATGGCTAATTTATGGAAATTTCTACCAACTTCATGTTGACTAGGTGACATATAGGTCAAACTACCCAAAGATAGTCAAATGAGAGCTTCTACTACAATGTTACCTTTACTTGGATGGTGAAAAATATCAACATCGTAGTCCTTCAATAGTTCTAGGTACCTCATCAGCCTAAGGTTCAACTGTTTCTTCTTAAATAAATATTATCGGCTCTTAAGATATGTAAAGATATCAACATGTACTCCATACAAATAGGGGCACCATATTTTAAGCACAAATACCACAACTGCAAATTCTAAATCATTAGTAGGATAATTTTGTTCGTGCTTCTTCAATTGCCAAAAGGCATATTCTATAACTTTTCCATGTTGCATCAGGACACAACCTAAGCCAACACCTGAAGCATCATAATACACAACATATCCTTATGTACCTTCTGGTAATGCTAGTACTTGCGCTATAGTCAAAATATCTTTCAGTTCTTGGAATCTTCTTTCACAAGTATCTGACCACAGGAACGTAGCCACTTCCTATGTTAGTTTAGTTAATGTAGAAGAAATAGAGGAAAAGCCCTCAACAAATCTCCTATAGTAGCCAGCTAGCTCCAAGAAACTACATACCTCTGTAGGAGTGGTAGGTCTGGGCCAATTCTTCACAGCTTCTATCTTCTGAAAGTCCACCCTGATACCTTCTGCAGATACCATATGGCAAAGAAAGGCTACCGAGTTCATCCAAAATTCACACTTAGAAACTTAGCATATAATTTTTGTTTTGTGAGTGTCTGTAGTACTGACCATAAATTATTTGCATGCTCTTTTACATCATGATAATGCACCAGGATATCTTCTATAAATACAATCACATACATATCAAGAAATGGCTTAAATATCACGACCCAGGGGTACACCATACATGTAACATGGCACATAGAACCCCGAAGGATTTCATGTAAACCACTTAGCATATCATAACATAAGATAATACAAAATTACGAAAATTTAAAATATTTTCCATACAATCGAAGTCTTTTTATAAAAGCAAGCTGAAGTCTATAACGTTTTGTCTCAAACCATCTAAAACAACTAGAATAAACCTTTGGGGTGCAGTCCATACAAAAGTCTAAAACATAAAAGAAAGACATAAAAGGAAATGGTGACTATATCCTCGAATGCTATGAGTCCTCACCAATCTTAAACTCCTTGCTCTTACTAAGAATCTAGCCACAAGAATGGCACTCAAGATCGCCGGACCCTACATTTGATAAGAATGTAGACTAGAGTATGCATAGTACAATATTTACCAAATATGATAGCTAGCATAACATCATAAGAGCATAACAACATAGGCATAGGCATAATATCTAACATAGACATAATACAAGCATTAGTCAACATAAGGCATAATTCATAAGCATAGCCATTACCTAGATCTTCATAACCTAAGAGAACTATTTCTCAAGTAACCTTGAACAGTACTTGTGCAATGCATGAATAAGACCCATAATCTCATCCATACTAAGTACCACATGTAGGCCATCATAATCATACTTACCATCTTTTGATCTCATCCTTCGCTTAATTTTCATAGACAAGGGAATCCCTCACCTTTAGTCAAACATATCAAGGGAGGAAACTATAGCAAAAATCAGAGATAAGCATACATCATATAAGAGAAACACTTCATAAGTAGCTTCAAGTCATACTCGTTCAATACATGGATAAGACCCCATAATCTCACCCATGCTAAGTACTCCTTTAGGCCATCATACATATTGATCATTCACTTTGATCTCATATTTAGCTCATCATTCATGGACAAGGGGAATCACCTCTAGTCATACATATCATGAAAGGCCTATCAAGTTACAACCGGTCAATGCAATAGAATCTGACTAATTGTGGTGGATACCTCCGGAGTGTTGCCTATCAACTTGGTCATTGGTCATATTCAACATGTTTCAATAGAATCACCTCATATTGCATTCAATATGTTTGTGGTGGATACCTCCGAAGTGTTGCCAGTAGTGGTCACTTGGACTAATTTATCCTTATCCATAATAGGCATGATATGTATTACAAATAAGCAAAATATGAGTCAAAGAAACTTTCTATGATCATCTCTATCACACGATCTAGATTACAAAAAAGGTGAATTTCCTAAATGCTTTTGCAGTTCCTTAATTATAAATATGGTGTGCAATACATTAATAAGTAAGGTCCTACTAGACACGACCTTATAGACTCCCCGAGAAACTGAACCTAGGCTCTGATATCAAGTTTGTCACACCCAAAAAGGAGGGCGGACAAGAATTGCATAAACACCTGTTCTAAAAATAAGCTATGACATGAAGGACATTGTAAGATAATAAGCAAGCGGAATATAACCAACACATGTTACAAATATAGGCTATAAAGTCATCTAGGCAAAAACTGCACACCATGATACATCACGATGTCTAGGAAGCCTCTAGTGGATTCACAATATTATACTACCATAACTCATCGAGATAGACCTCGACGTAACCAACTAGCAACCTACCTATATAATCAAAAGTACTAGATATAAGCTTGTTCATGATAGAGATAGAGCTCAGAGAAGCATCAACTGCAGTTGACAAACAAACCTAACATGGATGTCTGCTCCCATGTGAACAAGATTCTACATTCACAATGAAACCCATATACATAAACGTCAATACATATACAACACGTACTGGTATGAAAAACAAACAGAATAATATGTAGACAATTATGAAAGTTCATATGAATCAAATGTACAATCAAAAGAATTATGAGCATGTAAGAAGTAGATATAGGATATATAATAGTACCCTATGCACTAACTTAACTTCTTAATCATACAATATCCACAGAAAGCGGCAACTATCGTAAAACCCTATCATTTGCCTAAGTGAAGTTCTTTCAACTATTTCTAATACAAATGATCACGTTATGACTTATCAAAGGTGATTTGAGTCAATTATAAGACATAATTTTCTAAAAGTATATCCCTATGGCTCTATTCATAAACTGCAGTCGTGGTCTGGTGTGAGGTACACCCCCGTGGACTCACTATGAGGGTCTATCGCAGACCATATATGCCTTGTATCGGCTCGAGCAAGGAGAAACTAGTACATGGCATCTTAGCTACTCCAAATGAAACTAATACCTCAAGGGCATGTACGCCACATCATTCTGGCTCACTATAAGGGTTTGGTCTCAATCTTATTACAGAATAACGTTGCACATGTGTGTCAAGTAAAACCTATGAATACCCTCTCGCCGCTATCATTTATCAGGTAATGCCTTACAATGCCTTTGATAGTGAAATTTACAATAAAGATCAATACAGTATCATGTAAGCATTCCATATATCACTAATTTCACTAACATATAATTCTAGTCATTCAAGTGGGGGCTCACGCTTTGTTTTAAGACTATATACCCACGTATCTATGTGAATATGTAGGACTATAGCTTTATTTGTCATGAGTGATATATAGGTCATATGCCTTCTAAGAACTTCAAGTGAAGACACTTTCGACCATATAAAATATTATGAGACTAAGGTTGAAAGGAGTAATATGAATACTTATTCGCTTTGATGATTAGACAAGGAAATGACCCATGATAAGGTGGTGCTTTAACGGTAGGGAAAAGTAATAGCTTCAAATACCTTTGATGCTTTTCCAACTAATGATAGTATCACAAGTCTTCAACAATTAAACCCACAAAGATGTAGCCCTCAAATAGTCATCCACTCCCTTCCAACCTCCAATTGACACCCAATTAATCTTACACAGTCAATTACAAAACAATATATATGTTCATCAGTAACCCATATGTTCATCAATAATTCATTCCAATATTTTCCCCTTATAACCCAAATAATCCAATTTATCAGAATCATTCAGAGTGAATTTCTTAATTAATTGTTCCAACTTAAAAGGTTCAATCTTATTTCTATCTCTAAGTAGAAACCCCTAAAAATTCCATTTTATCAAAAATTCACTATTCAACTTCTCCCCTTTTCAAAAACCCTAATTTATCACAAGACCCATTATTGAAAGCAAGAAATAATTCCAATTAAATGGTGATTTTCACTTTACCCTACATTCCAAGAAGTAATCCTTAATTATATTCACGTGTGGGGTAGAAAACATACCTATTTGAAATCAACCCAACTAGAGTTCTTGATAAATCTTCTTAATTCTTGAATGGAGACTAAGGCTTGCCCAATATCTAAGTCACTCTTTGCCCTCTTTTTTGAAAGGATTGTTGTTTACTTAGAATCAACCTACCGTTGCCGCCACTGATAAGCAAAGATTAGAGCGCCTCACTGATAAGCTAAGGTTCCAGCAAAACCCAATGTTTGGTACTCTTTAATTGAAAGAGTTAATAGGGCCTACTAAATATTTTAATGACAAATACTTGACATTTTTTTTAGCAGGCAACATATACAACTGGTAGCAAGTAACACTTCCTATCCCTTTCCAAATATTATTTGTAACTCTTTTGAGGGAAATTCTTCAATACCAAACTTTTATGGAAATAATATCCATAATTTGGTAGATAGTGATCCACGTATCCCTTTAGGGCTTAAAGGTTAGATATTCACTTAGTAGTAAACTCACTTCAGATTCCAAGATGCTACCGGTTGACTAGTTTATTCAATGTCTTTTTTAAGAATTTTATGATGCTGGGGAAGAGAGGCAAAGAACAATGGTTTTGTTGTAGAATAACAAGGGTGACATCCGAAATTGTATTCCTACCAGGGTATTAAATTATTAATCCACACTATAAAAGTTTGGGAGAGAGTGGTGTAGATGATGATGAGGATGGATGTGTCTATTTTAGAGAATCAATTTTGATTCATGTTAGGGTAGTCAACTACAGACCCTCACACCGAAAAGGGAAAACTACTTGCCAAGGAAGACTTTCCTATCATTTATAGTTCCTATCGTTGATTCACTAGCTAGGTCAGTTAAGACAGTCCTACAGGGGCACATAGTTTGGGACAAGAGAATTTCTACTAAATACCAAACCTCTACTAGTAGTAAGGCTGCCATTCCAATGTCCACTAAATACTAAGTAAATCCCAACAGAACAGACATAATCACATTCATATAAAAATACTTGGAAAGGAACAATTAAGACTATTAATACAATCATAGGTTCATATTAGAGTAGCTCCTTTCAAATCATAATTTCATAAACTTTCATATTAGACACTTACCTTTCAAAGCATTTAAATCATGATTTCATTCATATGTGAGAAAACCTTTCCCAAATCATTGATACTTTATTTTAAAAGCGTCATTTGGTCATAAATATTTTTTTCACAAAGCATGCATAAATCTTTAATCAAATTGATTATCATAGTTCATAATTTCATAAGCATTATTAATAATTTAAGTTCAAAAAATATGCATATGCATGGGTCCCTATGAAATTAATTGAAAACCATGTAATTAAACTAAATCATGCATAATAAGATTGAATATAAACAATTGAAGCAAGATAAATAAGACCCATGGAGATTTGCATGCAAGCCTAATCGAATTGGGTGAAATCAATTAAGGAGATTGTGATTCTTTGGGGACCCAATGGATGAAATGAATCCATTGGTAAATTACCTTGATAATCAAAGCCCTAAGAAAGCAAGAAGAATGTGACCTTGAAGCTTGAAACCCTAGCTCTTCACCTTGGAGCTCTTGAGAGAATTTTGGAGAAGAAGACTTGAGAAATTTTGAGTGAAAGAGAGAAAATTGTCTTAAATTGATGGATAAAAACAATTATAGGGGTAGTTATAGGACCAAAACGATGTAGTTTAGGGGTTAGTTTTGTAGGAAAAGATCAAAACACCCATAATTAAAAACTATCGAACATTTCTACAGTTTTGCCTATAGTCTATAAGACTTTGTACGGACCATACCAGTCAACCGTAGAACCAACTATTGGAATCCAAAATCCAGTAAACTTTCCACGAAACCTCCCTATGAGTCGTCGTCCACTCTACAATCCGTAGACCCCTTTCGTAGAGTTCAAATTACAGTCCAAAATTTCACCAAGTATAGGTAACTTCTACAAATGCCTTATATGATCCGTAGAATGCTTTATGACTCATCAAAACCCTCTCGTAGACCTGAAGTCTCAAATCAATTCTCTGAATCATCCTTTAGTCACTTCCTACAACCCATAAACCACTCTAAAAACATTCTTGTTCTTTCATAGGTCAACATCTGGTAGACACTTTCTAAATCTCAAACCAAGACCTACAACTTCTTTCCTACGACTTGCAGGTCAAACTCATAGATCACTACATCAGTGCCAAACAAATGAAACATTTCCTTTCACATCTCAACCTCTATTTTCTGAGGTGTTACATTAAGTAGGACTAATACAGCGTATGTAGAGTGTAAATTCAGTGATATGATGCATGAAGTAGGCGTGGAAGTGAGTCTCAACACATAAATATCCCCAAGAGAGACAAATTCAAGTATCTTGGGTCTATAGTCTACTAGAGTGGAGACATCGATGATGATATCACCCATCGGATTGGTGCAACATGGATGAAGTGGAGGTTTGCCTTTGGAGTATTATGTGGTAAGAATGTACCATCTAAACTCAAGGGTAAATTCTATAAAGTGGTCGTCTGACCAATTTTGTTTGTATGGGGTGGAGTATTGACCAATCAAAAATTCCATATCCAGAAGAAGTTTGTTGTGAAGATCTGGATACTGAGGTTAATACGTGGTTATACTATGAGAGATAAGATTAGAAATGAGGATATTCATAATGAGGTATGAGTGGACTTCGTGGTGGACAAGATAAGAAAAGCGAGATTGAGATGGTTTGGACATGTGAGGACATTACTAAAAAACAAGCAAAAAGCAACCGTCAAAAGCGACGGACTGTGTCGCTCCTTTGGTCAAAATTGATGGAAAAGCGACCCAACCAAGTTCATCGCTTTTGGATCGATGCTTTTCAAAAAGCCACGGACTGCGTCTCTTTTTGTTTTTTTGTTAAATTATTTTCTTGAATAATGCGACATCGTCCGTCACTTTTCGTAATTTTTTATTTTTAAATTTCCAAAAAGTGATGTAGTCCATCGTTTATTTTCAATTTATAATTTTTTAAAATCTTGAAAAGTGACAGACAAAATGACACTGTCCATCGCTTTTTTTAATTTTATTTATTTTAAAAATTCCAAAAAGTGATGTCGTCTGTCGCTTTTTTGCGAATTATATTTTTAAAAAACTAGAAAAGTGATGGACAAAAGGACCCTGTCCGTTGCTTTTCTGGGTTTTTTTTTTAAAAGATGCAAAAAAGCGACAGACAAAACCACCATGTCTGTCGCTTTTTATGAACTTTTTTTACACCAGAAACAACAGTTTCTACCGCTCATTTGCAAATTAAATTAAGTTCAATATCAAATTAATTCATACCACTCAAGCAAAAACGCATAATTAACATGTACACAAAATATAAGCTAACAAGCTTAATTAAACCTTCAAAAATATAGAAATCACAATTTAAAGACTTATAAAGTCATTTCAAAATTCAAAATTAGTTCATATATACTATATTTCAAGATCTACAAAGTTTAAGCTTAACTAATTCATAAACAATAATTAAGTTTAAGATTTCAAATAATTAAGTATATTCCTAATTAAGTTCAAGTAATTATAAATGAAGTTCAAAGTTCTAATTAAGTTCAAATATATTAAGGTCAATAAGATTTTAAGTACTTCAAAATTCTAATTAAGTTCAAATTAAGTTCATGTTCTAATTAGGTTCCAATTATTAAGTTCCAATTAAGCTCAACAGGATTTGAAGTTCATATTCTTAATTAGGTTCAAGTTAATATAAAATAAGCTCAAAGTTCTAATTAAATTCAAATACATAGCAAGGTCAATAAGATTTTAAGTAATTCAAACTTCAAATTAAGTTCAAACTTTTAATTAAGTTCAAAATATGTTCAAGCATAATTAAATAGATCATACAGACTACATTTTATCAGGATTTCTAAAGTTCAACCTAATAATTAGTTCATAAATTCTACAAATCAAAATTTCTAAAGTTCACAATCTAAAGTTTTAAAATCATATAATAATTCAAGTTTTCTGAAGTTCACAACTTAAAGTTCTAAATCCTACAATAATTCAATATTTCTAAAGTTCTAAAATCCTACAATAATCCAATATTTCTAAAGTTCACAACCTAATGTTCTAAAATACTACAGTAATTCAAGATTTCTAAAGTTCACAACCTAAATTTCTAAAATCCTACAAAAATTCAAGTACTCTAAAGTTCACAACTTAAAGCTCTAAAATCCTACAAAAATTCAAGTTCTCTTAAGTTCACAACAGAAAGTTCTAAAATTCTACAATAATTCAAGATTTCTATCGTTCACAACCTAAAGTTCTAAAATCATTAAAAAAAAATTAAAGTTCTCTCAAGTTTATAACTTAAAGTTTTAAAATTATACAATAATTCAAGATTTCTAACGTTCACAACCTAAAATTCAAAAATCCTACAAAAATTCAAGTTCTCTAAAGTTCACAACTTAATGTTCTAAAATCCTACAATAATTCAAGATTTTTCTTAAGTTCTAAAATCCTACAAAAATTCAAGTTCTCTAAAGTTCACAACTTAAAGTTCTAAAATACTACAATAATTCAAGATTTCTAAAGTTCACAGCCTAAAGTTCTAAAATCCTACAAAAATTCAAGTTCTCCAAATTTCACAACTTAACGTTCTAAAATCCTACAAAAGATAAAGTTCTCTAAAGTTCACAACTTAAAATTCTAAAATTCTACAATAATTCAAGATTTCTAACGTTCACAAACTAAAGCTCTAAAATCCTACAAAAATTCAAGTTCTCTAAAGTTCACAACTTAAAGTTCTAAAATCCTACAATAAGTCAAGATTTCTAACGTTCACAACCTAAAGTTCTAAAATCCTACAATAATTCAAGATTTCTAAAATTCACAACCTAATGTTCTAAAATCCTACAATAAATTTAAGATTTCTAAAGTTAACAACCTTAAGTTCTAAAATCCTATAATAATTCAAGATTCTAAAGTTCACTGCCTAAAGTTCTAAAATCATACAAAAATTCAAGTTCTCCAAATTTCACAACTTAACGTTCTAAAATCCTACAAAAGATAAAGTTCTCTAAAGTTCACAACTTAAAATTCTAAAATTCTACAATAATTCAAGATTTCTAACGTTCACAAACTAAAGCTCTAAAATCCTACAAAAATTCAAG
The DNA here is from genome assembly GCA_035578085.1 of Solanum pinnatisectum. Classification (NCBI taxonomy): domain Eukaryota; kingdom Viridiplantae; phylum Streptophyta; class Magnoliopsida; order Solanales; family Solanaceae; genus Solanum; species Solanum pinnatisectum. Next base: position 90,398 of record JAWPEI010000057.1, read on the forward strand.
TTCTCTAAAGTTCACAACTTAAAGTTCTAAAATCCTACAATAAGTCAAGATTTCTAACGTTCACAACCTAAAGTTCTAAAATCCTACAATAATTCAAGATTTCTAAAATTCACAACCTAATGTTCTAAAATCCTACAATAAATTTAAGATTTCTAAAGTTAACAACCTTAAGTTCTAAAATCCTATAATAATTCAAGATTCTAAAGTTCACTGCCTAAAGTTCTAAAATCATACAAAAATTCAAGTTCTCCAAATTTCACAACTTAACATTCTAAAATCCTACAAAAGATAAAGTTCTCTAAAGTTCACAACATAGAATTCTAAAATTCTACAATAATTCAAGATTTCTAACGTTCACAAACTAAAGCTCTAAAATCCTACAAAAATTCAAGTTCTCTAAAGTTCACAACTTAAAGTTCTAAAATCCTACAATAAGTCAAGATTTCTAACGTTCACAACCTAAAGTTCTAAAATCCTACAATAATTCAAGATTTCTAAAATTCACAACCTAATGTTCTAAAATCCTACAATAAATTCAAGATTCTAAAGTTAACAACCTTAAGTTCTAAAATCCTATAATAATTCAAGATTCTAAAGTTCACAGCCTAAAGTTCTAAAATCCTACAACAATTCAAAATTTCTAAAGTTTGCAACCTAAAGTTCTAAAATCCTAAAAAAACTTAAGTTCTCCTAAGTTCTAAAATCCTACAATAATTCAACATTTCTAAAGTTCACAATCTAAAGTTCTAAAATCCTACAAAAACTCAAGTTCATATCTAATTTTTAAAATTAGTTCTATATAAACTTCAAATTAAAGAATTTCTAAGTTCAAAATTTTAAGTATCCTAATTTCACCTTGCATATACTATCCGATATTTTTATAACTTCAATGTAATCTAACTTTCATGTACAATATAATGTTTTTCTAATTTTAACTTTCAAACTTACTAAATTCAAGAATTTCCAAGTTGGAAAATTCAACTAATCTAATTTCAACTTTCATATACAATCCAATATTTTTTAAACTTCAAAATAATCTAACTTTCATACAAAATTCAATATTTTTTCTAAATTCAACTTCCAAAAAAACTAAATTTAAGAATTTCAAAGTTGGAAAGTGCAATTAATCTAACTTCTAACTTCTAATGATTTGTTAGTTCTAACTTCTAAGACTCAATTCACAATCATATTTAAAAATCCCCAATTTAAATGAAAACCATAGAATAAAAAGTCCCCAATTCTCTCCTTAACTAACAATAATCAAATATACAAATTAAAAATTGAATAACACAATTTAACAAACTAAAATGATATACTTACTTATCACTAATCAAATATTACTAGAATTGAAAAAAAACTAAAATTAGACTCTAACCTTAACAAGCTAAGGAAAAGAGGTAGTGGGGACAACGGGTGGTGGCGCCGGTGGGGCAAGGTGGCGACGGAACTAGTGCTCAGAGAGAGAATGGCAACGGCGACGGCGACGTGGGCCAGCGTGGGCCGGCGATGGTGCATCTGGTATTAGAGAGAAGGGAGAGAAGAGAGAAGAGAGAAGAGAGAGAAAGAGAGATGGAAAATGGGGAAAAATCTATTTTTGGGTCAACATAATTTTAAAAAAAGTGATGGACAACGTCTTTATGGGTTAGGTAGCCCATAAGATATCAAATGAAATTTCTTTGAATCCTCTTTCCAATACCACCAAGTTTGCTAAATTTCATGTTTGGATTAGGGAGATACGCCTGTTTGATGTTAGTCTGTACAGTTAAGGAAATTTACCCAAATAAATGAGGGGTATTTTGGTCTTTTCCTTACCCCATCAGCTTAATTTTAGGGGTCTAAATTGATTTAGGTCAGTTTTCACAATCCTAATTTATGCTTAGGGTTTTGAGAGGAGTTCAAGAAGAGAAAAAGAAGAATGATCAAGATTTCCTGTGAATTGAGGATTTATTTCACCAAATTGAGGTACGTAAGATTCCATAGTTATGGGTTCGTTCACCAACACACCAATCTTGATTTACATATTCGAATTCATCCATCAATATTGAAAGATTTAAGTTCTTGATGAGTTTCTTGAACTGTTGTTCCTCGTTCTTGAATTTTGATGTTTGGTTGAGTTCTTGAGGCAAGGATCTTGTTAATAAGAATTAGTCTTAAGGTTTTTCAAGAAAATTTTCATGTAAATAAGTTGAGTAAATGAATCTGAGAGGGTTTGGAAGAAACCATTCGATTCTAGGAGAATTAGGGCTGGGCGTTCGGTCGGTTCAGTTCAGTATGGGGGTAGCGGAAGTTGAGAGAAAATATAGAGAGAAGTGGGAGATGAGGGATATTCGACAATGGATACTAAGCCTCCTAAAACCAGAAAATATACCAACTACAAGAGCTATAAGGAAAAATTTTATTTCTCCAGCATTATTAACCAGATATTGTACAACAATCAGCAGCAAATACTCAGAACACATATGTTCCAAATGTCACGGAGAAGATAACAATGTCCCAACCGTACAGCTGGAATAAAACTATCACAAAGAAGATACAAAAGAGCCGGCAGACTGATGAAGACAGCCGACAAAACAAAAAGATATGATGGAAATAGCTATGTAATTAGTCAAAAGTAGGATAGGAATCTTATCTTCCTTTTTGTAAAGTTTTTTGTTTTCTTTTGTAAAGAAAAAGAAAAGTTGTTTGTTTTATTAGGAGTCACCGACAGGATACTATTAATGAATAGTAAAAGACAAAAAATACTATTCATAAATAGTAAAATGTCAATTATGTGAATAGTAAGAGTCGGTTACTGTGTAAATAGTAAGAGTCAGTCACTATTCATGATACTATTCATGAATAGTAGTCGTGTAAATTTTATATAAATAAGAGTTAGGAGAAAGGGAAGATCATCCCTCATCTCCCACTTCTCTCTATATTTTCTCTCAACTTCCGCTACCCCCATATTGGACACTGTGAAACATAATGTGACAATTTACTGATCAACATACCAGGCTGCCTATAGCACCGACATAATCCCATATTTTCATGCTTAAAGAATAAAAACCTTGGTGCAGCTAACTAATGCATAAACGTATTGAGAAACCTCATTGATAATTATTGTCCAAGCAGTCCAGCAAGTAGCAACATTAACAAACTGGTCAAGAATAAGAATAAAAAGACTATCAAGAGTCAAGACAACAACACTAGAATATTCAACAAACTTGTGCCCAGCCCTAAAATAGAGTTAGTTACAAACTATAATCTAGCTGCAGTAGGCAGCATTGCAATTTGCAGCAACCAAAAGATTTAGAAAACCAACAAAACATTGTTGCAACCTCCAGTGCAATAGCTCCCAAGTTCCAAGTTCCAACAGATAGCAACCAAGAAAATAACAAAACATTGATGTGCCTGCGAGAAAATAGAACTCTTTAGACAAATGATCTACATTTCATAATAAAATATATAAAACTATCAAGATAGTTATGTAAATAAGTTCTTTACTTACCCGTTAAAAGAGCTTTCCATTAATGTTTCGCTCATAGAAGCTTTGGAGGAAATGTCTGGGTATGAAAAGTTCATAAAGGATTCGGTGACCAAAAAGAGGGTTGTCAGTTTTGAGGATCAAGAAAGGTTACAACATTGTAGTGATATTGCTACGCGGTCACTAGTGTAAATGAAAGAGGATCCTGGAGCTTTCACTATTTCTTGTACCATTGGGATGTTGCATTTTGAAAATGCTTTGTGTGATTTGGGTGCCATCATTAATCTAATGCCATTGTCGATCTACAAGAAGTTGGGTTTAGGGGCTCCAAAACCGACTGTGATGCGTCTACTCATGGCTGATAGAACTGTGAAGAAGCCTATTGGTGTTCTCTAAGATGTCCTTGTGAAAGTGGATTCGTTCATTTTTCTGGTGGATTTTGTAATACTTGATTGTGAGGTTGATTTTGAGGTTTCCATCATCTTAGGGAGACCATTCCTTTCTATTAGGCGCACCTTAGTCGATATGGAGAGAGGGAAGATAAAGTTCTGACTGAATAATGAGGAGGTAACTTTTAATATATGTAGGTCTATGAAGCAGAAAAGTGTTCTTAAGTCAGTATTGGTGGTGAATCATATTATGGAGTGAGTTTCTGAAGTGCCAATTGAATAGAGGTTGGGTGTTGATGCATTGGCAACGGTAATGATGAATTTTGATAGTGATGGTATTGAAAACTATGATGAATTAGTTGCCGCACTTGATAGGCTTGCATTTCATTCCAAACCTAAAAGATTGGAGTTAGATATAAAGAATCGCGACTCTCCACCTGCAAAACCGTCTGTGGAAGAGGCTCCAAATTTGGAGCTCAAGCCTCTACCATCTCATTTGAGTTATGTATTCTTGGGAAAGATGGAACTTTACCGGTAATCATTGCTGCTGATTTGAGTAGGGAACAAGTGGAGGCATTGCTTTCTATGTTGAGGAGGTTCAAGCGGGCTATTGGATGGACTATTACGGACATTATTGGGATTCCTCCTGGCATTGTTTCTCATAAAATCCAACTCATGCCAGTCAGCAAGCCAAGTATTGAGCACCAAAGGAGACTTAATCCATCTATGCAAGAGATAATGAAAAAGGAAATTATCAAATGGTTGGGTGCTGAAGTCATATAGCTCATTGCAGATAGTCATTGGGTCTATCATGTTCAGTGTATACCTAAGAAAGGTGGGATTATTGTGGTTCCTAATGCGACAAATGAGTTGGTTCCAATGAGGCCAATGACTGGATGGAAAGTATGCATGGACTATCACAAACTAAATGCCTAGACGGAAAAAGACCACTTCCCGATGTCGTTCATGGGCTAGATGTTGGATCGTCTTGCTGGTAAGGGTTGGTATTGTTTTTTAGATGGGTATTCGAGCTACAATCATATATCCATAACTCCAAAAGATCAAGAGAAAACTAACTTCACTTGTCCATATGGGACTTTCACCTTCAAAAGGATGCCATTTGGGTCGTGTAATGCTCCAACGAATTTCCAGAGGTGTATGATATCGATATTTTTAGATATGGCAGAGGACACGATTAAGGTATTTATGGATGCTTTCTCTGTGGTAGGTGACTCATTTGATGGTTTTTTGATGCATCTGACCAAGTTACTAAAACAATATAAAAAGTACAATCTTGTGCTTAATTGGGAAAAGTGCCACTTTATGGTGAAAGACGGGATCGTTCTGGGTCATCGTATTTCGCAGAAAGGTATTGAGGTTGATAGAGACAAAGTTGAAGTAATAGAAAAGCTTCCACCACCTATCTCTGTAAAGGGTGTTCGGAGTTTTCTTGGGCATGCAGGTTTCTACCAGAGGTTCATAAAAGATTTCTTAAAAATTGCACACCCATTGTGCAAGCTACTCGAAAAACACTGTAAGTTTGATTTTGATGATGCTTGTCTGAGAGCATTTGGAGAGTTGAAAGCAAGGTTAGTATCAGCACCTACATTATTTCACCGGATTAGGGACAACCGTTTAAACTAATGTGTGATGTGAGTGGGATGGCGCTTGGTTTGGTATTGCGATAGAGGTGAGAGAAGATTATTTATCCGATTTACTATGCCAGCAAAGCTTTGAATATGGCTTAAAAGAACTATATTGTGACTGAACGGAACTCCTTGCTGTGGTTTTCGCATTCGAGAAATTTTGATCCTACTTGCTTGGTACTAAGGTAATAGTGCATACTGACCATTCTGCATTGAGGTATTTGATGGCTAAAAAGGATGCAAAACCGAGGTTGATTAGATGGGTATTTTTCCTGCAAGAGTTCGATTTTTAGGTGAAGGATAGGAAGGGAATAGAAAATTAGGCTGCCGAACATTTTTCCATATTGGAGGAGGAAGCTATGCTCAAGTTAGGAGATGGGGATGAGATTAATGATGCATTCCCAGATGAACAAGTATTGGCTGTTTCTTATGATCTTATCCCTTGGTTCGCAGATTTTCCTAACTTACTAGGCAAGCAATTTGGTTCCATTGGATTTGTCATTTCACCAAAGGAAAAAGCTTATGCTTGATATGAAGAATTTCTTTTAGGATGAGCCTTACTTGTTTCGTATTTGTTCTGGTGGGATTATTCGTCACTGTGTGCCTGAGGTTGAGATGATGAGTATACTAGAGGCGTGTCATTCATCGCCTATTAGTGGGCACTATAGTGGTATCCGAACTGCTCACAAAATTTTGCAGTGTGGGTATTACTGGCCAACCATCCACCAAGAAGCTCATGTGTTTGCCAAGTCTTGTGACCGTTGCCAAAGAGAAGGGGGAATTTGAAAGAAACAAGAGTTACCTATGAATCCGGTATTGGTGATTGAGTTATTTGATGTCTAGTGCCTTGACTTCATGGGTCCATTTGTAAGTTCTCATGGGATGTAGTATATTCTTGTTGCGGTTGACTATGTATCGAAATCGGCAGAAGCAATTGTGCTTTCAAACAATGAGGAAAATAGTGTCACCGCATTCCTGAAAAAGAATATCTTCTCTAGATTATGTACACCTAGGGCAATCATAAGCGATGGAGGTTCTCACTTTGTAAGAAGTTGTTCAAAGCATTGCTAGAGAAATATGATGTTCGTCATAATGTAGCTACTCCTTATCATCCGTAGTCTAGTGGGCAAGTTGAGGTGTCAAACAGAGAGATAAAGCAAATTATTGCAAAGACTGTTAACGCCAATAGAACTGATTGGTCAAGAAGGCTTGATGATGCTTTATGGGCCTATCGCACTGCATTCAAGACTCCCATAGGTATGTCCCCCTACCAACTTGTATATGGGAAGTCATGCCATTTTCATGTAGAGCTAGAGCATAAAGCAATGTGGGCGCTAAAGAAATTGAATTTGGATTGGGGCGCCGCATCGAGTCAAAGGCTAATGGATATGAATGAGCTTGATGAGTTTCTCCTAAAAGCATATGAAAGTTTAGCACTATATAAAGAGAAGATGAAAAAGTACCATGATCAAAAGATTCAAAAGACTAAATTTGTTGTTGGTGATCTGGTGCTCTTATTCAACTCAAGGTTGAGGTTGTTTCCTGGCAAGCTCAAGTCCCAGTGGACCGGGCCATTCAGAATGACTCAAGTATTTCCATATGGAGGGGTTGAACACGAGAACAAGGAAGGGATGAGGTTTTAGGTGCACGGATAGAAGATAAAAGTCTACTTGGGGAAATCTGAGAGTGTGCAAGAACTGATAGAGGCTTATTACCTTGGTAAAGTCTGAGTAATCAAGGTATCTGCTTCGTGCAGCGACATTAAATCAAGCGCTGCTTGGGAGGCAACCCAAGATGTACAATCTAGCCAACTATAGGAGTTTATTTTTGATATAGGAGTTTTCTTCTTTATTTTTGATTTTGTAGCTCTTTAGATAGGTGTTTATTTTTTCATTTAGTGTTGGCTAGATATAGAGTAGGGTCTGTATCTAAAAAGTGTCAAGAAAATGTAAAAAGAAAGTCCTAATGGCTACTGCGTGTGTAAGGACGAAGAGGTAATATCTACACAAAAGGTTGTGCAGCAGTTTACGGACCCCTATCGATGGTCCGTTGGTCAATCCACAGACCGTGGATGGCGTTTGTAGATACCAGGTAAGTTTTATAATTTTCCTAAGTGTCAGAGTAACCTACGGACCCTATCGACGGACCATACGTCGACCCATGGACCATCGATGGGATCTCGTAGGTCCAAACTAGAGTTTCTGCCTGACTCGACGTAGACCCCTCTTTAATAAAACCTTTCATTTTTAAAAACATTTCCCACTTTCATATTTTTCCCCAACCATTTTTAACCCTCTAAATACCCATAATCATCCATTAATAACCCCCATGTCACACCCCAATTGATACAAATGAATTCCCCATATCCCTTATTAGCCTTCTCTCCCAGATTTCTTCTCCATTTCCTTTCCATCAAAGTTCTCGAGGTCCGAGTTCGGTGTCATTGTTGTTCTAGGAGCTTCTGCATTTGATGACACACTCACCATTGTTGATTACTTGTAAGGTAAGTTGATTCTCCCAAACTTTTATTACTTCATTGTTTCATATTGAAATTACAACGATGAACTTGACCTTGGCTTGTTGAATTACTTGTGAAAATGTGGAAATTGTAAGTTAAAAACGCCCTTGGAATGATGATATGTGAGTGTGTAGTTAATTAAAATTAGCTAAATGGAGTAATAGGTCTAATTGGAAGTTCTGACTTAGGGTTCGTGGTTTCAGTGTTTTAAAAAGATTGAATTATGTGTAATTGAAACCCTAAGGATGATGAACTACCATATATTGTGTTGAAATGCATGAATTAGACTTAGTTTGATGGAATGTCTGTTGAAATTGTGGTGTTTACAAAAGTTTAATGGTAAGCCTGGCACAAAACTGATTAACCAGCCCCACCCACGAACGGTAGGTCCATTTACGGACTGTAGGTTCGGGATTGTAAATCAGGAGCACACACAAATTAGGCCAAGTCTAGAACCATGGTGTGGACTACGATCCGTCTTTTGATCGATGGACCATTTTTCACATCCGCGATTCCCCATCTACAACCCAACTATGTGACCCCTAACCTACGAAGGGGACCCACAGGCCGTCGTTCCATCGACGGACCATAGGTACCCACCGTGGGTACCTAGTTAAGCTATTGTTTGAGTTTTTTTTAGTTTTTGTCTAGGTCTGAGTCTTGGTCTAAAATTATTCCATGAGTCTTATTGCTTTGTTTTGGTATTAAGAAGTCTTCCACAAGTACCATGGATCCAAAACATGCTCCTACCTACGCATGAGGAGGAAAGTCCAAATCAGTCGCCACTTCCCGACGTATAATAGATATGGACACTAATAAGAGTATGTACCACCTACCACCAGGGTCTCCCCTACTGTACCCCACACTACTAGGCTATCCCAATAGGTTATTTCTATGAGTGATGAGGTCGAGGTAACTTCCCTCTAGTCTGAGGAGAGGACCACACATTCCGGCTCTAACTCGCAGTCTGGCTCTAGTTCTAGCAACAATTCCCCTTCTTCATCTAATGTCGATAGCTTAAGAGACATCCCAGTACCTGTCATAGTTGAGCCTGCTCCCAATGCCGATGAGTCGAACAGATGGTGCGTTGTGGGCCAGTACCAGTTATATGAGAATGGCACCATGTTGAATGAACACAAGAGAATGGCTTGGATCGTTACTGAGGAGTGTAGGGTCCTTACAGGCAGCATCCACACTGCACCAGCTATTGCGGAGCTCTTCAGGAGGCATAGATGCGAGTGGATTGCACGGAGCCCGGGGACCTATAGCGAGGAGATGACCAGAGAGTTCTATGCCTCTTATGCTGCCACCGTTCGAAATTCTATCTCTAAACGGACCAAGCCCGTAGCTCAGCCCCCACTCCAGACGACCTTGGTGCGGAACATCCTTGTAGACATCTCTGAGACCAGTATCCGCTAATTCATCTATGGCCCAGCCCAAACTTTTACGATTAAAACAGCAGAGTATGACTATAGGATGGGTATAATTCAAAGCAGGGCATTTAAGAGGGATGTGGAATAGAGGGAGACACTTTTGAGGTGGATGGCATGTCATATTGCTGAGGATGAGGAGCGCATTAAGAGGGTACAGACTCCTACACTGGGTATTAGGAAGGGAACTTTAAGCTTCGCTGCGAAGTTCTTCTGGTTATTGGTTCGGAATTGACTGTCCCCTACTAAGGCGGACAATGTTGTTACATGGGACCGGGCCGATGATAGCAGCTATTATGGCGGGTCTACAGATTGATTTTGCCCGCATCCTGATAGCAAAGATCTACGAGAAGGTCTTCAAAACCACCACCACCCTACCTTTCCCGTGTCTGATATTCCATCTCTGCAGAGAGACTTTAGTGCGTGTTTGTCATTGTGACAGGTTGCTTAATGCGACCAAGACACAAGACATCGGCCTCATTCAGGATGACGCCAACCTTGCTGCACCATGGAAGGAGACACAGGTTGATGTACTGCCTTTGGATACTGATCTCGCTACGGATGTGGAGCATATGTAGGTTAATGAAACTACCATTCCAGCCCGTACAACAGATTCCCCATCTCTTCCTTATTCGGCCACTACTTAGGCCCCGAGCTCCTCCCGAGCCACCCCCTCTTCAGGGTCCACTACCGTTCCTCTTGCCCGAGTCCAGAAGCTGGAGACGCAGATGGCCACTTTGTTGCAGCATATGAAGCCATGGATACAGCGCTCTATTGGGGAGTCTAAGGCGAGGATGGAGGAGATAATGGATCGAAAGATTAAGGCCATTCATAAGCGCCTAGATGCTTTCGAGTTGAGAGTTTTTGAGAGGCCAGCCCCTACCATAGATGTGACCACCTTCCATACGGAGTTATCTAGCCTTCGTACCAATGTTGATGCCTACTTGGCCCCATTGATAATGTGCGAGAGTCTGACCCTACGGTACCGGAGGATGAGATGGTAATGATACTTTATTTGGTGATACTATGCCACCACCAGACTCTTCCCATGCTGCTGGGAAGTGCCCCCGCTTCGACCATTGTTCCGATACTGAGGAGGCTCAACGATTGAGGAAGAAAGAGTGCCAGCAGTTGGAGGTAGCCTAGAGGCAGTCCATCATTGATGAGGAGGTGCTACAGTAACGAGCCCGTGAGGTTGATGTTGGTCCTGCCATTTGTGTTGATCCAGCAGGTTCCCGGAAACTGGATCCACCCTCTTCTTGATGTTCTTTGGCGCATTTGCGCCACAGGTTTGCTTCACCCTATGTTTTATTTTTTATTTTTGTGGATTAAGGGCAATTGCACCTTATTTTTTTCGAGGTGATAGGGTGAAGTCTGAGTAACCTAACTCATTATCCTCTCTTGGGGTTTTCTTACCTGTGTTCTTTTCCCCCTAAGAGACTGTTTACATTTTGTTGAACTGGCATGTTTAGGATTGTATGTGTAGAAGTAAGTGGAAGAATGAAAGCATGATGGCATAAAGAGCATGAAATTTATAGCCATCCAAATTTTGAAATGTGCTAGATCTATAATCTGAATGAGTTGAATGTGTTTGATCTTCATATGACATGATAAGGAACCGGTATGATAGCATAACTTAATCTAAAACTTGAACTGGGTAATTCAATAATCCAATAATGAAACAATGTGCCAATTGTGTGTGAGAAAAGTTTGAATGTTCATACAGTATGTGTCAATCTAGAACTCGCCCCGTTGACCCTGCTAAGATAATCTTGGCTAAAAGTTGGGAAATGATCATAGGCCCTTGTTCAAATAAGTCCACTCAAGCCTAAAATGATTCAACCAAAAGAAATAAATGTTCCCTTTGATCCAAATGTTTGAGCCTAATGTAGACCACTTCTTTCAATACACCTAATTCACCTTCCTTCAAAAAATTGTCTTGGCCCCAGTCCCTCCTTGGACATGTGCACCTTAACTTAGGCCAAAAGCCTAAGTTGAGGGTGGCTAATTCAAAAAGTTACCTTAATCTTGGCCCTGGTCCGATATCGGTTAATGTGCACCTCAACTCATGCAAAATACATAAGTTGAGGGTAGTTATGATAAAGGAAACCGAAAGAACGGGTATGAAACGAGTTGTGTAGAAGAAAGAAAAAGAAAAGAAAAAGATGTGATTAAAGTCAAAAGAAGTGAAAAGATGAATGAAAAAGGTGTTGAAAGAAACAAAGAAAGATAAAGTAAAAGAAAAAGAAGAAAGTGAAAAAAAATAAGAGCGATAAAGTCAAAAATCACATCTGTGTTGAAGAGAGTCAAGGGAAAGAGCAAAAAATGAAAAGATGTCAATAATTGGTTGAGAAAAGAGGTAAAGCAATACCACTTGCATCATACATACTCGAATGGAATGCTCCAATCTGGAGCAACAATGATCGGAGCTGAGATGAGTTTTTCTTTTAGACACAAAAATGCTCTAATACAAGCTTCATCAAACTTGAAGACAACATTCCTTTTCAAGTAGCTAACAAAAAGGATAAGCTACCTTACAAAAATCTTTTATGAATCTTTGGTAAAACCCTGCATAACCTAGGAAGCTCCGAACAGCTTATACCGAGATGGAGGGAGTTAGTTTGGCATTAACTTCAACTTTTTCCTGATCAATTTATAGACCACTTCCTGAGATTTTGTGCCCCAACACAATACCTTGTTTGACCATGAAGTGACTTTTCTCCAAATTTAGCACAAGGTTTGTTTCAACACACCTCTGCAAAACTTTAGCAAGTTGTTCAAGACATGCTTCAAATGTGTCCCCCACAACTGAAAAATCATCTATGAATGCCTCAATCAACTCCTCTACCATACCAACAAAAATAGATAGCATACATCTTTGAAATGTCGTCGACGCATTGCACAATCCAAAAGGCATTCTTTGAAGACAAATGTTCCATAAGGGCATGTAAAAGTTGACTTTTCTTGATATTTTGGTGCAACAGAGATTTGGCTGTACTTGGAGTAACTGTCCAAGAAGCAATACTATCCATGCCCTGCAAGGCTATCAAGCATTTGATCCAAAAAGGGAATTGGAAATGATCTTTTTTGGGTCCACACATTCAACTTCCTATAATCCATGCACACACGCCAATCGGTAACCGGGTCGCATTGGCACAAGTTCACCTTTGTCATTTGGGACCACGGTTATACCTCTTTTCTCTAGAACACATTGAACAGGGCTTACCCACTTGTTATCCACAATAGGGTAGACAACTCCAGCATTGAGCCACTTGATGATCTCTTTCTTCAGCACTTCTTGCATTGGAGGATTTAACCTCCTTGGGTGCTCAACGCTTGGCTTGATTTCACTATCTGATATACCATGAGTTTACGGTATTTTTTATACGTTTCACTTAGACTTTGTATGTGTCTTGGGCTATTTTGTTACTAGGAATAATGTTTTATGTGTAATTTTTGCTGGAAATAGGCTTGGATGCGGTTGATGAAGATGCAAGCCGAAAAGTACAGAAGTAGCCACCAACGGAGCCACCCACGGACCGTAGGTCCAACGACGGGCTGTGGATGGGCAGTCATAGGTCCTTGTCTAAAAGTTGAGTTTCAGAACTAAAAAACACAGAGTGCCAGGGTGGACCGTAATCCAGTCCACTGATCGTAGGTGGAAAATCAGGGAAGTTTGACCAAGTGTGGAATCACGGGAGCAGACGACGGCCATAGGTCGACCCACGATTCATCCTGCACAACCATCAATAAGATCAGAGAAGTTGAGGTTCCAGTACGTGATGAAGTTTATAAGTATTGAGCCATGCAGGGTGACCTACAGACCGTAGGTCGACCCACGATCCGTAGGTCATGTCGTCGACAAAAGCTGCGTTCCAGGAGTTTATTTCGTTATTTTGTTTCCTGTTTTATTTAGGAGTTGTAATCCTCATTTTTGGGGGTTAGACATTATTGTAAACTTATAGTTTTTGGTTTTTGGGAATTTATTTGCAAACTCTTACCAATTTGATTTTCGAAACTCGTTTGATATAATTTTCACTTGGAATTTGAATTCAAGATTTGGGTTTTCATCTATTCTAATTGTAAGTTCATGAATTCTTTTCACCTAATATGAATTGTGAACTATCGACCATGAGTAACTAAATCCACAACTAGGGTTGTGGAAACTATGATGAATAATAATTAAGTAATTCTTGAATAGTGTTTATGTATGTATTGTTAATCCTTTCGCTTAGAAGTCTTTTTAATGGTTGAAAACGTTAGAACTCATCTCGTTCCTACTTGCCGGACCAAGGAGGTAATGAATGAGAAAGGGATTAAACAATAGAGATTTAGTGGATGCTATCTAATAGTCTAGTGTCAATTGGCTTGAGGGTGAAAACTAAACCATACATTGATATGATAACTAATATGAGGTAAAGGTAAGGGTTAGTAAAGCATACACCCGTAGCCAGACCAAGGTGCGTGGTGAAATTCCTTACTTCGAGGAACAATCACTTAGGGATACCTAAGTTACCAACTTTGCATGTAAAACATTAGGAAAGGATATTATTATTAGGATTACTGTGTTAAAATCTTGTGGATAACACATATGCCCTAGTTTTTTTTCTTATATTGATAAACCAAAGTTTGAATCTTGTCTACTTGTCACTTAAGCATTCAAATATGTTACTTACTTACAATATCCATCCCCCTGTTTACTTTTCTTGGAAATAGTTTGACTAAACGGAGATAATAGTGAGTTAAGTTGAAGTATAAACCATATTCCTCGTGGTATCGACCCCAACCTACAAGTTGGGTTCTTTATTTGACAATGATCGCTTATACTTCTTTACGGAGGTGTAATTTGAGTGTATCACTATCCAATTGGATTTTATAGGTACAAATACCGGGAGGAATTCCCACATTATCGGTAATCGTCCATCCAATGGCCTTAACATATTTTTCAACAGATTCATAAGTGATTGCAGTTGCCATTCAAGCAAATCTGCGGCGATATTTACGGGCAAGGTGTTGTTTTCTCCCATGAATACATACCTAAGGTGAGGTGGGAGTACCTTCAACTCAAGCTTTGGCGGTTTTTCAATGGATAGATTGGCAGGAGGACTCTCCCAATTTTTCAAATCAATATCAAGCTTCACAGAGTTCTTTGAAAAGGAACCCAAACCCGATAGAGCAGCCACGACCTCATCATAATCTTGAATTTCTTTACCATCGTAATTCAAAAGGATGAAAGCTAAAGACTCACCCACACAAGAAACTTCACCCACGCTAGCAGCAGCTTCATCAATCCATCAATAACTGTCACCACCTAGATGTCACTCGGTTGTTTTATCGATTTACATACATTGAAAGTAATTTTCTGATCATTCACCCAAAATTTTGGCTCACCACTTTCCAAATCAACAAGAGATCTTCGGTAACCAAGAATGGCCTATCTAGAACAATAGGAACCTCGGCATCAATCTCACAATCAAGAATAACAAAGTCGATCAGTAATATAAACCTATCCACCTTCACCAAAATATCATAAAGAATGCCAATAGGTCACTTGATAGATTGGTCCGCCATGAGAAGAAACATCGTTGTTAACTTGGGCTCACGTAGTTCAAGTTGTTTGAAAATGGCATAGGGCTTTAAGTTGATACTTGCCCCCAAATCACACAATTCTTTGGCAAATAGAATGATCCCTATAGTGTATGGAATAGTAAAAGCCCCCGGATGATTTTTCTTGACTACTACATTGTTTTTCATGATGGCACTACAACTATGAGATACTTCAATTGTTTTAAAATCCATGCTCCTTTTTCTGGTAACCAACTCTTTCATAAATTTCGCATACCCTAGCATCTGTAACAATGCTTCCACTAAAAGGAGGTTGATAGATATAGTTTTCAAAACGGAGAGAAATTTTTGAAACTTCGCGTCTTCATCCCTCTTCTTCAACCTTTGAGGAAACGGTGGATTGATTTTAGGTAACACCTTTGTAAGTGCTGAGGTAGGAGTAGCCCCTAAATTTGAATTTTTATCATCACCAGAGATAACAACTTTTGGTGCATACTAAACCTCCTTGAGCAATTTGCTGCTCAATTCTTGGGTAAGCTCATCACCATCAATAACAACCTTTTTCCCTTCATTTGCACTTGTTTAGCATCATTCAGCCCATCACTACCCACAACCTTACCACTCTGAATTAAAATGGCCATGCATTGGTTGTTTTCGTTCTCTGGAATGACTAGAGCATCACTAGAAAAGCTTTCTTCTCGTCTTGGATTTATTGGGCTAAACTATGAGTCTCAAGTTGATTTATGGAAGCCAAGTGATAGGTCACTTTTTGATTTAAAGATACAAAATCCACCTTCATTTCTTTGAGCATGTTTTTCGATCCTTCTACTTTCTTTAGAATGCGGGTAAGCATGTCCTCGGTCCGAAATCCTTTGGTTTAGGGTAGTCACAAGAGTGCATATAAAGATCATGATCATCATCTCTATCTCTCCAATTTGTACCCAAATTACCCCAGTCTTGATCTTGATCTTTCCAACCTTGATTCCCGCCCAGCCATGGATAGCTTAGACGAGAACCCCCCACATGGCTCGACAAGAATTTCACCTCTTCATTGTGCTTATATTCGAATCTTGCATCACCCGGGCTCACTCTCATATTGGTATCAACCGCATGCACAACTTTATGACCACTTCCGATCCCATGGCCTGTTTCGTTAATAAGTCCATTTGGGATATCATCTTGGCCATATTTTCATCTCGCTCTCGGTTCTTTTGCATTTGTTCTTTAGTCAACCCAAAATTTAGAGGTGACATCTGATCTTTCCTTATATACCATGCACGCTTTATTTTGGTCATCTCATCAAGTAATACTTATGCTACTTAACGTCTATCTCATGGTTCCACCCCAAATAAATTGATCAACGAAACCTTTTTTGACCGTGTCGAGACTCTGATAAAACTATTGCAATAACACATTATCAGTCAACCCATGAGTTGGACATTAGAGCAACAGCTTTTGGAACCTTAGCCATGTTTCATGGATAGGCTCGTCATCAATTCGCTTGAAGTTTTGAGTATTATCCCTCAACTTAACTATCTTCGATGGAGGGTAAAAACTTTCATGAAACACTTTCGTGGGCTCCTCCCAAGAAGTAATTGATTCCCTTGTTAGTTCAGTGAACCATTTCGTTGCTTCTTCCATTAGAGAAAAGGGAAATAAACGGAGTCGAACAGACTCTTGGGTGATGTTCTTGAAAGAGAATGGTCCACACACATCTACAAAATTTTGGATGTGGACATGAGGGTCCTCGTGAGTAAGCCCTCCAAAGACACCCTTCATTTGCAACAGTTGCAACATCGTGTTGGTCACATGAAATACCGCATTGCCTATAGCTGGAGGCAATCAAATAGCACTCGCACTTCCTAGCTGACCTTCATTGACATCATGCAAGCTTTCGATGTCATCATTGTTCCGTAATTGACTTGCATTGCTTCCATTCACACTTATTTCTTCACCTGCTTTGGAGCAATCACAAAGAACAAAAAGAAGATAATTCAGCTACAATAAAATTAGTTCACGAAAACATTTCAATGAAAGAATTCTAAGCACCACTCCCCGAAACGGCGCCATTTTTTATAACGCTCAATTACACTTCATCAAATTCTAAGTGTAGGCGATCGCTAACAAGTATAAACCCAACTAAGAGTAGGAATTAAAAATGTGTCCTAATCATTCGTAGAAGTAAAGGTTTCATAACATGAAAATAAATCACGAAGTTTCAACTATTAATATCAAATGGGGGGAGTTAGTAACCAATTTATGACAAAGAATACTTAACACAGGAAGTAAACAATTAGAGATCGGACCTTAGGAATGTGATCTGTCGAATACTAAATTCATGTAATGGGTAATTACTAGTTGCTTAAACTTGTTGAATCTCAATGGGTAGGCTAGGTTTTGAATACAATATTCATCTCTCGCGAGTTCTATAAAAATTGAAAAGTTTATCATTACTAAACAACCCAATTCCTTATTTAACCCACTCCTCCAAGCTGGGTTTGTAAAGATGCAATCAAACTCACTTTCTCAAGCTTCATTTTAAAGACGCAACAATACAATTATCAATCAATCATTCTACTCTATTACCTCTTTCACAAGAAAGCATAGAGAACTAAGCTCACTACAACATTTTTTGTCTACAACCACCCTTGAAAAGTGTGATCTAAACTATAAAAAAGTGTTGCCTTTGATAAAAGGCTGCACTTTTTGACTTTAACCCACGCTTTCCAGGGGTGGCCAAAAGAAGCGCAACCTTAGATTTTAGGCAATACTTTTCAAGTTTTGCCTTATCAGCTACACTTAAAAGCGTAGCCTAAAAGGCCAAAAGTCCACGCTTTGATGTACCTCATATAGCAACATTTCTATCTCATACAACTACACTTTCAAGCGTGGCCTTTGCTTCCTTATTGGCTACGATTTTAAAGTGTTGCCTTTTCTATCTAATGTATGACAACATTTTGAAGTGTAGTCATTGCACATGTCCATACCACAATTTACAGTCCTATGGCTACACTTTTAAGTGTGGTAATATTATTTTGGCTATAAAATATTTATATGCCATAATTTCTAATTAAAAAACACCAATATTGTTTTGCAATAAATAATCTCAAGCATTAAATTAGCTAATAAGTAATTCAAATATATATATTTTCCATAAACTTCAAAAGATAGTATGTCTTGTGTATTAAACTAATAAACTGATGTTTGATCCATCCATCTGTTCTCAAGATTACAAGCTCACACCAAGTTGTAAGTCAGTGAACGACTAGAAATCACATATTCTAAGGATATGGAAATCACATATTGTAAGGACTAAAACATGGAAATCACATGGATGTGCTTTCAGTTTTGACTAAAACATGGAAATCACATATATCATTTTACCATCACATTATAAATCAAAATTTAACAGCCAAAAAACTTTCAAAATTTCGTACTCTACGAAATTCAGATATATACACACATGCATATAAACAAACACATACATATATAATCAATTTAGACACATAACAAATCTTGAGCTAAGAACCATTCTTGCATTCTAAGTCAATATAGTACTTATATATAAGAGCTAAGAACCATTGATGTTTTCATCTTCTGATTCCTCATACATAAAATCAACTCTTACAAAGGTTTAAACATGATCGGTGCTTGCATTCTCACAAATAACACACCTAATTCTCGTAAATGACACACCTAATTCTCGCAAAACTGAGTCAAATTCTCTTTAAAGCTGACTTTGAATGCAAGCAGTGATCGTGTTTAAGCCTTCTAATACTACATGAATTCCAATTCTCAAGGTGTAAAAAGGGGAAGATGACACACCTAATTCTTACAAAACAGAGTCACAATCACATAAGATCAATCCCAACTCAAAGTACACTTCAGGCCAAAGAATAGGTGCAGCAGGAGAAAAATCCAAAGACACTCTAATAACTTTGGTAAATATGTTCCAAATTTACAAAAAGCTAGAAACCTGATAGATGAGGTGCCTACTCACATTGATCAAACTACTCCAATTCCCCAGAAAAAGGCTAATAAGGACATAGTCCCTGAACCAGCTCCCTACACTATTATCCAATCATTTGTTGCTCGACTAAGACAAAATCAGGCTAAAAATGATATCCCTAATGACCTTACGACTCCTATTATAACTACCAAGAAAGGACGGTCGACTAGAGCCATAACTACGCACACAAATCAACAACTATAATGATCTTGTTGTGCAAGATCAAACCAACAGACAACAAGAACAACTAGAAAAAGTTGAGGAAAATACAGTTGAGAGGTTCCAGAAGAGAGAAAGAGATAGAAAATCCTTAAGGAACCAACAAAATACATTTTGAATAACCGAATCATGAGTTGACCCTGAAGAATGTGGAATATTCTTGCCTCTTACAGCTTGTGTGCTACTTGCATCAACAAGTGAAACAATGTTAGATCCAACAACCCCTGGTATATCTTGAACATTCAATCAAGGGTTGTTTTGTAGCAATTGACTAAAAATGTCGCATTTCTTCCTTCAGAGAACTGATTTCATTAGCATGCTTTTGTTTTAGCTTGTTAGTTTCCTCATCTTCTTTCAGAGAACTTGTTGTCACTATCTGCCATAGCACCTAAGTCGGCCAAGCTGCTCCTTTCCAAACACTGCCCTAAAGGCATCATTAGTTGTTTCCTCAAAATTTTGACGATTCTGAAGTTCAGCCTATTGAATAAAATTGACATCCATAGTTAACTATAAGAACTATTTACTTTACAGCTAAAAGCAGTTTATGATTCATTTGTTAACTTTAATTTGCCTTGCTTACGAGCAAACTGTTCATGTGATAGCGATCAAGAACTAAAAAAATCTAACAACTTTTCCCAGCAAATAATTCAAAATAAAACATATTTAACATCTCCTCGTACTTGCACAATATATAAATTTTAAGTCTGAATTAAATTCACCAATAATCCTTTTTAAAAAACTTACTATTGCAACTTAAGTATCGATCTGAATTTCTTTTCCCGTCTTTGTACGAGTTGCGATAAACATTTCAGACTATGATGGTTCCTCGTTGTTTTCTTTTGCTGCACGCTACAAATTATATCAAAAGAAATTTAAAAAATCAACATGTTCGAATAAGTATGAAAAAATAAATTAATATGTCTGCTAAGTATTACCAATGCCACGCGTACTCTTGAAAAATTAATCGGTCCCATTCAATGCTTCCACTATTGTTGTTTCCTATTTTTAGAATTCACCTCATATATTGCCTATAATTAAATAAAAAAGTTGCTTGATTTAATAAATCAAGAAGAAAAGAACAGATATGATGCAAAATATGTCAAAGAGTAGAAATGCATTATTTTAGCTTTACTTGAACAGTTGGGTGTTTCCAATACTCGATCAACTGGTGGAATTGAACTTCTGGAATGTCATCAGGACGTTTCACTAGCATATCCTCAACAATACTATTTTTATCAAAAAATCTCTTTTTAATATTTTGTTTGTGTCGCCCCCAAGCATCACGAAAACCAGTCATCACCCACTTCTTTCCTTCTACTGGAATTAGAAATTTGGACTATGCAAAATAAAATATATTTAACTTTATTAGTAAAAACAAATAATAAAATATGCAATCTCAAAATTGATTGTTCTTACATTGATATATTCCCACATGCGCTTTTTAATATCTTTTGGCTTCGCATGCCAACTAGTGTACATCAAGTTGATGAATCTAGGATTCCTTGCCATTGTTCCGATAAAATTGGTTAATTCCGACACTATCTTATCGGTTGGTCCCACTGCTTGTCCTTTATCAAATGTCACCTCTTCCCTTTCATCCAAATTTCTTGCATGAATATTCTTACATGTTGTTTGTCCTCGAACCTTTTTCTGCTTTGATATCCCTAGATTGATGTAATAGCCAGGAGATAAGAAATTTCTTTTATAATGAGTAACAAATCTTACAAGATTAGGACATACCTTTTGTACTACAATTAATGTCAACTTCCTCGTCTATAGCACACTCATCCTCGCCGATTTTTTCTTGATCCTCAAGATCATCCAATCCTTTATTATGTTCATGAATAGAAGGAGCAGGCATATACTTGACATCAGTTACTGTGTGGTTAACATATTTTCTTTCATCACCTATGACTATCCCTTGTTGTTTCTGAAACTGATTAAGACTAGTAGCTGGTATGACTTACTTCTTCTTTACCTATTTTTTGTTTGGTAGATCATGATCAATATCATGTTCTTTGTGTATCTGTTATATTTTCAGAAACTGATCAACACTAATGGCAGGTAGGACCAACTTCCTCTTCACCTGTTTGAAGCTTAGTAGATCCTGAATATCATGGTGTTCCTCTCCAATACCTAGTGTTGTTCCAGTCACACGTACAAAAGTAGTAACACCTTCCATGGACGACGTTTGGAACCGGAAGTTGTGCATAGGAAATTTAATTCCTTTCTCTTGAATGGACTCTCCAAATTGAAATAACCTCAGTTTATTCTGTCCTTTCCCTACAATCATATGTGAAGTACTATGTTCTTTCCTAGAAGATGAATGAATCACTGATTTGTGCCCAAATAAAATAATCTTTCCTTGTTATGGAATGAAATCCTTGAAATTCTTTCTTTTATATGCTATTGGTGCATGCTCTTTCTTAGCTTTATTATTGTGTTCGTTTGCAACATGTTCTCTCTTAATCTTAGATGTGTTGACCAATTTAGCACTTGATCGGTATTGCATATCAGCATCCAGATTCTTCAATGGACTTTGAGCTTTGTTTGGATTCGAACCATTTTTCTTTAGTATTGCTGATTGATTCATTCTTCTCGCTTTGTTTTAATCTATTTGATTTCTTTTCCTGTAGTAAGTAAACCTACAAAATAATAAGTTTCTTTAAGTGAAAGAAGTAACAGCAATATAATTTTGATATAAGGTTGATAGATGACTATAGGCAACACTGCTTGGAATTCTATTGATGAAGTAAAAAGATGCTAAAACACACTGATACCAGAACTTTATAGGAATTCACAAACTCAGTCCAATTATATGACTTTACTACCTATACTGATTTAGAGCAACTGTTTATCATAGTCATCAGTACTCCAAGATCCATTCTGATGACTCCTAGTAGATGGTGGTACATTAGAGTTCAAGCCATATGTGAAGGTTCCTTGAGCTTGAATTTCAGTACCTGCATATGTTTGCACATCCATCACATCATATGCAGCCCAGATTCCTCACTATAAGTTTTTTTGTTAGACTTGAAGTCAGGTGGATAGCCTATTAGTTTGAAACATTGTTTTTCCTATGTCCTTGGCATCTTCAGAACTCACACACCACATTGAAGTTCTTTTTGAATATTCGATTTCCACCATAACTACCATGAAAATTACCACTGGGATGATTACCAGTGTTACCACTTGATTGTCCACAAATTCTGAGTACATGTAGTTATAGAAGAGCTCAACTTTTCCAGAATTTCCAGCACTGTATAATAGCATATTGCAACAGCTATATAAGAGTAATTGATAATAGCAGATTGCAGCATCTGAGATTAGTGCACGCTATAACCTACTGTATATACTGTAAACTGATTATATAACATGTACAACCATTCTATAACCTACAGACACAAGATCCTAGAAGGGAAGCTAGAGCCACAACTACACACACAAATCAACAATCAAATCAGTAGAAGGCAAATGAGATATCAGATGAGCAGTGGCAGTACTTCTGATAATGTTTGGGCTATGTTATAAATCATTTTGTGAATGTATTTTTATAATCATATGTAGATTCTTGCTTTTCAGAATCACAGCAAACCAAGGATTTTATATCTTAGGGTTGTACTATACATCGCTAACCTTGACCACTAGGCCTGCCATTGAAATGACTATTAAGACTAAAATACATTTTTGTATACTCTCAGGCTAGTAAGAGTTCATTTTATGAGGAGAGATGGTATGGCTAAAGTTCTGGGAACCATAGCAAGTGTTGGGTGAGCCACAATTATTATTCTTTAACATTGTTGACAACTGGTTATTTACTTGTTCTAATTAGTGTCTAATGGAACATGGTAAATTATGCAGGCCCCAATGCTGAAGAACTACCTAGCCAAGCTATCACTTACATCATTTACATGCTTCTTTGGATTGATCCAGCTCCTAGCTATAGCAGCTTTTACAGAAAGGGATCCAACACATTGGAAGATTCAGTCTAGAGAGGAAGTTTATCTAATTTTATATGCTATAAGACCCTTATAATAATTTTTAAAAAAAATCAACCTTAAATTCACCCTATTTCACATAATCTTAATCAACATTAATGGCTAATAATTTTGAATTGTAATTGCATTCAGGGTATTATCTCTTCTGGAATAGTCATTCTCTCCAGACTTGGTGCATTCAGAAAGGTGGACCAGTTTATGTTGCCTCATTCCAGCCTGTGCATATTAGTTGTTGTCATGGCTTTTCTAATTCTTATTGATCAGTTGTACTCTGGATGGTAAGTCAAAAACTAACTTTTTAAAAGTAACATATATAGTGTGTAAAGTTCAGTTACTTTAATGCGACAAAATAGTTTCTGAGTATACTATCTCACTTGATCACAATATGTAGTCCATATAAATTGATCTCAAACTAATGAACTTTTAAATGCAGGATACTTAGAAGACTTCTGATAATGTTTGGGCTTTACCTATCCAAACTGTACTAAAATAAATTCAAACAAAATCAGGAGCTAGACAAACTATTTTTGATCAAATTGAACATTAGAACTTGAAGCCTCATAGCATCAGATATCATTTGAGAACAATCAGACGGAGATATACAATGACTAAGTTAAAAGATGCTCAAAACAGAACTGAGCCACACTTTGAGAGAAAGGTAAACAACCAGATTTTACAGCCCCATTTCGAGAACCCAAAACACATAGCAGGCACACTTAAAATCACGATTGAATGAAATACAGACCATCTTAAACAAACTAAAAGGAGACTCAGTTAACTTTAAGAAAACAGATCAAATCATATCAACTAAGAAACTGATACAAACTAGCAGTTCACTACTTCAGTCACAACAACGCATAACACTCTTGGTCTGAAACAAACAAGAAAAATTTAAAGGTAAAGATTTGTATCTCTCTCAAAGCAACGAACTCAGGACAACGACGAAACTAGGAGCAACTTAAAACTGCAGAGCTCACTGTTCTGCCTCTAATGTCCACTGCCTGATAATAATAGGAAACAAATAAGTATATAAATAACAAACAGCCAAATAAAACAATATTCAGCTAGAAGTACAGGTTCCTTAATAAAATAATAATTAGATAAGAAGCTAACATAAATTACTTAACCAAACAACAATTGGGCGCATGAAAAAAGCCAACAGAATACTTAAACATTATAGCGATCTAACCTTCAATTCCACATATTAGATATCTTAATGTGTTTATACCAAAAAAAAAACAATTAAATAACAAAACCAGTAAGTGAGCACTATATGGTCATCACAAAAATAATGAAACTCATGGTTCGTCATCTTCAAACTCTTCTTAAGACTCATCTTCAGACTCATCTTCATACTCATTTTCAGACTCATCTTAATACTTATTTTCAAACTCGTCTTCAAACTCATTTGCAGACTTATCTTCAAACTCCTCTTCATACTCGACTTCAAGTTGTTGAGTAACAAATTCCTCCGAAGGCACATCAATAATTGTTTCTGGTACATTAGTCCTTGTTAAGAGTACTTAACCATTATCTTCTAGTTTAGATGGTCCCATCAAATGTTCAGATGGCTCATTTTCATAACTTTGTGGGAGATTAGATTCAACTTGATCAGCCATGTTAAACAAGTTTCTCGGAACAGTCTTCATAGCATAATGTCTATCTTGATCATATGGATCTTGCACATAGAAGCATTGGTGTATTTGAGATCCAAGCACAAAAGGCTCTTCCTCAGAGAATCTCTTGTTAAAATAGACATAAGTAAGGCCATAAGTATCATTTTCAACCACATACCAATCTCACTTAAATAGAACAACCTTAAAATGACCGTAATAGTCTAACTCAACAATATCAACTATTCTGCCATAATAAGTCAAATCTGCAGCAATCAGATTTTTATCCTTTGAGCTTGCAAAGCTTGTAGTTAAGGCAACTAGTGTAACACCACTATTTTGTGTTTTACCCCTTGCATCACGCTGCCTAACATGGAATCTATATCCATTGATAAGATACTCAGAATATCTTTTTGCAACAGAATTCGGTCCTCTAGACAATTGTTTTATCAAATCAGGTACATCCTCTTGCAAAGCACGAGTTTCAAACCATTGAGAGAAGTTTTGACAATGATTCTTGGCCTTGCTCCATTTAGATCTTCGTGGCTGATTATTAACCTCTTGCTCATGCTCTCTACACAACATGTACTTTTTTTTTGTTAAAACAATAAATAAAATAAGTTAAAAATTAATTATACAAAAAGAATACTATATTCAAATTAAGGTACCTAATATATTCTTGAACCTCATCACAATTTCCCAGTAAGTATTCATGTGCCTGACTTTGTGACTTGTTATCTAAAATGAATGGATCGATTTTCTTTGCTCCTAAAGGAACTCCTTTGTTAGGAAACAAACTCACAGTTTCTGCATCACTTGGGTCACATTCATCATTATTTTGGGCTCTTTTGTTAAATCTAGTATGCACACCCCCATGCAGATATTTGGAGAATAAATTCATACAATCTATTCCCATTCGTGTCTCTGCTATGCAATCTTCTGGATAACGTCTGTTGCGAATGTATGATTTGAATGTATCCATTTCTTTTTAAGTGAAATACATCCATCAATTTTGAACTGGACCTCCACTTCATTCGCCAAATGAATAGGCAAATGAATCATTATATCAAAAATGAAGGAGAAAAAATTCGCTCCAACTGATTTATTGTTTCTATGATCTCTACTTCTAAGCAATCCAGTTCCTCCAATGTGATTACTTTTGACATAAACGACGGAAGAAGGAACTAAGACGAATCAAAGGAATAGCCACATGATCAGGAAGAATGCTTTTAATTGGTATTGGAAGCAAGTAATATAACATGAAATGAGCATTATGCGTTTTATAATTAGATAATTTTCTTTCATCAAAGTGCATACTCTTCGATATATTGGAGGAACTACCATCAGGTAGCTTGATTGTCTTCAAAACTCCACAAAAAATTGATTTCTCTCCATTTTTCATTGAGAAGCACGCTTTTGCAAATTTTGTTCTCTTACTATCTTCTGTATCATTTGGATGAAGGTTCTTTCTGATTCCCAGATCTTTCAAATCATATCGGGCTTTTGCATGATCCTTTATTTTGCCAGAACAATCCAAAAGAGTTCCAGGTAAGCTATCAACTATGTTCTTCTATATATGCATTACATCAAGGTTGTGGCATAACAAGTTGTGCTGCCAATAAGGTAATTCACAAAAGATTGACCTTTTTTTCCATGAGCAATTATTTGATCTCTCTCTCTCTTCTTTCCAAACACATTTTCAAAATCCTGTAAGCTATTAAGCACATCAGTTCTCTTTAAGAAAGGCGGAGGAGGCCTAAATTCAGTTTTTCCATCTAAAGATCTTTTGTTAGATCTCTATGGATGATCCATATAACACATTTTCTGACTATGTTTAAGATAGAGAGAATTAGTGTCATAGTTACAACAAGGGCAAGCAAACTTTCCTTTTGTACTCCAACTAGATAACATAGCATATGCTGGAAAGTCATTGATTATCCACATAAGAGCTGCCCGTATTTGAAAAGTTTGATTTCTTTAAGCATTGTATGTTTCAACCCCAGAATACCACAATAATTTTAACTCATCTATCGATGGTTGTAAGTAAATATCAATGTCATTTCCAGGTGATCGCGGCACAAGTATAAGTAAAGAAAGTGTAGAATATTCAGATTTCATGCATATCCAAGGTGACAGATTATACACCATCAACATAACTAGCCATGTGCTATGTGATATATTCATGGTTCGAAATGGATTGAACCCATCACTTGACAAGCCAAGTCTCACATTGCGACAATCTAGTGCAAATTCTGGATGCAACCTATCAAAATCTTTCCATGATAGACCATCAGCGGGATGCCTTAACTTTCCATCTTTAGAACGCTCCTCGTCATGCCACCTCAAAGAATCTGCCATCTTTAAGTACATAAATAGCCTTTTGAGTCTAGGAATTAATGGAAAGTGTCTAAAAGTCTTTGCTGAAACTCGATGTTGTTTTTTTGAACGCTCAAGCTCACTATCAACTTCAAGAGATTTAATATATCGTGAAGCTCCACAAGTATGAAAAAATTCATCATCCTTATGATCATTCCTGAATAACATGCAATCGTTGGGACATGCATCAATTTTATCATAATCAAGACCGATATTCTTAACCATAGACTTGGTTTTATTGTAAACGGAGGAATGTTCAACTCGAACATCGCCTCTTTTAATAACTCTAAAAGATAAGTGAATGATTCATTGCTCCATCCATGTAGACAGTTCAACAAATATAAATGAAGTGTGAATGATAATTTAGAGAATCTTGTACAACCAGGATATAATTCATGGCTTGCCTCTTCAACTAAGTTATAGAATTTCTTGGCATCTTCATTTAGACCATCATAAACTCCTTCAGCCTGTGCAACATCTCTAAATTGATCATTCAACAACCCATCAATATCATCACGCGAGTAATCCATATCATCGTCAACATTCAACTTGATATCCCATTCCCTGTGATTAATCCATCTAGTATAGCCTTTAACAAATCCATAGCATATTAGATGATCATACATTACATTCCTTTGAGTCCAACGAATATTACAACCTTTTGCTCATGGACACTGAATTTCCTCTCCTTTAGGACCTCCATAAGAGGAAGCAAAATCTAGGAATGATTCAACACCATCAATATACTCTTTGCTATACCTTGCTAAATTCATCCAATCCTTGGATGGGATATTTGAATTCCTAGAAGAAGATATCAATATTTAATCTTTCAGTAACAATCATTAAATCATTAACTACTTCACAAATAAGTTTTAAAAGGCACAAGTAAGTTATCAGAATCATGTGTTATGAGATGATAAAAGTTTCTTACCTAGTCATGACACTTGTGCTATGCCAAATCAAACCTTGAATCCTCCACAAATGTTTTTGAATGTTGATTATACTACCAAGGAAAAATAAGTAAAATTAATAGGATAGACACAATTAAGAAAGAAATTAAATGAATGGAATTCAAATGATTAATAGTTAAAGTTTTGTGAGTGAATTTAAAAACTCATCACCAAATCCGTTTTGCACTGTTTACATAGAAAACTCATCAGTTATACACTTTAGTGAAATGAATGCTCAAAACTTGATTCAATTTCCTTAATTTTGTAGCTCATGCTACTTTTCTTTATTTAATTTACTTCCAAGTGTTATCTAACCACATAAAATTAACAATCTTAGTCAAATAGAAGTTTTAACAAAATAAAAAAAGGTTGACAATCAAACCATCCTAAGAATAGTAAGAATCATAGGGAATTCAACATATTCAAGAAAAACAGAATATAGTCCTACGAATGGTCAAGCTTTAGCTGAGTTTCATCGTCTCTCTAACTCTAAGGAATTTAAATGAACTAATCAAGATTAAGAAATTCTATCTAGAAGCAAGGTTCAAGTTGTAAACAACATTTTAAAGAAGTTCAAACACTTTATTTAGAAGACCAAAAGTACAATATAGTGTGAAAATCTTTCAGAGCTTTTTAAAACTAAGTCCAAAATTTTAAAATCTCATTCTTGTGCACACCCAATCAAAGAAGTATCAACATCCACTACCATGTTTAAACATTCAAGAAAACATTACAATGATCCTATAATAGATAGTCGATCACACCAACAAGCTTAAAGCTTCGTAGATTTTATTCAATCTAAGTTATCCCTGACCTGAAGCAAGATTAGCTATAATCTTGGATCCTAAAGGGTGAAATATTACTTATAGAAGGACTGTGAATAAGAAGAAATTGTGAAATTTTTCAAGATTCTAGAAGTGTTCAAGGCTTGACATGGTCCTGTGATAAGCTTTACTAGAAACCTGATTTTAAAAAGAGTTCATTGATTTTACTTCAAGAGCATCATAGGAAAGTTTACTCTTCAATAGAGAGCTATAATTGTTTCCTTCTCATTGTTTTCTTCTTTCGCTTTGTTCATTTATTCCTTCTGTCTATTTCATTTTATATGGTGTTGGTTCGGCAAACATTTAAAAAAGGATTTTTTTTTTTTTAAGAAATAGCAATAGTTTGAGGTCTAATTATTAAACATAGCATTAGTTTGGACAATTACCAATGTATCAACAGCTTATGAAAGTCGCTTTGTATTAGTAATACAACAATTTTTGAAATTTTTTGTCTTAATAATACAACAGTTTCCAAATTTCACACTGTATTAGTGACACAACGGTTTTTGAAATTTTCTCTATATCATTGATACAACAACAAATACAAAGCGAATTGTTGTATCAGTGATACAGAATGAACTTCAGAAACTCTTGTATCACTAATACATGGAGAATTTCAGAACTGTTGTATCAGTGATACATGGTAATTTTAGAAACTCTCACTATGTTAGGTTATCTTTTTAGAACTCTCACCACGTTTGATAAATATAATGTACAAGTTTATCTGGTTAGGTAATTAGTACACCAAAAGTATTCTTAAAACTTGTGGTCTTAAACATATCCGAACAATTGTATAGCTATAAGAACATGTTAGTAAGGATAAGATAGGAAAAATGTTGTGTCCTTACCCAATAAGCAGCAGTAAAACCAGCTACACCAGCAGACAAATGAATGACATATCCACCAAAATAGTCAATAATACCATTAACAAACAACCAACCATTAGAAGACCAAATAGTAGATGCACCAAATGAATGACATATCCACCAGAATAGTCAATAAATCCTAAATTATATGACATCTTTTCCACTACAGATACCACAACACAGTTGCAAGTCGCACAGTATATTATTATACTTCACAGAGCACTGCAAGAAATTCTCAAGTGAAGCTCCTGTGATAATCATCCCATTTATACTTATTTAGTCATTAATGCTACATACATATATCCATCATCCTAACCTTTAAGCATAAATGTTTTAGCAAATAAGAGTAGTAAAATGGAAACATAACTTAAGAGTAATCGAGTTCCATAAGAGGTTGTTTCATAATCAACAAAGTCTAAACTTCTAGGAGACACTTCCTAACTTCTTTCTCCTTCAGTTTATCCTAACTGACCTGCACCCCATTTTTATTTTCCTAATTTTGAGTTCATCCTTGTTCAAATCAACATCACTCCATTGAAAATAATTAAAACGCAATCAATTTGATAAATAAGTAATCAACTTCAACTGCATTGCTCAACAGAGCAAAAAAGAACCACATAGCTAAAATCAAGATCTGCCAAAACATTAACACTATATTATCTCTGAATTCTTTACATATGTAGAAGTCTTGGTGATAAGAGTTACCCACTACCCTTTAGAATTAGTCGAGATACACACTAGCTAGCCCGGACTCCACGACTATCAAGAAACGGACCCCTTGACATTTCCTCTAACAAAAGTACTATACAAAAATCCCTAATACCAAAACTAGAGCACAATAGCATAATATAAATAAATTGAGACTCCCAAAAATCAACAAAAATCGTATCAACAACACAAGAATATCAAAACCTGAAGCTAAAATTTAAACTTTCAAAGATACACAAGAATATCAAATCCTAAAGCTAAAATTTAGACTTTCAAAGATAGAATTACTTACCTGATAAACGCAATTCCAAAAAAATCGTGTTCTTCAGGGAGAAGCTCTTCAGCTCTTCAGTGAGAAATTTGTCTGAAATCGTGTTCTTCAACGAGAAATCTGAGAGAAAATCGTGACAAAGAGACTTAGCTTCAGTTCATCTTGCCAAAAGCGTGATGGAGAGACTTAGAAATTTTATACTTCTAAACAATATCATCATATTAATACTTGTCCTGTTTTTATTAATTTTCTAAAGTACTTCCACATTCTAAATCTCAACAGATCAATTAAATCTAATGCATATTTTTTCTGTGCTAGCATTTATTAGAAAAGCAATTTACAAAGTTTTGATGCTAAAAATGAACCTCAAAGAGGTTCAATGAAAGTTAAAACAAGATAGATACTAACTGACTCAAATGCTTCTGAGTAGTAATTCCCACTTTCTCGCCTGCTGAATATGCCTAGGGCTCACTTTGACGTTCATGATTTTCAGCACTTTCTTCCCCTACTTTGGAATTGCAGTTGTATCAACCCCAAAGTAATCAATTCCTTCTAAACACAAAACAAAAATTCAATCAATTGACAAAAAGACTATTTTTAGTACTAGATTATTAGTAGAGAATAAGAAAGAATCTCGGCTGCTAAATCTTACGCTTGACGAAATCAATACTTATGCTTGACGAAATTGATATCATGGAGAAGCGAATCAAAGGTATCGGAGAAATCTTCAGCTCAGCTCTTCAGTTCTTTAGCTTCCACTCTTCAATTCTTCGATCTTCAGTTCTTTAGCTTCAGCTCTTTAGTTCTTCAGAGAAAAAAGTGTGTTCTTCGGAGAAAGACAAAAACGTGTTTTTCTGATTAATGTTTTATTAATTATTATTTTTTTTGCCAATAATAATGGGAGGGAGAGCTAAAAATATTGGAGGCAATATAATATTTTAGTGAAAAATTTAAGGCCACACTTGTAATGTGTTGTTTTTACAATTATTAATATATGACACTTTAAAAGTGTGGCCATATATGTAAATAGTTGTTGCCAATTATATCATACTATAACAACGCTTATAAAGTGTAGCATATACTATTAAAGAGTATGGTTTACAAGTGTTGCCAATATTATCGAAGCCAAAAGTTAAAAACTTGGGCTACGCTTTAAAAGCGTCCCCAAAAATATTTTAGGCAACACTATACAAGCGTTGTCCAGATTTAGTGTGGTCGTAGGCCTAAAATATTGTAGTGGCTAGAACAGAAATTTGCAGCTTCAATTACTCATAAACATGAACAACTAATTGAACCCACTTCAAAACAACATCTAAATCAACAATTAATAACACCCATTAGCTAATTAATGCATTCGACTACATGATCACAACCCTAAGGTAAGGGGTTTTAGCTAAGCATAGCAGAAAGCAAGAAACTGTTACCAATAAAGTTTTTCATCTAAAATGCTAACGATCTACAATACCCAAATGTTGAAATCGAAACTAAAATCTTAAAATCTCCAAATCAAAATCCCAAATTTTTCTAAGAATGTTAAACAATGTAAAAAGTGTAAAAACTCTCAAAAACCCAGGAATACGTGCTATGGGAACTGCTTTTCTTATTTCAAAAACTGAATTTATACGTTTCCAAAAACTAAGCAAGGAGTCAACTTGGTGAAGTTAGTCGGGATCGCCGACCCATTCGGTGATCCACCAAGTTGCTCTTCTTCTCGCCTTTTGGCTTGGCTCCTCCATCAAATTGTTCTAGAACTTTTGGTGAGCTTGGTCGTTGTCGCTGATCCATTCGGAGCGTCGCTAAATCACCTCTTTTCTCACCAAGTTGGTGTGGTCCATGGACTACTTTTTTGGAACTTTAGGCGAGCTAGAGGCTCACTCGACGAGTGGCTTTTGCGAGCTCCAGCTTCTCTTTTCTTTAATTTTTTAAACTTTTTTGCTCCTCTTTGCATTGTAATGTCCTTGCCTCACTCTTAAGCTTCATTGTTGCATATCAACATAGTAACATAAGTTATAATCATAAAGTACACATTGAGGACACTAAATCATTGAATAATAAGCCCTAAATGAGTCTAAATTCCTGACTCATCATGATGCATCTTATTCTGGTTTAGGTGCAGTTCTAATGCTGGAGAGGAATGTAATTGCATGTGCTTCAAGGCAATTGAAAGTGCATGAAGTAACTATCCGACCCATGATTTGGAGTTGGCAGCAATTGTATTTGCATTGAACTAGTGGAGGCATTATCTATATGGGGTCAAATGTGAAGTGTATAAAGATCATCGCAGTTTACAATATGTGTTCCCTCTGAAGGACTTTAATTTGAGGTAGAGGAGGTGGATGGAGTTATTGAAAGACTATGATATTACTATTCTATATCACCCAGGAAAATCTAATGTTATGGATGATGCCCTAAGTAGAAAAACAGAAGTATGGGGAGTTTAGCGCACTTATAGGTTTCTAGACGCTCATTGGCTAAAGAGGTTAAAACTCTTTCTAGTGACTTTATAAGGCTCAAAAATTGATAAAGGAGGATATTTGGCATGTGTGGAGGCAATATTTTTTTTTCTTGACAAGATTAAAGGAAAATAGTTTGATGATAAGAAGCTGAGCCGAATTTTGGATATGGTATTGGAGGAGATGCTAAAGAGATTATGATTGATGAGGAAGGCGTCTAGAGAATTAAGGGATGGGTATGTGTGTTCCATGTTGATGATTTGACTCATACTATCCTTGTAGAGGCTCATAGTTTGAGGTATTCTATACATCTCTGGGTGCAACCAAGATGTATTATGATCTGATACAACATTATTAGTGGAGTAGACTGAAGCGAGACATTATTGATTTTGTTTCCTAAGGCATGAATCGTTAGCAGGTAAAGTATGAGCACCAGAGGCCTGGAGAGACACTTTAGAGAATACCCATTCCTCAATGGAAGTGGAAAATTATTGCAATGGACTTTGTGGTTCATCTTCCAAAGACATTTGGTAAGTTTGATTCTACATGAATAATTGTTGACAGGTTGACTAAGTCTATGCACTTTATTCCGAACAAGGTAACTTATAATGTAGAGAATTTAGTCAAACTCTATATCCGTAAGATTGTTTGATTGCATGGAGCTTTGATCTCCATTATATCAGATAGAGGTATGCTATTTACTTCTAACTTTTAGAGGACCTTGCAAGCTGATTTAGATACTAGATTGGATCTTAGTACCGCATTTCACCCTCAGACTAATAGGCAGCCTGAACGAACAATTCAAATGCTAGAGGATATGCTTCGTGCGTGCATGATAGATTTTAGTGGTCATTGGGATCAGTTCTTTCCCTTGGTAGAGTTTTCATACAATAATAGCTATCACTCAAGTATTGATATGGCCTCATTTGTGTCATTGTATAGGAGGAGATGTAGGTCTCCCATTAGCTAGTTTGATGCCTTTGAGGTGAGACCTTAGGGTATTGATCTTTTAAGGGGGTTATTAAAGAAGGTTAAATTCATTTAAGAGAAGCTTCTAGCATCTCAGGTAGGCAGAAGAAGTACACAGATCGGAAGGTCAGGGACTTGGAGTTTACGGAGGGAGAGCAAGTCTTGCTGAAAGTTTCACCCACGAAGGGTGTGATGCGGTTTGGTAAGCGAGGTAAGCTTAGTCTGAGGTATATTGGGTCATTTGAAGTTATTAAGTGTGTGGGGAGGTGGCCTATGAATTAGCCTTGCCACCAGGGTCGTTAGGAGTGCACCCAGTATTTCATGTGTCTATGCTAAAAAAATATCATGGTGATGGTAACTACATTCACTACAGAAAAAGTATGAATTACATGGGTAATTTCCTAGGATTAGTATGAAAATCCGCAGGAAAAATTCTTGCAAATTTTCAAACTAATTCCCAGAAAAATCCCCATGCAATTCACCCTTTTCTTGTAGTGATTATTTGTTGGGATTTAGTCCTGCTTGATGATAATTTATCTTATGAGGAGGAGCCTGTAGCTATTCTAGATAGGGAGGTTCCTAAGTTGAGGTCAAAGGAGATTGCATCTATCAAGGTTCAGTGGAAGAATCGATTGATTGAAGATTCCATTTGGGAGAATGAGCAGGTATACACGAAAGATATCCACATCTTTTTGTCGCTTCAGGTACCCTTTCTTATCTCGCCTTCTTTTGATCGTTCGAGGATGAACAATGGGTAAATTGATATCTGATGTAACAGCCCATTAGGTCGTTTTGAGTGCTAAAGTTTTTTATTTCATCAAAGACTCTTGCGATAGATTTTAAATGGATATTTTGGACTATTCGTAACTACAATTACATAATTAAGGGGGTAATTTTAATAATTACTTTAGTTGGTGGTTAAAGAAAATATTAAAATTAGTAGTGGGCCACTTTCACCACTTTTATAATTAATCAATGTATAATAATTAAGGTAGTAAATAATCTATAGAAGAAAGGAAAACAAAAGAGCCGCGCGATTGTAGAGAAAGGTTGAAACGACGGTTTCAGGTATTCCATGAAAATTTCCTTACTTTGCAATAAAGTTGAATAGATGATAATGTAAGAAAGTTAAAACATGTTAGTGTGGAAATCGTTATATTAAAATGTTGAAAATGAATTGAGTTATGATTGTTGTCAGCATTGTAATTAGCTTAATGGTTGACTGAGGAGTTAAATTATTATTATTATATTATGAGGTGGAAGCCTCAATGGTCATATGTATAGTAATTTTTGCCATGTGAATGCTGATGAAAAATTGAGGCCAAACATTGCTGACCAGTAAGAGAGTAATGATAGGTTAATAAAATTTAATATCTATATGTTAAAATTGGGATTGGATTATGGGGGTTTTAATTGTTTTATATTTTGTCTTCTTTTTCGTAGTTGAGGCTACTACTGGTAGAATTTAGGTAAAATTTTCCGACATTTCTATA
Organism: Solanum pinnatisectum; assembly: GCA_035578085.1. Taxonomy (NCBI): domain Eukaryota; kingdom Viridiplantae; phylum Streptophyta; class Magnoliopsida; order Solanales; family Solanaceae; genus Solanum; species Solanum pinnatisectum. The sequence continues at coordinate 126,158 of JAWPEI010000057.1, forward strand.
GTTATCTCGTTATGAATCAAGTTTTTGATATATTGAGATAGGTAATTAAATATTATGTGTATTATATTATTTGAATATCATTAAGGTTATGTCAATTGGAGGAATTAGGACTTAATCATAGCCTTGAATTTAAGAAATATGAGAGTTGACATATTAATTGATCTCAAGATTAGGGACATGAATATAGATTTGTGCTTGATAATTTTTGGGATTAAGGCTAGAAGTATATCAATATGGATGTCTATGGACTTTTTTGTTTATGAATATTGTATACTTGATAGAATATTGGAAATGTTTTGAGTGATTGAGGAAAGTAAAGCATCAGAAAAGTAGTTTGCTTGACTTCGATTCTTTGGTGGAGGTAGGTTATGGTTTATTTTATGTGATAGAGAGACTTTTAATAATGATTGATAGTCATTAAGTGATATTGTGAAATGTTCTATGTACTTGTTTTTTTGGTTTGGGTAATTCATGTGATGTTTGTGATTTTTCTGAAATCCCAAGACCTCGAAATCCTTAATCTTCAACTTGTTCTATTAAAGTGATGTCTTGAATAAAGAAGGCTTGGTGAAATATTGTTAATGGAGTTGAAAGTGATGAAAATTAATGATGAATTAACTATGTGTTTGGATCGGGTACCACGAGTCGGCATGATAGTACTGGATTGGGTGTCACACTCTGACATGATAACATTAAAGGAAAACATATTAAAACCACGTAATGTACTTAATCACAAAGAACCCAATCCACCAAAAGAGCTTGGTGTGGAGACATGAGTCCTCATGTGTGATCTTGATATTGTTGAGTGATTATGTACTTACTTTAGTGTTGCTATCACTTGTTCATGTTGTTTGTTGTTTTCCACCTGCTAAGTGTCATAGTTGATTTTATACTATTACTTATTGCATATTAGTTCCTATTTTGAGTTGACCGATGATATTTATTCAATACATGTTGCTCTGTACTGACCCCTGTTGACATCCCTAAAGGGTGCAACATCACGGTGACTCAAAAAATAACCAATTTTAAACGAATAAAACGAATATTAAAAGAAATGTAATGAACGTAACCAATGTCATGTAAAAATGCAATTTAAAAAAGTAATGATTTAATTATAAGATGAACAAATATTTGAACATATTCAATCGACTGCGACAAAAAATATAATATAAACAGAATTAACCAATAAAAATTTTAATATCTTGAGAAATAAGGATAATTATCAACAAATTGTATTAAAATTGCAAAACATGTATCACAGCTCAGGGGTACCTCCTAGATGTAACATGGCGTATAGAACCCCGAAGGACTCCATACAAGCCACTTAGCTCTCAATATATAAGAAATAGAACAATAAGAGTAAAACAATATTCAAGTCCAAAACATTTTATAAAGAAAAGCGGAAGTCTAGACACTTTATCTCATCATAGTCATCTATTACAATAGAATGAAATTGGGCCTAGCCCATACATCATGTCAGAAAAAGAAATACATGAAAGAAACTAAAATACAATAAAACTCCGTCCTCGAAGCCATGAGGACTCACCAAACCTCGAAAATCAATCAAATCCAACACTATCCACGAAACTGATGACCCTGACTGTCGGACCCTACATTTGGGGAAAATATAGGCAAGAGTATGTGTTAGTACAAAATAATGTACCAAGTATGATAGTTGTGCAAAAACATTTAAAACATGCTGAAAGGGACATTTCATTTCATGACATGCAATCGACCAAACTAAAACATGATATAAGAGGGTTAGAAATCATAAGTCATAAAACCATGGTCAATGCAAGCTAACATCATTTTTAAAACCTTTGAACTCATATGAGATACTTCTTGAAGTAACCTTAGTTCATTATTCATCTTGTTCTTGTGGGAATAAGCCTTAACCGACATTGAGACCATGTGAACTATAACATGATCACCCGGTGTCTCCCACACCAAAAAGGGTTGTCCTACTTGCCGAAGGTATAGCCATGAACTTCTAGCTTAAGTGGATCCACTAGCTAAATATCCTACGGGGGAACGTAGTTTATGGGATAAGAAGATTGTTACTAGAAACTCGACTCTACTACGTGAGAGCTTCCATCTCAATAGATTGCTTCTAAAAACCCGGCCTCTACTACGAGAGAGCTTTCATCTCACATTGATATCCACACAGTGTTAAGAATAAATCCCACGGAGTATTTAATTAAGTCTTGACTTATCTCATGTTCCAAGGAAAAGTATCCTTGGATAACCAATCCAAGCTAAAGACATCATAGGATAGCTCCTTACACTATGCGTGAGAAAATCTTTCACCGTCCATGATCTTTTCATAATATCTTTTAAGGCCCATATTCATTCACTTCATGCTAGAGATGTCCTACTACTAATGGAAATAGTTTTGAAATCATGACCTATGATCATTGATGGCATTCCGGATACCATACTAATCAAGACCTAATTTAGGAAAATAGCCCGAAAAGCATTGAAGGCAAATCCATATGTCATTCATGTCACGTGGCCAAGCTCCATAGAACATATAGACACGCTCATCTATAAGCTTTCTTGACTCATAAACATACTTTCATGAACATGCATTTTTTTCAACAATTCACAAGCTTCATCATAGTTTCAAGTCAATGCATCTTCAAATTCATTCACATCAATTTTATAAAGAGAAGACATTCATATTTTAATAAACTCATCTTCCATATTTTAAAACCTACTTTCAATCACCACATTTAGAAATCAAGGATTAGATATGGATTTCATCATAAATTCATATGATTCTATCAATTCATGCTTTATTTCATAAAACTCATCTTTCATAAACAATGACCCACAGCATATCATCATAGTTGGAAAATATGGGATTTACATGGGTTCATGGGGAAATCATCATAAAATCATAGTATTTCATCAATTCATACATAAGAGATCATAATTCAATCATTTAAATTAATATTCAAGAGAACCCATGGTAATTGAAGAAAACCCTAACTCAATTGGGGAATTCTAACTTTGAAAATAGGAGAATTTGGAAACTCCATGAGTGGAAGGAATTCATGGATGAAAACCATCATACTTCAAAGCCCAATGCTTAACTTCAATGGACGAATTGAGGCTTGACCTTGATCCTAGCTTGAATCATTTCTTCTTCAAGTTTCTAGAGAGAGAAATATTTGAAAAGGAAGAGCTTGATCAACTTTTGGAAATTTAAGAGAATGAATTTAGTTTGGGTGATTTGGGGGTTTATAATCATTATGTAGGGCTTTGGGTAGAAGGAAAAGCGACTTAGTATTGAGTTAAAATGATTGGGGGAAAATACCCAAAAGTACATGACTGGAAACTGCCGAATTGGCATGATGGAAGCCAAAATGGGTCGTCACCATCACCACAGCCTATCAAACGAGTCGTGAAGAATTTCTACCTATTTCACTATTTCAGGCATAACTTTTTACTCCAAAATGGGAATTGGGAAAACTCGGTGGCATTGGAAAGAGGACTCAGGGACCTTTAATTTGACAGGTCATAGGCCACCTAATTCGGTTTGAGCTAAATGATATGATTGTTTGAAGTTCAACCTAAACTCTAAGCCTAAGAAAAACCCTTCACGAATGACTTCATGGTCTATGTAAATCTTCACGGGCCATTTTGATGCCCATGGCCCTTGACCAGTAGCCTAGCTTGCCACCCCTTAACCCTCCTAAACCTAACTCTTGACCACAACCCTCTCCATGGCCCGTAGTGGCCTTCACAAGCCGTCTAGTAGCTCGTGGGAGGGTCTCTTTTTGGGCAGCCTTGGACTAGTTACTGCCTAGCTCACCACAACCCGTGGTCCCCACCACGAGGCATCAAGGTGGTCGTGGGAGGTGAGCAAAGGTTGGTTGGCTACTAGAAGCCACCATGGGTAACACCACGACTCATGGTGCCCTTCACGGCTCGTTTGGGTCCTTATGAAGGTGCCCAAGCTTAATTCCTTGGCTCTTGACCTCTCACTTTACCCCTAGCTTAGACTACTAGATTTCCGAGGTGTTACAACATGTATTTTGAACTATTAATAAATAAAATACTTAAAAGTATTAACTTTGAAACATATCAGACCAAAATTTGGTGTCAACAATTTTCCCCTTTGTTCTATTAGGATTGATGAAAGAGATCCTCGTCAAAAGAAAGTTGATGAACCCAAATTTGGTTTGATAAACTTTGGAAAATAAATATGAGACATTAGTAGAGATTTTGAACAACACTCTACATCCGTCAACGAGACTAAAAATAATAATTAAAAGACAAGGATTAATCAAACATTCACATAGGTTCGACGTTACTTTCAAAATTGCACAATGAAGGTAGTATATCTCTTTGAAAGGAGGATGATGTGAATGACATGCCACTTTGAATGCGGTGACAACTTAACTTGTCTCTTGAAAGGCAGATGACCCAACTCAAACTTAACGTGCCACTTGAAGGGAGGTGACAACCCAACGTGTCTCTTTAAAGCTGGGCGATCCAACTTGAACTTTAACGTGTCACTTAGAGGGAGGTGACAACCCTACGTGCCTCATTAAAGGCAGACGACCTAACTTGAATTTTAATGTGCCTCTTAGTGGGAGGTGACAACCCAACGTGTCTCTTTAAAGGCAGACCATCCTATCTTAAACTTAACATGTCACTTTGAACGAGGTGACAACCAAACATGCATCTTTAAATGAGGATGACCCAATCTGAACATGTTACTTTGAACAAGGCGACAACTCAACGTGTCTCTTTAAAGGCAAGACGACCCAACTTAGACTTTAACGTGCCACTTAGATGGAGGTGACAACCCAATGTGTCTATTTTAAGGCGGATAACCCAATCTTAACATGTCACTTTGAACGAGGTGACAACCCAACATGTCCATTTAAAGGCGAATGACCCAACTTGAACTTAACATGCCACTTAGAGGGAGATGACAACCCAACACATCTTTTTAAAAGCGGACAACCCAATTTGAACTTTAACGTTCCACTTAGATGGAGGTGATAACCCAACGTGTCTCTTTAAAGGTGGACAACCCAATCCTAACATGTCACCCTGGACGAGGTGACAACCCAACGTGTCTCTTTAAAGGCGGACGATCCAACTTTAACTTAACTTGCCACTTTGAAGGAGGTGACAACCCAACGTGTCTTTGAACGAGGTGACAACCCAACGTGTCTCTTTAAAGGTGGACTACCCAACTTGAATATGACATGTCACTTTGAATAAGGTGACAACCCAATGTGTCTCTTTAAAGGCAGATGACCCAACTTCAACTTAACGTTCCACTTAGAGGGAGGTGACAACCAAACGTGTCTCTTTAAAGGCGGATGACACAATCTTGAACTTAACGTGTCATTTAGAGGGAGGTGACAACCCAATGTGTTTATTTAAAGGCGGACGATTTAATCTTGAACTTAATGTGCCACTTAGAGGGAGGTGACAACCCAACGTGTCTCTTTAAAGGCGGACAACTCAATCTTGAACTTAACGTGCCACTTAGAGGGAGGTAACAACCCAACGTGTCTCTTTAAAGGAGGACGACCCAATTTTGAACTTAACGTTTCACTTAGAGGGAGGTGATGACCCAACGTGTCTCTTTGAAGGCGGACGACCCAACTTGAACATAACATGTCACTTTGAACGAGGTGACAATCCAACATGTCTCTGTAACATGAATAGTGTACTACAAAAATCTACAAGAACAATGTTAGTAACAAATGTAGCATAAAGGAACATAAATTAGGCAAAGATGGCCTCTTATGAACAAGGAAATTAACTAATGCAACAATTCGAACTTAATAATATCATAAATATGAAAAAAATGTCAATCTGAATGGAATAACAAATTAAAAAGTGTCATTTGGAATGGAATGACAAACCAGATTTTAAAAAATATCACTTTATTTGAAATAACAAGTTCATTTTCAAAAGATTCTATTTTGAAAGCTATGACGATCTATATTTAAAATGATGTCATTTTGAAGGGTATGAGACCCAAAAATATAATTTAACAAAAAAACGGTTCACAAAGTTATTTTCAACAAGTATCAACAATGAAAAGGTCCAGAAAGTTACTTTGGACAAGTATCAACCATGAAACGGTCCACAAAATTGGTTTGGACAAGTATCAACAATGAAACGGTCCACAAAGTTGGTTTGGACAACTACTTAAAAGTGGGTGTCAACCTATTTTTATTTTTTGAACAATGAAACATAGTTTAACTTGATTGACGCCAACAATTAATAATGTACAGAAATTTCTCACAATTATTGCTCTTTCAACTAAGATTGACTTCGAGGTAATTCCAATGGATTCCATGGGTACCTCAGACGTACTTAAGGGACGACAAGATCTGTTCATCTTGCTACAATCAAATGCTTCGAACTAGACATAACATCATGTTTCAAGTGCCCTCGCCATAAAGAAAGTTCCTATTTGCACATTGTTAAGATGTCTTGATTTGAGGACATTTTACTAAATTCACTCACACTCAGAAAAAGGTTCAACACATGCAATTGTGATAGCATAGGTTTGACCTTCATGTAAATCTCCACTAATATTAGAACATTTGAAATGAAATCATGTAGGGCTTGTTAATGGCTCATAACGTAGGCTTAAGAATGGGTAGGATATTTATTTGGGAAAAAAGTGACTTAATCCCTTATTTAGCATTACACTAAATTTGTGTTTTCAATGTTTGCTACGTTTTTAGCTTTTAATCCTCTTTGTTATCCTTTTCATTTGTACTTTTTGACTTCTTTTCAAACTTTGCTTGTTTGAGCTTTTCCCCTTCTCATATTCTTTTGAAGTCTCTGTTTGTTTGGAGTTATTTTTTCTTTGTTAAAATTTTGCTTGCTTGAACTTATGGGAATTTTAAACTCTTTCTTCTTTCTTTTGAATTCATTTTTGTATTCGTGACTTTCATGGACTTTGCAACTTCTGTCTTTGACAAATTTAAACTTTGAATCTTCTTTTGTAACTTGCACATCTTTAGTGTACTCAAGAAAGTCAGGCCAAAAGAGGGATAGTGCGCTTAAGCAATCAGAAAGGCTATAAGCTAAGATGGTTGTCTACTAAGGATTAATATCATTTTGTAGGCTTTGAAAAGCTCAAACGGGTCAAAGAAGGCCTACAATCATATCTCAAATCAAACATTACTCAAGATTTTGCATCAACAAACATTTAGGCCAAATTCTAGATCAACAAAGCAACACAAGCGAATTTGATCAAAACTCACCACACAATGCACATGAAACAATTAATTTGGTTTATATTCTAATCTTGAATGTATGCAAGAGAATATTTTCAAGTGTAACAAAAGTATTAATGAGAGGTACCAAAAGAATCTTTGGTTTAACAAAAAGTCAATCTTCTTTATAGTACAAATTATTTTCATATGCACACCTAAACGGTGTTGGCACAAACCAAGTCAAGAATTGATTTTAAAAAATATAAACATTTTAAAAGAATAAAAAATAACAGAACTTTTGAATAAAGAATTTCTATTTTGAAATAATGAAAAGCTTATGAAGAACATGACCGAGCCATTGTGGCACCTTGTATCCCGTTGAAATAGGAATTAGGTCAAACGTAGTACCAACAGATTATGACTTGAATGACTATTGAACTCAAATAATGAATGCTCTAATTAGAGGTGACTAAGAGTAGGCTTTATTTGAAAGTGGAATTGTGACCCAAGTGGCCTACTCGGGGTGGGGAAGATAGCGACTGTTGACCATCCAGTGGCCAACTACATTCGCCAGGTACCCCGATTAACAATTTTGATAGCGAACATCAATGGCCCGCATAATTGTCATTTAAGTAAGAAATAAAAAATGCCGTTGGTGGAAATTATGTCATGATGCAATGCAAACATTACATAAAATTAAATAAATAATGAATAAATAACAAGTACAACATACAAATAATCAAGACAATATACAAGATATAATGAATAACACAATAAAAGAATAATCCCCTCAATTTGAAAAAATGGACTCATAATGGTTAGAACATCTAAATCCTCAATAGAGTCGTCATTCCACTTTCAAATATTAGGATTTTTATCAGTTAATCCTAATTACATTTTTTACAGGTCATTGGTTACGTTTGTTACATTTCTTTTCATATTCATTTTATTGGTTATATTTGTTAATATTCATTTTGATATTTTGTACAGTCTAGAAATTCATTCAAATATGGATAAAATTTCATACACGGATATTTTATTAAGCGATGATTTTAGCCCACAATTTTAAAGTAATGGTATTGTACTAAGGCGGTTTTTAATTTTCTATTTAAACAATTTCTTGGTCGTTAAGGGGAAGCTAGAGTAAATTGAGGAGGAGGTGACAAAAAAGTGTTGAAATTAAAATTGGTGACAAAAAAGGACTGACCAAGTCAAACTTTTTTTAAATTAGTGATTAAGATAATTGGGGTCTAAAATATAATATTTAAAACTTTTAAACTTTTAAAAATATTCAAAATAAACTCAATTTTTAATTTCAAAATGTTTGAAAAGTTTTCCCTCTCTTCTTAAATTTCAAAATTTAAAATCTCTTTCAAGATTTATTTCTCCCTCTTCTTCCTTCTTTCTTTCTCTTTCCAGATTTCTTCTTCTCTTTTCTTCTTCTTCTTCATTTCTTTTTCTCTTCTTCCATTTACTTGTTCTTCTTTGTTGTTGCTATCATTATCATTGTCGTTCATTATTTTTTATCACGTTTTTTCTTTTTCTCTTGTTGGTCCTATTTCACAAACTAATTTGCTTTAATTTTAAAAATTTTAAAGTTGAAGTCATTGAATTGTTTTTTGTAGAAAATCAAGCAACAACTGAAGTTGTCACAATAACTGTTGAAGTTGTCGTAGCAACCGCTGAAGTTACTGTAGCAACTGTTGAAGTTTTTTCAGCAACTGCTCAAGTTTTCTCAACAACTGCTGAAATTGGTGCAACAACTACAATAATTGTTGTAGAAAGTGAGGTAAAAGAGAGGGTGGTAGAGTGACAAATGAGATGTTGGTGATAACAACAAAGGTAGATGTGATGGTTGTTGTGGAGGCAGAGATAGAGAAGAAGGAGATAGCAATGGAGGAAGAACTGATGGTTGTGGTAGAGGAGGAAGTGGTGACGGCGACGATTACGATGGCAAAAGGGGAGGGGATGGCAGCGACAGAAGGGTGGAGAGAAGGGAAGGTGTGGAATGGGGGAAATAGGGCTTTTATGTAAATAAAAAAACTTGAGAATTTTAAAATTAGTGTTATTAGCACTAACCTTAAAATTGTTTCTTTTACTCAATAATTAAAACTTGTGTCACTTTTTCTTCATTTTAAAACTCTTTTTTCACCATAATTCACTGGCCCGGGAAGCTGGTGGTGGTCGTCATGTCTGCTTAGGTAGAGGGTTAAATTGTTCTTTTCAAGTACTGATATTGTGTGTCTTGTGCAACTCTCCACATGTGTCCCAACTATACAATAACACATGCTTACAGCTCCATCGCCAAACAATAGCTACAGGTGGAAGTTGACACAAGTTTATCATATTTTTTGGGTGGTGCTCGCTCCGGTAGGTATCTTCGTCCCATCTTGAATTTACTTTTTCCCTCTGGTTTATGTGCTTCAATTTTGATGTTTCATCGTTGTTAGGCATGATTTGTGGTTTGTTAGGGTTGAATTCCAGGTAATTGGGTGTGAAGTATGCTTCTTTGTGTGAGTTATCGCTGAGAAAACTGCGGGTCTTTCTTATTTTGACCTTTTAGTTGATGAATTAGGGCATTAAAATGTTCTGGCTAACAAAGTTGGTACAGAGATGTCAAAGAACAGTAATTCGCCTATGAACCAAAAATCAAAATAACGATCTATGATCATGTCTTCTCCTGCGGATTTCATCAGTAGTAATTCTGCTCTATTTTTTTTTTTTATTTTTTTTTTTTTTCGTATTTGATGGAATTTTCATTTTTCCCGAGTGTACAAGTATTTTGGATGCATAGTTTTGACTTTATCAAAAGGAAACTATAGAAAAGATTTCGCATGAAACTTTTGCGCTTTACCTTATATTTGTGTCTTTGTCTTTTGCCTATTTAGCTGCATTGCCTTCAGCAAATTTGTCTACAGGATTAAATCACATACTTTTAGCTATCTTTAAAGTACTTGCTGCTCTGTATAATTTGTCTACACAATTAAATTCACACACTTTTACTGCTCAAGTACTTGTTCGTATCTATAGAAACTCTATCTAATCGCTTCTTCTTTTCTGCTTCTTTCTAACATTTTTTCACTTCTCCTGTATGTTGTATGACACAGTGCACTTTAAAAACAATAGATAGAATGATAATTTAACTACACCTGTGCATCTTCGAATCACTATTTCTGGCAGCTTGTGTTTTATTTACGTATCCACTATCTCACAGACAGATTACTTAAATTAGATTTCAAGTTATAAGTTCTTATTTCTGCTCTACTCGTACTCCAGACATGTATCACTTGTAAAATAGCATAACATTGTATTGATGCTTACATCCTCATTGATTTTTGGTTTTGATGTATCTCAATTCGACTAATTGTTCAGACTCTCGGTACTTTGAGAAATTGTATAACTATTATACCATTGAAAAGGTTCTCTGACTTTTGAATTATCATTTCTGCTTACAGCAAATTGGTTTATCTAATAAGACGACACTCAATAATTGTACTTTTCGTCATTCTTCAATAGGCTTGGCATCTTTGTGATGCAGAAGCCGAGAGGGTATTCCAGCCCCTTTAAGCGGCAGAAGTAATGTTCATTCTAATGTCAAATTTTGACATCCTATTGAGACCAATGTTAAGGACTCTAAACTGTGATCACTGGTTTGATGTCGTAAATTCCTAATCCTGGCTCCACCTTTTGTTTGTTCATTTTTTACAGTAATTATACATAAGTAGTCCAATCGATGGTCAAGTGATCTATAACAAGTTAGATTTTTGTTTTTATTTTTAAAAATAGATTTGGTGTTTTATGTCTTTAAAAAGCATTATATCAATGCAATGCTTATAGCAGCTTTGCGTTTCACCTATGGTCTCCTATATAAAACAAAAATGGTGTTGCGATTGTGTTGTTTCCCATGTTACCTGATGTATCATGACAATTGCATTTGCTAGAATCTAAATCATGTAATACTAAGAGAATCTTAATGTGTTTTTCGTCTTTCCTTTTGCTTCCATTTCTTACTTTCTGATTCAATAGCTGATATTCTTTTTGGCTTTTCACAGGTTAGATACAACATGTCGTAATTTCAGCTGACCGAGCATATGAACTTAGATAACAGGTTATGGAGAACTCAAATTAGGATAAAAGGTTAGTTATGTAGTTGATTGTTATTTCGACTACTTTGTAGTTTCTTGTTGTTTGATTTTCTTTCACTATTTGACATTTGTTGTACTTCGATTATTGTCTTTTATTGTTGTAGTTATTGTTACATTTTAAGAAGATATGAGCTCTCGCATGCTTTTTCTTTTTTCCCAACTACTTTTTCTCCGGACTCACTTGATACTGACTATGTTATTGTAATAGTAGCAGTGATCCATTTGGGCATTTTTTCCAGGATTATATTCCTACCGTGCTTGATAATTTTAATGCTAATGTGGATATGGATGGAAGAATTGTCAATTTGGGATTATGAGACACTCATACTTTTTCTTTAAATAGATTTACTGCTCTTATGAGATATTTCAAAGTTAAATCCGCAGGAAAATGGTAGCTTTATAATGAGTGCAAGCCATAATCCTGGTGATCCTAAATATGATTGAGGTGTCAAGCTCTCTTTTCCTTTTCATTAAAACACACAAGGGCTATTATCTACACAGAAAGAGACACGGAGGAAGATGGGATACGTGACAGTTGCCTGCTGGATCCACTTATTCACACACATTTTCTTTATATTTCATCTTTGCTCCTTCTTTGTCATTTCATGTATCTATAACCACTACGTTAACTATCAGCCCGTGCTGGCACGGGAGCCACCTATCTAGTATGTATATAAGAGTTGAATACTTTAGAGTAAAAAGAACAAGAAAATAAAAGAAAAAAGGGGGAGTTGAAGAGGAGGTGGTGGATGACATGTAAAGTAAGTAAATGAATACGTTTCCGCGTTTAAAAATATAGTAACTTTTAAACATAAAAATAATTAATGCAAATTATGATTGAGTAACAAAGTGCATGTATAATCATATATAATAGTTAATTTTATATATACACTTAATGTTAACAAAATTTTGCCATAATCTATGTGTGATGAGGTTATGTTCTTCAAAGACACCAAACATTATTCTTAATTTTTTCCTTCTTTTAGTATAATATTGCACTTCACTTCATTCCTTAGTAGTGGGTTGAAGATTAATAGTATATGTGGTGTGTGTTGAATTTTTATTTATTTTAATTCATTAATTTTAAATTCATAGATCAATTTAAAACCTAGTATTCAAAATATTGATTCTAATTGTAGCTAAAATCTAAATATAATTTGCAAAGCAAGTTCAATCATTTAAAATAAGATGATTTTCATTAAATCAAACATAATTTCATAAAATAAAGATGCACAAAAAGATGAATTTTAGTGATAAATATTTTAAAAATTTACTATATTCAAATTAATATTTTATCACATAAAAATAAATTATTTTCAGTGCAAAGAAAAAATTGAAAGATGAAATAAACGGATCATCTTTTATTCATTAGATTTACCGTAAGTCTCTTCTTTTATTTTGTGAATTTTTAGATTTGTTTGACCCTTTAAAATGTGTTGTACATTTTATTCTTTTGTAATACGTTTACGTTAACAGTGGCAAATAATATTAGGATTTATGTTTAAAATTTTAAAATTATTTTTTTAACAGTGTAATAGATATAAAACGTTTGAATTATGTAACAATTTTTTTAAATGAATTTTTGATTTTGTTGAAATTATAATTTGATCAAAAGGGAGGTAAAAAAATATGATTTATTAAAATTTGAATTTTTTTTTAAAAGAACTTAAACCGTTCAGTGTGAGCGTGGTTAATATGAAGACATATATTTTTGAAAAATGAAATAATCCTTGTAATTGAATTTAATTATTTATGAATATGTAAAAATAAAGTGTGCATGAGCAGTTGAACAATTTTAGGTTACCGCTTTTAAATTCAAATAAAAAAGTAACCACTTTGCCTTTTTTTTTTTTTTTCTACGTGGGTTAATTTAAATTTTTCTTTTTAAACTTCCGCTACTTTGCCTGTGTTTTTTTAAAAAAATGTGTCCGTGTTTTTCATCTATGTTTTGCAATTTTATTTTTACTTTCAAATTTTTCTATATATATATTAATTATTATAGATTTTAGATGCTATGATTATTATACTAAATGTTCATTAAAAAAGACCATCAAACTTGTGGGAAAGAAAAGTTACCGTATTTAAGTTTTAATTCCGAATAATTTAAGAAATTATTACGGAGCACTAAAACCACCCCTTAAAATTCTCCACTAAATAATGTATCAGAATTAATCTTTTTAATTAAAAATTAATTTTTTTTTGAATTTTATAATTAATAAATATTATTGTCAACCTAAAATGGTGCAATGTAAATCGAAAATTCTACAGAAATGAAATTATGCAATTTAAAACGCACGACCTCATTAATTAAAAGGATAATTGCTATATATATATATATATATATATATATATATATAAGTTTTAATTGGTAGTTATTAATAAATTCTTTTTACCCTCCATAATAAGTCTGTACATTTTCTGTCAATTGGTTGCTTTTATTGTATTACTTTTTTTGTTAAATTTCAATTGGAAGTTTTATTATATTATTTTTTTTGTTATATTTTGATTGAATTTGAAATAATTTGAATTGTGGAGTTTTAATAATATTTTAGATTCTTGACTTTAAGTATTAATAATTAAATTATTTAGCCAAAATTGTTGTTACGATACCAAATTTTATGGAGGACATTTTACCCCCTCCACTATTTAATAGAGTATTTTAAAGGTATATATGTACCCATGTGGACATATTACAATTTAAAATGATGCAATATTTATAATGTTTAAAATCAATGCTTAATTAAGTATATCGATTTGGTAAAACTTCAATCTTAATGTAATACCACATGGGAAAACCTAAGATAAATTCAAGTTAAAAGAAGTGTTTGAATTTCAACCAACAAATAAGAACAAATATATATATATATACCATAGGTAATAAAATTGAATGGACCTTTTTTCAAATAGGAATCGAGCCTCCCATGAAAGACAAAAGGCCAGTTTCTCTTAAGATAGACTAGGAAACAATATGTTAGCTAGAATAATGAACTCATCCAGACCCAATAGCAGTCACCAGTTAGATGTAATAATAGATGTAGACAAAGATATAGAAATTTTCCAACAAAATAAATTAAGACTTCTAAATCCCCAAGTACTTTATAATATAGGTTTATTTTCTTCAACAGCACAATTATATAGACATTATAGAGAAGAGCAGATGTGCATATCAAAAAATAATAGTGAAAGTATAAGTCTAATTAGCAAAGAATCTATGAAAGAAATACAAAAAAGAAGAATGAATCTCATGCATATGGGATTAGTAGTAATTGGACTGAAAGGATTAACTAGAGAAAATCTAGGAACTAAAGTATTAATTACTTTATATGATGATAGATGGTCAGAATCAAAAATATCTATAATAGGTTTAACAGAAGTAGATATGACCAATAATGGAGGAATATTTTACTGTAATCCAGACTTTATGATAAATTCAAATGAATTTGGTAAATACATTAAAATAGGAATTCAAACTAAAGGTTACGAAGAAATGAACTGCGGAAATAATTTGCTAATATGTGTAGGTTTCATAGGAAAATTAGTCACTAGCAGTAGTTCAAAGTTTAAAATTAAAATAGATGATACAATAGGTTTAATGGGAAATAAGGGGATAAAACTAATGAAACCCTTAAAAATAAGTTCCGAAGAATATGCTGGTAGGGAATGAAATTTAGAGAAATTCTGTAAAAAGGAGATATTAAGACTCAATGATCACCTTACATATACTAATAACAAAGGACAAACCTCAATCAGATTCACTGACTATAAATATTCCGACAAAAAAGAAATAGATGAATAAGATAACGAAACAACCATAAACATGGAAGGAATGAATGTCTAAATCATAGAAGAAAACGACTATGAAGTAGATAAGTCAATAGAAAAAGCCAAAAAAAATACACAAATTAAATAAAACAACAATCTTTAGATGTAAAGGTTGTAAACTAAGAGGAATAGAATTTTCTCTAGTAGAAAAACATTTTAAAAAATACAGAGTTAGAACAGAAAATTAAGGATATAGACAAAAAGAAGACGAAAGTGAAAGTAGACAAGAAGAATATGAAAGTGAAAGTGATGACGAAACAACTCGCAACTTAAAAGAATTTATGGAAACCGCCTCAACCAATTCAAGTCTCTTCCAAAAAAACAATACCTGTACCATCGGTAGAATATACCATAGGTAATTTACCAAGACATAGGGTGTTTAGACAAGACCCAGCTACAGAACCAGAAATGGTTAGACCAATAGGGATAAGAATGCCAATAGAAGCTCCTATCAAACTACAAGACGGGGGAGACAGCGAAAAAATACTGAATATAGTAGCACATGACCCTCAATTATGGAATTCAGTAATAGACGTATGGAAAGGAATAGTAGTAGTAGACTATATACACCATTATAGTGAAACAGATGCAGAAACCATGTATAGTTATATGGAGACCTTTTTAGGAGAATCAGTTAAAGGAGTATGAGAAGCGTACAAAGTAGCTTATCCTCAAGAATTCCAAGAATTAGTAAACATGGGACCAAAACCGTATAACTTTACCAATAAAATACACAATTTAATAACAGGAGAAGACCCAAATAGCGGATTAGTAGTATAACAAAAGAATGTGTTAATAAAATTAGAACAACTTAGCATAAATAATTGGTGTCATATAAAGAACTTCCTAAATGACTACTTTTATTATTGTGCTATAAGCGGTAACGCGTTTGACCAAAGTTTAGGAAATAAACTTTTTAATAAGCTTCCTGGAGCCCTAGGAAGAGAGATAGAAGAAAGATGGAATAAAGGAGAAGGAGTAATGCAAAACCCAAACGCAAATTGGTCCATAGGACATAAAATACAGCACTTAATGGAGGTATTACAAAAAAAATGTACAAATATACAAATACAAAAACAGTTGAAACAAAATGAGACTGAATTTTGTAAAAATATATATACAACACAAAGTTACGATCAAAGTAAACCACAAAGAAAATACAGAAAAACACACCAAAATACCCAAGAGTACAAACCTAAGAAAAAATATTATTTAAGAAAATCAACGGCAAGAAAGCCTTACCTAAATAAAGACAAACATGTAAGAAAACATAATAACAACAAAATTTACAAAAATAGACTAGCTTGTTTCACATGCAGAAGTGAAGAACATCTAGCCAATACTTGTCCAGGAAGAAACAAAAGTAGGACAAGAAATGCCTAGCTTATAGAAGACTTCCAAGAAACCCTGATAAATGTAAACGAATATATGTCAGATAATGAAAGTATATATTCAGTAATAAGCATAGATGCCTTAGAAGGAGGAAGACAAAATTCATCTGATTTAGAAGAAGAAACATTAATAAACAAGATAGGATTAGAGAAGCTAGATTTAAACAACTTAAAGGATTACACCTTTGTTAATATATAATGTGAACACCAATTCTGCAAAGGGAAAGGATTAGATAGTCAATGATGCTTTAATTGCACAGGATATCCAAGTAAAGGCAGAAGAGCAAAATGCATGAGCTGTTATATAGAAGGATGCATTCGGTGCATCGAAAAAATATTTAATATTAAGATCAAAGACGAGCAAGTTATCACAAAAGAAAAAATGCTAAAAGCATTAGAGGATAGAATAGATAGTTTAGAAGAAAGAGTAAGTAAAATAGAAAAGGGAAAAGGCGTAGCATCAGAAAAGGGGAAAGACGTGGAAGACACTAGCCAAATTGACCATAAAATGTTAGAATCATAAATAGAAATTCTAAATGAAAAGGAAGACTACAAGTCATTTGAAGGATTAATTTGTAATGAAGACAAAAAAACTAATACCATAAAAATCCTAACCAGAATAAAAATTCAGGACTATGAGATAGAGACTCACGCTCTAGTAGACTCAGGATGTTCAAAAAGTATAATAAATAGATGCATCTTGCCTCTAGAAGTAATAAAAGACTTTCCAGAACCACAAAGCGCCATGCAAATGGATGGTTCTTCTAACATATATAAACATTATGTCAGTAATGCAAAAATAAGTTTTTTAAACACGTGTGCAGACTTTTATAAACCCACATATAAGTTAGAAAAAAATTTGGGTAAGAGATCTAAATATTAGGGTAGACTTTGTTTTAGGATTAGATTTTTTACTACATAATAATGGCAGTTGTCTCCTTACTAGAGATGGAGTAATATTCCCTAAAAATACTACTCAGACAACAATAACAACAGAATCTATCCCAACAAGATCTAGGTATCTCATAGACACTGATGAGCCTAAACCAAATACTTCAAAATGCGATAAAGGAGAAGAATGCACTTGCACTAAAATACATGTTATAGACGAGAGAGAAGAAATTGAATTATTAGAACTTAGCCTTTTAGATACAGAAGATATAGAAAAAGGTTACAACTTAATAGAAATAAATACAGGGCTTTACAATTTTAAAAGAGGATTACAACATATAGGAATAATAAAAAATCAAAAAGATCTGAAAGAAGTAATTCGAATTCTAGATAAACTAGAGATAATTGGAGAAAGACCCCTAAGGCATTGGGACGCCAATCACATAAGCTGCAGACTAGACATAATTAACCCAGAATACACAGTGAAAACAACCTCTATAGAATCAACAAATGAAGACCTGAAAGAATTCGAAGAACCAAATAAAAGAGTTACTAAGGTTTGGAGTAATCAGAAGATCAACAACAAGACATAGGTCAGCAACATTCATGGTAAGAAATCATAATGAAATAGTAAGAGGAAAAGCCAAAATGGTTATAAATTACAAAAAACTTAATGATAACACCCGAATAGACAGGTATAAGCTATCAGATTAAACAGAACTAATAAATAGAATACATGGAAGAAAATTTTTTAGTAAGTTTAATTGCAAGTCCGGATACTGGCATGTAAAAATGCATGAAGACAGTATAGAATGGACTGGTTTTACTTGCCCAGAGGGCCATTTTGAATGATTAGTAATGCCCTTTGGACTAAACAGGCCCCCAATTTTCCAAAGAAAAATGGATAGTATTTTTAGAGACTATAAAAATTTTATTCTATTGTATGTAGATGATATTCTAGTGTTCAGTAATAATACTAAAGAACATCTAGGACACTTACAAACAATGTTTAAGTTATTTGTAGATAACTGAATCATAGTTAGTAAGAAAAAAATGGATTTATGTAAAAGCCTCATAAACTTCTTAGGAGTAGAAATTGGAGATGGAAGAATAAAATTACAACCTCATATAGCTAAAAAAGTCCTAGACATGCCAGACAAACTAGACAAAACTAATGAATTTTAAAAAAATTCTAGGAATTTTAGATTATGCAATAAATTTTATAAAAGACCTAGGAAAGGTAGCAGGACCTTTATATTCAAAAACGGAAGCTCATGGACAAAAAACATTCAATACAGAAGACATAAAGTTAGTACAAAAACTCAAACAAATGGTTAAAAACATAGCAGACTTATCTCTCCCATTAGAAACCGACGGAAGTCTAAAAGGATGGGGAACAGTATTAAAAACAAAGAAATAAGTATGGAAACAAAAAAGATGAAAAAACCTGCACCTACCAAAGCGGAAAATATAAAGAAAACGGGAACATGAGTAGTATAGACGCAGAAATATTAGTGGTAATATACGGTCTAAACAGTTTTAAATTATATATTATCAATAAAAAAGAAATTTTAGTAAGAATTGATTGCGAAGCCATTGTGAAATTCCATCAAAAAATAGATGGAAAAAGTAGTAGCAAAAGAAGATGCTTAAATTTTTTAGACGTGACGTCAATATATAATATATCTCTAGAACATATAAAAGGGAAAGATAATTCTTTAGCAAATCAGCTTAGCAGATGAAAACAAACTATTTATTTTCAGCATGAGTACAGACAAAGACAAGGCTAGAGCCTCTAGCTCAAGCAGCACTACTGATCAAAGAAACAAAGATTTATATCTACAGACTCTATTGGGAAACACCTTGTTCCGACCCCAAACAAGATTAGAAGAAGCAAGACAAAATACCCCAAGCATTGAAAGACTGCATTTTGGAAGACAAAACTTAATATTTTATCCCCCTATCTAACTTAAATTTTAGAGTGAAGTGAGAGACAAAGATAAACAGACCCCAAAGATACTTGATAGATAATCTATGGATAGCATACAATAAGATCCCATGAGACAATAGCTACTTCATTTCTATACTAAATTCATTAAGCCATTATTTCACAGAGAAAAATGAAGATAAGAAATTCAAATTCTATGCGGTAGTTTAGGGAAGACTGGCCGGAATCTTTCATACATAGACTGAGGTAATAGATTCAATAAAAAACTTTCCCACTCTCCTCTTCAAAGGGTTCAACGACCTAAATGAAGCTTTGGACTATGCAAGAGGAAATCTAGAGCCAAATTATTTCGTAAGCCCAACTTTGAGGCAAATTGCAAGCCCTTTCTTACAATATAACATCCGAAAAGACACAGACAAAATAATATTTTGTGACCACTGCTATTCAATTACAGAAGGATTCAAAAGACAAAATCAAACCATTGAAAGACTCGAAAAAGAAAAAGAAAAAATGACACAACATATCCACCTCCTATAAGAAAGAATAAAGATTTTATATTTTGAAATCACTCAAACTATACCACTAAAAATCGAAAACTATCCAAAAGAGCAAAAGAGTTCTCTATCTCATTGTAAAATGGATAAGACGGGTGTACATTCCCCAAAGAATGGAAAGAGCCACTGTATCGGCTAAAGGTACAGCTAGTCCCGTTCAAACGGTAGCGGATAAAGACTCATAAAATCCGTTGATGGCTGACGCTTTGCCAAAAAGTGTGAGAATTTTACCAGCCAGTTTCAATACAACCAAGACTACCGAAAAAGGAAAGAAGACTAGAGGATTCCTTCTAAAAAGAAAAAAAGCCAAAAAAAAAAAAATAGAACAGATGATACAAAGTTCTCTCCACAAGTTACTCAGTGAAAAGACTAAAGAAGTTATAAGAGAATACCCAAATTCAGAACCGGAAACTGCAGACACTGACACTGAAAATTCAGAAAGTAACGAATACAACCCGTCGCTAGAACAATTTGCTCAAGACCCAAATGAGGACGATGACTCAGGGATGAGTTTTGACTCCATCGCATTGCACAATCTAGACACGTAAGAAACACGTAAGCCATGACGATCAAGAGAGAAAGACAAAAAAGGATAAGTAAGCAATGACGTGATAAGCCATTACTCCAAAGCAGACAATAAAGAGGACACCACTACTCAAAAGCGGATAATTATTTTGAAAAAGTCTTTCAAAGGACATGTGACGATGGGGCCCAAAGAGCACTCAACAGGTAAATAAAGATTATTCAATATTTGAAATCTGAAGTTTCAAATCCGTGGAAGTCCTTCCTCACCTATACATATGAGACCATTTGCAAGAAGAAGAGTAGAGAGCAGAGAGAAGAACAAACAGAGCATAATAGAGAATAGTTTACGAGTTTGAAGATTTACATATTTCCCTTCCCTTCCCTTCCAAAAAAAAAAAAGAGTGAAGTGAGTTTGTTTGTAAAAAGGAGTGTAAGTGTTTATTTTCGCAAGTAGTTGCAAGGTCACTTGGGGACTCCCGAAAGGAAAACCTCTGTCCGACCATTATCATGTAAGTAGTTATATGTCTTTCTAGATCTTTAGTAGTTTCTCTCTGTTGATATTATGTACCATTATTATAATTATATAATATGATGTTCATATATGTATTGTTTAAATTATGGTTCATTTATTACTTACTCTTAGTAAATGGTTAGTTCCTTCCCTTCTTAGTAACAACGATGGATTAACCTATAAATACCTAGGGGAGTTGAAAGTCCGCCATGGTCAGGGAACCGAAGGACTGTGTATCCCGGGGTTTGGTTAAAGAAGAAGTTGCTAAGAACATAGGCTAAGGAAAAGAGATGAACGAGTAAAATTTTTTTTTTTTTAAAAAAAAAAGTAATTTAGAGAGAAATTACATAAATTTAGTAAACCAAAAACTACTAAACAAGATGAGGGAACCGGAGGAGGGAGTACTGAGTATGATTTTATAACCTAATTCACAAAACGCTTTATTTCTCAACCATATCATCCTTATTATATTTAAAAGTTGACTATATTTACCTGAATTATATATATATATCGATATATATATATATATATATATATATATATATATATATATAGTAACTAACCTAGTAGCGAACCCCTATATTAAATCATTCATCACATATTTAATTCATAAAATAATACTCTCAATGACACGGCCCAAATCCCAATGCTGCCTCAAAATCAACAATAATGGTACCGTGGTCAACAACAAATTCCAATTCCACTTCTTCAATAATTAATTTAGTATATGATTGAGTTTCATTATATTTTTGTCAATTAGAAATTATTAGTTGCAGGCATTTACCTGGAGCACTCGCGACTTTTTTTTTTTTGGTTAAAAGGATAGTTATATATTATATAAGCTTAAACAACAAAACATGACAAGTTAAGTTTGATTCGTGGTCCTCGTTGTCATAAGGTCCACGGTTGTTAAGTTTGGGCCACATCCCGGCCATGGATAATAGTGTTAGCAAAAGAAACCTTCCTAGAATATTTAGTTCCTAGGTTGCCATCCTCCCATTCATGGTATGCATAATCTGGTGGGACTGTGAATATGTTGGGGGCATCAAAAACTTGTCTTCATAGTCCCTCCTTCGCTAACTTGTCCGCTACCCTATTCTGCTCCCGATATGTGTGTGTCAGCATGACATGTCCAGCTTCATCATCAATGACCTACACTCAACAATTAGGTTAGAATAAGGCAAGTAATCATGTTTTACCCAGTTTATGATATCCGAGGAGTCAGTGTTGATTATCAAGGGTGTGAGCTATGCTCAACACCAATGTGCAGCCCTCTTCACAGCTCCTGGAGTTCTGCCATTGCAGGATTTGTTTTATGGGTGCTTTCACTTTAGCTTAGAATCTAGTGCCCACCATGGTCTCTAAACACTCCTCCAATCCCTCCCACATTTGGATTGCTCGCAGCTGCTCCATCAATGTTGAGATTATAGGTTCCCCTATCAAGGGATTCCCATTTAACTGCAATGACGGATCTTTGGCGTTTGCCTCTTTCCTTTTGTGCCACTAGAAGCTGATATTCCATGGCCTGGTTGACAGGAGTGACCTCATCAATAGCATCTCTCTTTTTGTTGAAGAGTTTCCTGATCCTGGTGGTCTATATATTCCATTAACAGAAGGGTATAAGCATCCCCCAGTTTATGATGCTATTGAAGGATTTGTTCTTGGTGTTTTTCCAGTAGGCGTCCCAGTTAGTAAGGTTTAGCCCAAGGGTCTGGCTGTTGTTGATCCCTCTGAGAATTTTGTTCCAAAATGAGGTAGCATTCGGACATTCAAATAAGATGTGGTTGATGTCTTCTTTTGGAGCATTGCAGAAGTGGCATGTTGGGCTTACATTAAGCCCTCTTTGATGGATCGAATGGATTGTAGGAAGCCTTTGGTGATGGAAAAGCCAAAGGAAAGATTTGATTTTATTAGGGGCCATGGTGGACCAGATCCAGTCCAAAGCGCTTGATTGGGTTTGGTCGATGTCCATCTTGGCATTGGATATTAGCTTATAAGCACTGCCAGTGGAGAAGGCTCCGTCACTTGTTAGGCCCTTGATAATGGAGCCATTCTTGGGCTGTTTTGGGGGATGTGATAGTCCCTGATTGTGGCTTTGAGTTTATTCCTAAGGGTAAGCAAGAAGATGTCAAAGTTCCAACTCCCATCCGTATAGATGTCCTTGACTTTGAGTTCTGTGTCCCTCTCTGTGAATGGTCCATACATGATTTTGTTAATTGGGTTTATATGGGAAATCCATGCATCCTTGATGAATGAGACCCTGTCTCCTTTGTGAACCACCCATATTGAGGCTTCTTGACATATCTCCCATCCCAATTGGATGTTCTCCAAGTTCTCGATACTATCCTGCTCTTGTTGTTGCTTCTATAGTATTTGCTGATCAGGACTTTGCTCCAAAGTCTATTTGGGTTGTTGAAGGCCCTCCACAGAGCAATGTGTAGGGCTTTATTCCTCAGCTCACATTTTGGGATGCCCAGCCCCCCCCCCCCCCCACCTTTCTTGTTCCTAGTGGTTGTTGTTGACACCCAATTTTGACCCTCCCTGATAAGAATTAATTTTCGAGCTTCTTTAATTTCAAACGATTTGAAATAATTAATTTTATAAAAAATCAAATATTTTTCAAGTTATTTTCAGGTAAATTTAGTCATTTAATAATTTCTAATTATTAAATATATTTTTATATAATTAGTATATTTTATAAATATTTGAAAATCGCATCAAAATGATTTTAATTTTAGTAAGTATTTTATTAAATTAATTTAGTTTAAATTATGGTTATAATTTTGAATCATTAAGTTTAAAATTAAGTTAATTATTTTATTTCGTTAAGATTAATAAGCTCATTAATTAATTATATTAATTCGTCCTATTTAATTATTAGTCTAATTTACTAATTAACTCAATTTGGCTAAGTCCTTAATCCAGTGGGTCAATTTCTCAATTCCAATCCAACCAATTTCTTCAGTACCTCTTAGGCCAATTTTAGGCCTATTTGACCAGATTCCCAACCCAATTTTCTTTCCATCCGGCCCAATACCCAATTCCCTTTCCTGCAGCATAAATCCCAGCCCACTCCCAATTCCATAATAACCCAGCATACCCGACCCATCCTCCTTTAACCCAAAACCCGGCTCATTTCTAGTTCACAAGAGAAACCCAGAATTCTCTCCAATGTTAACAGCAGCTCATGCGCAATAGAAGCAACAACGATTTCAAACGCATAAACAATGCCAAGAAAGACAAATTCTCCAACATTCTTAATTCCAAACGGGGTGAAAATGTCATCAACAATTCTCTCAAACCAACGTTACACGATGAGAGGAAAGCAGGCAGCCATGAAATTCATCCTTGCATCTTGGAGATGGCGCCGCGTGGTACTTCAAGGATATGGGATGCATCCTAAACGTCCACCTCTCCTTATACCCATTGGATTTGTTAAAATTTTTGGGAATCTATTAGATATTCCCCTGTTTTGAGATAAGAATTGGTTTGGAATTCAAAATTTTCCTCGCTCTTATCCTATTTTACCCTCACCTTTTCCTCACAAAATCTGCCTTAATTTTCATCTATAAATAGCATCTTCTTCTTCATTTTTTTAGGAGGTTGGAAGAAATATTGGAATCAACTAGCATTAAAGAGAAAAATGCCCTAAATTACTAAGTATATAGTTATATAAAGGTATTTAGTATAAGTGTCGAGTATATAGACTAGAGAGGATATTTTAAGTTTTTCTCAGATTGGAAGACTCTTTTTCTTTCCGAACCTCATCAAAACCGGCTCATAGTGGTGGAAGCGCTTCCAAGCTTGTGGTTCCCCATTCGCTGCTTGGAAAGAGGTAAAAATCATTCCTTAAATTTTGTTTCGTTTGACACTTAGTTGTTACACTTACTGTTTCTGCTTCTTCTCAATTGTGTCTTGGCATTCTTTATGTTGGAATTGGTTAAAATTGATTAACGCTTTAGCTAATTTTCTTCGTCTGGGTTGAAATCGTGTTGTTTGCTCGCTGAAAATATGTGTAGAGTGTGTTGCTTCCTTTATTTGGTTGTTGTTCACCAGTTGTGATTCTTTAAATGTTGAATCCTTTAAATCTTTTTAGTCCATCATCTTGTTGTTCGTCTAAATGGTATTCCTGGAGTCGACCAGATTTTGGTTTATTATTCCACAAAAGAATCTCAAAGTTAGTCTATATGAAAATCATGTGTTGTATCGTCTATTTTGCCTTCTCCACTATCAATTTTGTGATTATCCTATTGTTCAGCATGTTGTGTTTTGAACCAAGTTTGTTTCCTTTGCGTTTGTTCAATGTTAGTCAAAGTATTGGCCATTGGCAGTTAAGTTGATAAAAAATGTGAGGTTTTGGTATTTCTTTAAGTTACTCTGTAAGTCTTTTGATGTTCAGATTTGTTTAAAGTAGATTCGTATCAGAATAATCAATGAAGTCTTTGTTTCTCGCCTTAGTTGGTCATTGAATTCATTAGGAAGATGGCTAAATAGCATGTTCATTATCTCTTAATGGTCTCATCACTGCTTCCCCAATTTATTAGGAATTTGATCCCTCCATTTGTAATTGATATTGTTTGTTATGTTGAAAGTTCAGGGTGATAGTAACTTAAGAATGTGGCAAGTGACTGCCTAAGTTTTGTTATTAGTTTCCTCATTTAAATGAGTTGATCTTTAGT
The DNA here is from genome assembly GCA_035578085.1 of Solanum pinnatisectum. Lineage (NCBI taxonomy): Eukaryota > Viridiplantae > Streptophyta > Magnoliopsida > Solanales > Solanaceae > Solanum > Solanum pinnatisectum. The sequence continues at coordinate 151,829 of JAWPEI010000057.1, forward strand.
TAAAAGTGGGGACTATTGAGTCAGACATTAGGCAAAGGTTCCAACTTGTTCATTTCATATTTAAAATCAGTAATTATTATCATCTAGAGGTGTATTTCTAGGCTGATTTCTGTGTTACTCAGAGTACTAAGCAATGAATTGTCTTGATCTTAGATATGATTTTCTTCTTGTTGTTGTTATATATGACTTTACTGACTTATTGTTCATCTTATATTCTTTGACTTATGACTTGGAGTTCGATTATGGTTTTACGTGCCCCCTAATTTGTTTATTTCATTTACTTATCCATTTGCTAAAAAATGAGAGTTATTAGTATAAGAATCTGATCACTGTGGCTTGCTTTTAGTTCTTCTTTTCATTTATTTGCATTTGCTAAACTCATAGTTACTGCCATCTCTTTTCTATGTTGATAAGTTGTGTTCCTTTTGATGTATTTATTATTTGGTGATCGGTCAATTCTCATTTATCGATGGTTCGAAGATTTTATTATTGAATACTAATTTTTATTTTCATTTTTGTTACATGTGAAATCTGCCCGAGTTCACCATGAACTCCTATTTCCCTTTCTCGCATTTCGAGAGACCCATAAAGACTTAAATCACTTCCTTTCGAGTCGGCTAGCCATTGGAATCAAGGAAATGGTCACTATAAAATTGGCGTACAGGTGTTTGGAATGGATATACAGGATCGTATACACTAGTAGACACCTAGTGTATATGGAAATGGGGAAATGGGCCTAAAGTCCTCAATTCTAGCGATCGTATTTTGTTATTTTGGACCTAAACCCTTGTCATTTTATTTGTCACTATATTGTTAGAATTTAGGACAGGTAGAAGAATTGGGCCTAAGGCCCAAAAGAGAAACATTTCTTTATGTTAGACTAAGACAAGTACAAATGGGCTAAAAGGCCCAAAACGAAATTAGGCCCAAGTACTGGCCCAGGCGGACAGAACCAGACTTGGGCCCAAATCTTCCTTCCTCCTCTATTTATTTGCTATTATGTGTTTTATGTGTTTATTTAATTTTAAGGTTTTCTTAATCAAGGCCCCAGAAGATAGCCATTTTGAATTAACTATTTAAAGTTAAATGAATATTTTTACTTCCTCTTATTCAAGTATGTGTATTTTCTTAAAAATGTTTAGCCAAATAGTTAATTATCGGATAACCGCATGTTAGCGGGCATTTTGGGTTCTTCAAACCCTTTCCAAAATGCTAACATGAACCCCGAACCCTTTAAATATTTTCAATTGATTTTTGTTTTAATCTTTTGGAAAAAATAGTTTTCTTGATATTTCTTTAAAAATTAAGTGGCGACTCTAAACCAGTCTATATTTTTAAATAAAACAGAATGGCGACTCCGCGGGGGAATTGAATATGTTATAACCTTAAAATTAACTTATTTGACTATTTGTTTAAATTGCTTAATTGTTTCAATTCTTGTATATTATAAACGGTGGCATTTCATGGCATTGATTCCGCCAAATGGCAAATAGTTTGCATTAGGAAAAAAGGCGGTTACGTGGCTTTCCACGAATATCCTTCAGAAAAGCACCCTTGAATTGTTTTGAAGTGATAAATGAATAGTTGGCTTGTGGTCATCCAACGTTGTTTATTATACTTCACCCCATAGTTTGTCTAACTCGGGTAACCAGGTCTTGTCTAAACCAACTCTTTGTCAACTAGCGTAGAGTGAAACCAAATCCTTTTTTAGCACATTGAACTAAGATGACCCAACACCCAAGGCGTGTTGGGCCCATTAGTGAGACCACCATGAGTCCAAAACGGTCCACTGCCTAAACGGATGATCATACTTATGTGTTTAAATTTTAAAGATGTATACGTTATTTGAAAAATCATTGTCCCCTGAGGTAAGGACTAGATTATAACTTATTCTATTTGAAGAAAGGGCTTTGCAAGCTACTAGTCCATCCAAAGGCATTGGTACCCGGAGATGACAAGAAATCAAGAAAGAAGAAGGACATCCCATGGAAGAATAGTTTAGGACTGTACCCCTGCGTGAGACTGATTATTTTTATCCTTTTTTTCCTATGATGTATCCTTATTCAGTTAATTCATAAAATTTGTATAAATTTGGATTTTGGAGCAATGAAATGTTCAAATGATTTCATACATCCTTCAAATCTCTAGGCCTACCCTTGGCACAAAAGGGTCACATATCTGTTTAGAACGCGCAATAACTGTTTATGTGTTATAACTGCTTGTGTGAATATGTTACTTTATTTAAAGGTGTTCTAGCTCACTCTTTTGGGAAATTTCTCTAAAACCCCTTAAGCACACATATCAAGTCACTATCGAAAGTGTGTCCAAATACTCTTTGTGTCTTTAGTTTCCCAACAAAATTTGAACTTCATTTTACAAATCTTACTTTCTCATTTCAGAAAAAAGGCTAACCCTTTATCTCAAATCGAAAAGAGATTCAAGGTCGAACTACATAGGACCTGAATTCTTTTTTGTGAGATACGTTGGCAACCTTTCAAGGTTCGGTCCCCATTTTTGAGAAATCCTATCTTGTCCAACCCTTGCAATGATATTGGAATTTCATCTCAATTGAAAATTAGAAGTATGTTAACAAAAGATACAATTGACTTTGTCTCGACTCGAGTCGACTTTTCTTATTCACTGAGATCAAAATCGAAAGGACAAATTCTTGTCTATTTAGTTATTTCTCTATATACGTGGGCTAGTTTATCTTAAAGTGGAAAAACTCTTATGTGTTTGTGATAATGTGTGAGATATTTTGTATTATTTATCATTGGCACAGACTAACACCTTTGTCTTTGAGTTGTTTTTCTTTGTCAGGTACTCAAAACTGATCTGTGTTGAAAAAATGGCTGAACATCCTTACTTCACAAGGTCCAAAGGCCCCAAAGATTCCTTCTCTGGCCAATGTTTGTCAAAAGGCAAAAAAAAATGGTTGAAAATATTGAAAACACATATTTGATCGAAATTACTGTGAATGACCCTATCATTGTTAAACAGAACAAGTGTTCCAACATATTGCTGAAATGAGGGCTGAAATGGATAAGACACGAGATTTGACTAATCTAGCTATTGTTGCTAACACTCCTACTCCAGACAACGAAAGGCCTACAATCCATTTACCTACTTTGGATCCAACATCCGAACATTCTCCAAACAATTTATCCACCGCTACGAATTCAAAACCTCCCATCATTGACCTAACCACCCCTGATCCACATCATGCTAGCTCATCAAACCAAAAGTTACCTATTCCTCAAAATCCAAATACCAATAATCCCCAGAATTTGCCTCACATTTACCTACCACTCAACCCATACCTCTAAAAACCGTATTTCATCTTCCGATATCGCCAGAATCATACCCTTCCTCTACTACTTATTTTGAACTCTAACATTCTGAGAAGAAGGAGAAGGAGTGGAAGGTCATAAGTGGAATGGTTAAGAAAAGCATCAAAGAGGAAGTTATGAATGCAATGAAGGATGTTCAATACACCCCAGACATTGCGGGGTTGAATTATGAAGATTTGTGTCGTCATCCACATTTGGAGCTTCCAGAAGGTTTTAAAGTACCAAAACTTGACACTTTTAGTGGAGTTGAAAATCCTTTGACTCATTTGAGCTCTTATTGTCATCAACTTGTGGGAGTAGGGAAAGATGAAGCTTTGTTAATGCGACTCATTAGACGAAGTCTAAGAGGAGAAGCTTTGGAATGGTTTATTTCTAAAGAAATCAAGCAGTGGCCAAGTTAGAATGCTTTGGCTAAAGACTTCATTGAAAGGTTCGGTTACAATGTAGAATTCGTTCACGATCGATACTATTTGGAGAGAATCAAACAGAATTCTACTGAAAGTTATCGAAAGTATGCCTACCGTTAGAGAAGAGAGGCTGCAAGGGTTAGGCCTCCCATGACCAAGAAAAAATTAATTGAAGTCTTCGTGCGCATTCAAGAGTCGGAGTACTATAATAGGATGTTGCTCATTTTGGGAGGGAAGTTCAGTGAGATAGTCAAAATTGGTAACGCTATTGAAGATGGTCTCAAGACTAGAAAAATCATCCAAATGACTCCTCAAGATGAATCCTCGGGATCATTTAGGAGGAAAAAGGAAGTTGTTTCCTCTATCCCATTTGAATCGAGACAAAAATCAAAGAGGCGTGCCGGTCTTAATTTTCGAAAGCCTTTACCATTCAAAACCTACCATTTAGCTCCGCAAAATCCTTACCCCATCCAACCAAATTACCAAGTTTCATTGCCAAATTACCCAACTATTCAATCAAGTTACCAAGCTGTATTGCCAAATTACCCAAATGCCCCTCCTAACTACCAAGCTCCACAATACTAAAATTTTCAAACACCAGCACCTACTCGTTAAAATCCTCCAAGTTACCGCCAAGTACCTCCATCTTCACGAAATAATTACAATCATTCTTATAAGAAATTTTGAAGAAACATTCTCGAATCATTAGTTGAAAGTCTAACCCAACTTTTTGAGAGATTGAAAGCAGCTGGTCTGATACAAAAAATGTCAATGTTAATTCCAGACTTTACAGGCCCGATCTTCATTGTGCTTACCATTCAGGAGGTGTAGGACATACCACTGAGGATTGCATCACCTTGAAGCATAAAATTCAAGACTTGATTGATGAAAGAATTGTCACTCTTCAAACTGTCATTTCCAATGACAATGGTGATTCATTGTTGGATCGTGGAGGATTTACTATTAATATGATTGACCCAAAGTCTGAAGCACCTCTCTGTCAAAACGCCCCAAATTATTGTCAAATGCCTCCACCTCAACAAGGAGATTATCATCCTCCTCGTTCATGTCTTGAGAAGAAACCTTCTCGAAAGTTTACTCCTCTTATTGAAAGACGGATGAAGTTGTTTGAGCGATTGAGTGCAGTAGGTATTATTCATCCGGTCAAGCCCAAGCCAGTGGATACTACATAAAGATTTTACCGAGCCGATCGAAGGTGTGCGTATCATTCCAACAGTGTTGGGCATGATACTGAAGACTATATTAATTTGAAGCATATGATCCAGGACTTGATCGACTAGAAAGTGGTCAGGACCGCTGCACCCAACGTCAACAGTAACCTTCTATTGAACTATAGAGGCGCTACTATCAATATGATAGAGACGGAGGATGAGTAGTGCATGGTAAAGGTGATAGTTTTGGCTGGTGCTGGCAACCTTCAGAAAGTTGTAGCTTTTTGGCTGGTGCTGGCAACCTTCAGAAAGTTGTAGCTTCTCCGAGCATAAGTGAGAAACTCAATTTTACGAGAATGACACCTCATCAAGCTTTTGCTTTAGTGTCAAGAGAGGGTAAGAATAAGGGTGGGATTAATCATGTTCCACCAAAGTCTTTTCCTCATTTATGCCAGTCCTTTCTGGTAGAAGAATATGCCAATAATGACGGTCATGGAGAAGGAATGGGTGATCTTTTTTAAGAAGGTGATGCTACACCCAAGAGGATAATCGAGACACCAGTCATACGAGATACTGAGCCAATGGAGCAAGTTCTTAATTGGGCATCCACCCCGCTCTTGATTTCTCGCTCATCTTGATAGACAAAGATGAATTTTATGCTATTTCTAAAATCGGTGGTAGTTCGAATGAGGCCCAGAACCCACTTTTTATGTCATTTTAATTAATTAGGTTTTAATTTCCTTCGTAATGTTTTGAAAATGGAAAAATTACTCATGGTCATGGCCAAAGTTCGCATTTTCTCAGTTTCAATGAAAGCCTCTTTTATCGCAAAAATTTGTTTTACTTGTTTTAATTCTGCTATCTAACAATCTTTGTTTTTTTGTTTCAGTAAAAGTTTTTTTTAATAAACCAGTCAATATCATGTCATGTCACAAGCTGAATGAACAAAAATGAGGTAGATGAAGATGAGTTTCAACAGTATGACGAGGAGATCATGATATTCAAACACCTTGTCAAAGATTTGAAACAGTTCGAGACTCAGGGTAAGTTGAATTTGGATGAGACAAAAAATATAAATCTAGAAAAGGATGACTGTGTCAAAGAAGTCAGATTCAGGGTCCATCTGAGAAAAGCTTGGAAAAGAGAACTCCACAGTTTACTTAGAAGATACATCGATGCATTTGTTTGATCACATGTCGTGGTTGAACATAGATATTCACCTCAAGTTGCTAATCGACTCATATGCTATCAAGAGCTATTATATTTGAAGATTTAGAGTTTCTTTTATTTCTTTCCCTGTAATCGCATTGTTTGTTTGTAATCGTCTTATGTTCTGTAGTTAGAAAATTTATTCTTGTTATGAACTATGCTTGACCTGAATTCTCAAGAATGAGATACGTAGGCGGCCTATGTCGGCCTCGGTCGGTTCCTTGTTTTATTTTCTTATTTTTGTTAATCCCGAGAAGGGAAACTATGTTTGACCTTATTCCTGCCTCAACGGAATACGTAGGCACCACAGCGGCTCGGTCATATCTTCCTTAAGATTTTTATTTTTCCTTTACAATAGAAACTGGGACAGAGTTTTTGAGAGGGACTAAAAAATTGTCAAGAAGAGGATCTCTCCAACAAGTCAAAACTGAAGTTACTTTAAGATTTGCAACTGGGACAGAATTTTGAGAGGAACTGAAAAATTCTGTGATTTGCTCACCAATAGTTCAAGATAGGCCAAGACAGTTAACTGGGATAGAAATTTCTAAGGATGACCTTAAAATTTTTGATAGGATTCATCGGTGGTGTAGAACAACTTTGAATACTTCCCAGCAAATAATTGGATAAACCTCGAGGCATCAACTTCAATGACATTCGCTAAAGCTTGATGTGACATGACACTTGGTAGTGACCTTTTCCAAATATTACTTTTTGAAAACCTATTTTTCTTAAAACTCTTCTTTTGTGTTTCAATTATTTTGCATAAAAAAATGTTTTGTCTTATCTATCAAGAAGTGGGAGATCGGAGAAATCAACCGGAGATAGCAAGACAAGGAGCAGACAACCAAAGAGATCGACACAGATCAGTTCACTTTAAACTAACAATTTTTTTGTGGATGCATGAAATATTTTATGCTTCTTATATCAAAGAATTGGGAATATAAATAGTATTATTTCATTCAATTCTCAGCAAGGCAAAATTCGTAATGAACATACAATTATGTTCGGAGATGGAACAAAGGAGAACCTCAAAGAGAGAAAATTTATTATTCTCCAACAACTGAAAATACTTGGAGGAAGTAATCTGCATCATATTTTCATATATAATAATATTCCTATCCAAAGAGTCATTTGTATTGTATTGTCGAATGAGATGATACCATCACTCTGAGGGTCAGTTATATTGTATTGTCGAATGGAATAATACCACTACTCAGAGAGTCATTCATTTCGTATTGTCAAATGAGATGATACCAATTCTCCGAGGGTTATTTTTATTTGTATTGTCGATTGAGACGATACCGCCACCCAGAAGATACCCAGAAGATCACCTATGTTGCTCGGTGAAGCATTATCTTCGTTCGGTACTAGGGAGGCATTATCAAGAGAAAGGAGTCATGTATCGAAAGAGAAAGAAGTCATGCATTGTAAGATAAAGAGTCATGTTTCGCAAGAGAAAAGAGTCTTGCATCGCAATAGAAAAAGCCATGCATCGCAAGAGAAAGAGTCATGCATCGCAATAGAAAGGAGTCATCCATTGCAAGAGAATGAAGTCATACATCACAAGAGAAAAGAGTCATGCATCGCAAGAGAAAGAGTGATGCATCTCAAGAGAAAGGAGTCATGCATCGCAAAAGAAGGAAGTCATATATCGCAAGAGAAAAAGTCGTGTATCGCAAGAGAAAGGAATCATGCATCACAAGAGAAATGAGTCATGCATCACAAGAGAAGTAGTCATGCATCTCAAGAGAAAGGAATCATGCATCGCAAGAGAAAAGGGTTGTGCATTGCAATAGAAAGGAGTCATGCATCGCAAGAGAAATGAGTCATGCCTCGCAAGAGAAAAGAGTCATGCATTGCAAGATAAAGGAGTCATGCATCACAAGAGAAAGGATTCGTCCATCGCAAGAGAAAGATTCACCCATCACAAAAAGATCAACATCGCCTGCATCATTTTCTTTGCAAAAACGACATCAAGAGAACTATCAACATATTAGATCAGCCTATTTTATTAATTCGACATCAAAGAAAGAATACATTGAAGATTATATTGCAAATATGAGACACAAGCTTTATTTGCTTTACGTCAAGTCCGATGAAGTTGAAGTCAAATGTTCAAGGAGAGCAATTAAGTTTCAACGCGGTAAAAGACGCTATCTCCCCATTTGAACTACATTTTTATGCTAATGATTTTTATCTCAGTCTTTGTCGAGAGCATCTGAAGGGATTCATTCTCCTAAACAAACCACAGGTGCGGACGACATAAAAAAGGATGCAACACAACGTGGAACTTTTCTTAGCAGCGAATTGGGACATAGTCCAAAGAGGATTATCAAACTCTTAGGAAGCGAGCTGAGGAGCGACTTCCACCACAATCAAACCATACCCCTATTAGAATGCATGTGAATTTTTCTTAGAGTTATCATTTTCAGTTTTGCATTCGAAAAATTTTGGTTTTCACCGAAAGCAACTCTCTAATCTAAGTGACAATGCACCAAGAGCTTTGGAAATTATGTCCGTGTAAGTTCTTAATTATGGGTGTGAAGGTCCCCTCACATTCATGGCTAAGAGGATGCAAGCCTCTTTTTCATACTCGACTTATTTGTTACTCTTCCAGAACCGAAGGTTATCTAGCATAATAGATTTTCTTTTCAACCGATCGAGTTGAACTACAAATAGCCTGATTCTTTAGGTTAAAGGCTATGTAGGCGGGATCAATGTTGAAGACTCAACTGCACTCTGACATTCGCTCTTAAATCTTATTCTCAAGCGTTTCGGCCTCTTCATAATTCGATATCAGGATGGTTTTTGAATTCTTTTTAAATCATGCGTCAAATTAAGCGTATCGAACTACAAGTGACATGAATTCTCATATTGCCTGAGATATATAGGAAACCCATTTCTGAGGTTCAGCCATAATTCCTAAGTCCGCACCAAAGTCCCCTTTCTAAAAATGGATGTGGTCGGTCAAAATTGGATTTGTCAATTTCATTTTCCTCGAATTTCTTTCAAAAATTCGAGTAAAACGAGGGACAGTTGTTGACACCCAATTTTGACCCACCTTGATAAGAATAAATTTTTGAGCTTCTTTAATTTCAAACAATTTGGAATAATTAATTTTATAAAAATTCAAATATTTTTCACGTTATTTTTAGGTAAATTTAGTCATTTTATAATTTTTCAATATTAAATATGTTTTTATAAAATTAGTATATTTTATAAATATTTGAAAATCGCGTAAAATTTTTTTAAAACTTTAGTAAGTATTTATTAAATTAGTTTAGTTTAAATTATCGTTATAATTTTGAATCATTAAGTTTAAAATTAAGTTAATTATTTTATTTCGTTAAGATTAAGAAGCTCATTAATTATTTATATTAATTCTTCCTATTTAATTATTAGTCAAATTTACTAATTAACTCAATTTAGCTAAGTCCTTAATCCAGTGGGTCAATTTCTCAATTCCAATCCAACCAATTTCTTCAATACCTCTTAGGCCAATTTTAGTCCTATTTGACCATATTCCCAACCCAATTTTCATTCCATCTAGCCCAATACCCAATTCCCATTCCTTTAGCATAAATCCCAGCCCACTCCCAATTCCATAATAACCCAACATACCCGACCCATCCTCCTTTAACCCATAACCCGACTCATTTCTAGTTCACAAGAGAAACCCAAAATTCTCCCCAACGTTAACAGCGGCTCAAGTGCAACAGAAGTAACGGCGATTTCAAACGGCATCAACAATGCTAAGAACGACAAATTCTCCAACGTTCTTCATTCCAAACAGCGTGAAAATGGTATAAAAAATTCTCTCAAACCAACATTCACGAGCAGTAGCAGTTCACGGAAGATACACGACGAGAGCAAAAACATGTGCCCAGCAAATTAATTGTCATCTTGTTTCTTTGCCTCGACAAACAGTACACTAATTCAGCTTTTCAGCAGAGCAGACATCCACAAAATTTGCCGTTGCAGCTTGGAGATGGTGCCTCGTGGAACTTCAAGGACATGGGATGCATCCTAAACGTCCACCTTTCCTATGGATTTGTTAAAATTTTTGGGAATCAATCGAATATTCCCCTGTTTTGAGATAAGAATTGGTTTGGAATTCAAAATTTTCCACGCTCTTATCCGATTTTACCCTCACCTTTCCCCCCAAAATCTGCCCTAATTTTCATCTATAAATAGCATCTTTTTCTTTATTTTTTTAGAGGTTGGAAGAAATGCTGGAATCAGCTAGTATTAAAGTGAAAATGCCCTAAAATACTAAGTATATAGTTACATACAAGTATTAAGCATAGGTGTAGAGTATAGAGACTAGAGAGGATATTTTAAGTTTTTCTCGAATTGGAAGACGCTTTTGCTTTTCGAACCTCATCAAAACCGGCTCACAGTGGTGGAAGCGCTTTCAAGCTCGTGGTTCCCCATTCGTTGCCGGAAAGAGGTAAAAATCATTCCTTAAATTCTGTTTCATTTCACACTTAGTTGTTACACTTACTATTTCAACTTCTTCTCAACTATGTCTTGGTGTTCTTTATGTTGGAATTCGTTAAAATTGATTAACGCTTTAGCTTAGTTTTTTCGTCTCGATTGAAATCATGTTGTTTGTTTGCTCGCTGAAAATATGTGTAGAGTGTTTTGCTTCCTTTATTTGGTTGTTGTTCACCAGTTGTAATTCTTTAAATGTTGAATCCTTTAAATCTTTTTAGTCCATCATCTTGTTGTTCGTCTAAAGGATATTTCTGGAGTTGACCAGATTTTGGTTTATTATTGTTAATGTTGTTTCAGCAAAAGAATCTCAAAGTTAGTTGATATGAAAATCATGTGTTGTATCGTCTATTTTGTCTTCTCCACTATCAATTTTGTGATTATCCTGTTGTTCAGCATGTTGTGTTTTGAACGAAGTTTGTTTCCGTTGCGTTTGTTCAATGTTAGTCGAAGATTTGGCCATTGACAGCTGAGTTGATAAAAAATGTGAGGTTTTGGTATTTCTTTAAGTTACTTTGTAAGTCTTTTCATGTTTGGATTTGTTAAAATTAGGTTCGTATCAGAATAATCAATGAAGTCTTTGTTTCTCGCCTTAGTTGGTCATTGAATTCGTTAGGAAGATGGCTAAATAGCATGTGCATTATCTCTTAATGGTCTCATCACTGCCTCCCCAATTTATTTGGAATTTGATCCCTCCATTTGTAATTGATATTGTTTGTTATGTTGAAAGTTCGGGGTGATAGTAACTTAAGAATGTGGCAAGTGACTGCCTAAGTTTTGTTATTAGTTTCCTCAAATAAATTAGTTGATCTTTAGTTAAAAGTGGGGACTATTGAGTCAGACATTGGGCAAAGGTTCCAACTTGTTCATTTCATATTTAAAATCAGTAATTATTATCATTTAGAGGTGTATTTCTTGGCTGATTTTTGTGTTACCCAGAGTACTATGCAATTAATTGTCTTGATCTTAGATGTGATCTTCTTATTGTTGTTGTTGCTATGTATGACTTTACTGACTTGTTTTTCATCTTATATTATTTGACTTATGACTTGGAGTTCGATTATGGTTTATGTGCCCCCTAATTTGTTTATTTCATTTACTTATCCATTTGCTAAAAAATGAGACTTAATCGTATAAGCATCTGATCACTATGGCATGCTTTTAGTTCTTTTTGTAATTTATTTGCATTTGCTAAACTCATAGTTACTGCCAACTCTTTTCTATGTTGATAAGTTGTGTTCCTTTTAATGTATTTATTATTTGGCGATCGGTCAATTCTCATTTATCGATGGTTCGAAGATTTTATTATTGAGTACTAATTTTTATTTTTATTTTTTGTAGCATGTGAAATTTGCCCGAGTTCACCATGAACTCCTATTTCCCTTCCTCGCATTTCGAGAGATCCATAAAGGCTTAAATCACTTCCTTTCGAGTCGGCCAGCCATTGGAATCAAGGAAATGGTCATCGAGAAATTGGTGTATAGGTGCTCAGAGTGGATATATAGGATCGTATACACTAGTATACACCTAGTGTATACGGAAATGGGCCTAAAGGCCTCAATTCCAGCAATCATATTTTATTATTTTGGGCCTAAGCCATTGTCATTTTATTTGTCACTATATTATTAGAATTTAGGACAGGTAGAAGAATTGGGCCTAAGGCCCAATGGAGAAACATTTCTTTATGTTAGACTAAGACAGGTACAAATGGGCTAAAAGGGCCAAAACAAAATTAGGCCAAAGTACTGGCCCAGATGGACAGAATCAGACTTGGACCCAAATCTTCCTTCCTCCTCTATTTATTTGCTATTATATGTTTATTTAATCTTAAGGTTTTCCTAATCAAGGCCCCAAAAGATAGTCATGTTGAATTAACTATTTAAAGTGAAATGAATATTTTTACTTTCTTTTATTCAAGTATGTGTATTTTCTTAAAACTGTTTAGCCAAATAGTTAATTATCGGATAACCGCATGTTAGCGGGCATTTTGGATACTTTCAAACCCTTTCCGAAATGCTAATATGAACCCTGAACCCTTTAAATATATTTAATTGATTTCTGTTTTAATCTTTTGGAAAAAATAGTTTTCTTGATTTTTCTTTAAATATTAAGTGGCGACTCTAAACCAGTCCATATCTTTAAATAAAACAGTTGTCTCCCAACCAATGAGATGCATCTTTCTCTTCTCAGTCGTGGTACCCCAAATGAAGTCCCTAATTGTTCTGTTTATAGAATTGGTGATTTTTCAGGGAAGTCTTATGCATTGCATGACGTGTGTGGGGATGCTGCTAAGGGTAGCTTTTGTTAGAACTGTTATGCCTGCAAAGTTAAGGAATTTGGCTTTCCAACCTGCCAGCTTGTTATTTATATTGTCAATAAGAAAGTGGAAATCTCTATTGACAGGCCTTGTGTGGAAAATAGGGAATCTGAGGTATTTTCCAAAGGTGTCACTAGGGTTTATTTTGAGGAGGTTTGAGCAAGTGTCAGCATCTTCTTGGGAGCAATTGCTAGAGAAGATCACTTTGGATTTTCCTAGGTTGATTCTTTGGCCTGAGTGATTGTTTAAGATGTTCAAGGTTTTAGTGATGGTATTGCAGTTCTTGGCATCAACTTGGGCGAAGAGGGTTAGGTCATCTGCGAAGAATAGGTGGGAGACCTTGGGTCCGGTGTTGGTGGTCTTGGTTAGGGTCCAATCTCTCACATGGATCCTTTTATCAATGTCTTTGGAGAGCCTTTCCATACCAAGGATGAAGAGGTAAGGGGCTATAGGATCCCCTTGGCGTATGCCCCTAGAAGGCCTAAAGTATTCGGTTCTCCTCCATTGATTATGATTGAGATGGAGCTAGAGTTCACATAACTCATGATTAGGGATGAGAGTTTAGAGGGGAAGTTGAAGAAGTGGAGTGTTTCCCGGATGAAGGACCACTTGAGCCTATCAAAAGCTTTCTCGAGGTTGATCTTCAGAATCATGTTTGGGAATTTCCCTTTCATTTTTTTGAAGTGGGAAATGTATTCTTGCACAATGATGGCGTGATCTGAGGCTCGTCTAGACGAGAGAAAGCTGGCCTGACTATGCCCAATGATTTTTGGAAGTGAGGCTTGATGTGATTCACAATGATTTTGGTGACTAACTTGTAGTTGGTATTGGAACGGCCGATTGGTCTATATTTCTGGAACATGGATGCATTGTGAGTCTTTGGAATAAGACACAAGAGAGTTTGGTTTTTCTTGGGCGGCATAACTGATCTGTGAAAGACATTTTTACAAAAATTGATGGTTTTCTCCCCTACTAGATCCCAATATTTTTGATAAAACATGGGATGAAAGCATTCGGGGCCAGGAGATTTTAGGGGCTTGAAGGACTGGAGAGCTTGAAGAATCTCTAAGTCTGTGATGGGTAGATCTAACGTGGTCTTGGAGGCCTGCGGTATGGTCTTTGATTAGGCTTGCTCTCTATTCTTAGGGTTGGTGGGCTGGGAGTGGCTGGTGGTGTAGAGGTTGGTGAAGTAGTTGGTTGTGTGGTCACTGATTTCCTTATTATCTAAGTACTCAGTCCCAGCTTCATCTTTAAGGGAGGCGATTATGTTTCTCCTTCTGTAGTTTAGCATGGAATTGTGGAAGAGACCTATGTTAGCATCCCCCTCACTTAACCAGTTGATTTTGGATTTTGTTTTCAAGAAGACCTCCTCAGTTTTAAGGAGGTTATCGTAGTCAAGAAGGAGATCATTTTTGAGATCTTGCAGGAACGCATTGCTATGGTATGCATCAGATTTTCGGATACCATCAAGTCTAGCAAGAATTCTCTTCATCTTGATAAAGATATTACCAAAAGTTGACTTGTTCCACCTCCTTGCTTCTTCCTGAAAGAGGTCAATGGCATACCCGAGGGTGTTGGTATTGTCAAAGCAGTGTTTGACAACGCCTTGGAAGGATGGGTGTCCACACCACATGGGTTATATCCTAAAGGGCTTGTTAGCATTATTAATGACACTACCTTTGAGATTAATGAGTAAAGAGCAGGGGTCAAATTTTGTTCTGGGTAGGTGGGTGACCAAGGCTTTCGGATATTGGTTTATCTAAAGGGTATTGGCCACGCACCTATCAAGCCTTTCCAAGATGAGTCCATTTATGTTCTTATAACATTTATTTGTCCAGGTTTATTTACAACCCTTGTAGCCTAGGTCTACCATCCCACACTTATTGAGGCAATCCCTAAATTGAGCAGTTCTAGCATTATTTATACTAAGCCCCCCTCCAACTTTTCGTAAGTCTACGTGACTTCATTTAAGTCTCCCCCAATTAGCCATTCATTGTTATAGGTATTAGTAATTTGGTATAGTTCATTCCACAAATTCATTTTCGTATTCAAGTCAGGGCTAGCATAAATAGCATAGAAAAGCCAAGAGTTTAAGTTAGGGAGTACCTTGACCATCACATGAACTCCATGCTGGGTAATGGTTATACTGTCCAGCTTGACTATGTCCTCTTTCCACATGATGACAATGCCCCCAGAGAGCCCATTAACAGTGCTCTGAATGTGCGTGCCAAATTTTAGTGCTTCAGTAAGGTGCATGTGGTCAGTCATATTGGTTTCCAGGAGGACTAGTATGGAGGGTTTGTGGGTCTGGACCAGGCGTCACATTGACGCCTGAACTTGGTGCTATTAGGCCCCTTTGTATTCTAGATAATGACTTTCATCGATAAAGGATGAGTTGATGGGTGTGTTATTGAGCCCTTCCCCTTTCCACTTAGGGCTGCTCTTTCGCAACAATCAATGGATTCAAAAGTATTGTTGCTAATATGGTCTCCTGTTCGTTCCTCAAGTTTAAGGTGAACTTGGTCACTTGTTTGGGGCATTGGAACACCATGGCAGTGTTGATTTCTTCTTTGAA
Organism: Solanum pinnatisectum; assembly: GCA_035578085.1. Taxonomy (NCBI): domain Eukaryota; kingdom Viridiplantae; phylum Streptophyta; class Magnoliopsida; order Solanales; family Solanaceae; genus Solanum; species Solanum pinnatisectum. Next base: position 167,353 of record JAWPEI010000057.1, read on the forward strand.
TTCCTTGAATAGTATATCCTCCAGCACATACATCTCCGTATTTTGGTCCCTAAGCATTTCCAAAATTTTCTCTAGTTCCCAGTTGTTTTCCCTTAAAAGGTCTAACATTCAGGGATCTCCCTTTTTGCCGCTTGTCATTCCTTTTTCCCATCCCTACGTATTGTACATTCGCGCCTGGAGCTCTGGCGATATCCATGGCACAAATGAGGGGGTCTGGGAGCTGCTCAAGTATGGTGTGAGGGGAATGAAGGGTAAGCTCAAGAATGTTTGTCCCATGAGTGTGCTGAGGTCTTGCATGGTCATCGTGTTTGTGTTCCCCATCATTTGGGCCTGTAGCAGGGTTTGCATCCATATTTGCGTACTCAACCCCTCCACCGCATGATCCCCCCTCCTTGATGATTTGCGCCAGAAAAGCAGGATCCTAGAGAAGGAGTGTTACTTATATCCCCCTATAACAAGATGTAGTGGGAGACATTTGTCCTGCAATGCCAGCTCCAGCCATGAAGTTGGGATGTGGTCGGGAGATAGCGGCACCGTTGTTAATGTTAGTAGGGTGTTTGGTGCAGGTTGTGGGGATTCCAGATTGTGTTCCATTGTTTTGTTCCATTTGTTCCACTATGTTCCGACTGTGTAGAAAATTGAGTTTTCCTTCATTTCTACCAGTAGTTAAGGCTTGCCGGCTTGAAGCGATGTCCATAGTCACTTCAACTATTGGTGTGTGATGACTGTTTCTTCCAGTGGATTCAAAAGGATGGGAGGCTATGGGTTTGACCTCTATTGTTGATCGTTTAAGAGAGAAGGGAGGGGTGGATGAGTAGACTTGTCCCTCATGTTCATTAATTGTGGGATTTCCAAAGTATTTGGTAAATCCTTTTCTAAACTGGGAATCTATCTAATTAATTTTGGCGCTTGGGTTAGGCCAGCATTAATTAGAAGTTGTTGGGGATTGGGAGGAGTTAATGTGTGGGTCCAATGGTGGACTTTTCTTTTCCATTCCCATCTTTTATTATTTTTGGGGTAATATTTGGTCGTTTTTCTCCAGGTGACTTGGGAGAAGAAGGTGTCTCAAGAAACGGACCTGAGAGTGGGTCATATGCTCTTACCTGGTGGTACTTTTAGGTGGTTGTGACCATGCTGTTGTCCATTCCGCATTGGCATTTTCCCTGCTCCTTTTTTCCTAGGGAAGGTGACCACCTGCCAACTGGTAGCTGGTTTAGTCGGTTCACCGTTAGCTTTGGTGGTGGTGGTGTTATTGTCGTCATTGGGTTGTTTGGCCAGTTGTTTGTGTGGGCATTTGAGCAAGGTGTGACCAAGTCTCCCACAATCATTGCAAAGGATTCTGTCCCTCTCGTATACCATTTTTTTAATATGATTTCCAATTCTGACTCTCGTCTTGACTGGGTTCTCTAGCGAAACCTGGATGCAAATGTGCGCATAGCGTCCTCTTAGTGCAGCGGAGGTGCAGGTATCAATTTTGAGGAGAGACCCGAGCTTTTCCCCTACCTTTTCTAGAATTTGCCTGTCGTAGAATTTTGTAGGGAGTTGTGGCAGTCTCGCCCATATGGCTGTATGAGTGAGTGTTGATGTGTCTGGCACAAAGTTTTGCTCCCATTTTTTCACTGACAGGAAATTCCCCGCGACGAACTAGGGGCCTTCATGGAGCGCCTTATGTAGGCTTGCGTGATTGCTGAATTTTGCAATAAAATATTCACAGCCAAGGTCTATCAGTGTTAGGGGCTCTGATGGCTTCCATAGATCTACCAACTTGTTTTTCAAGTAGGTATGGGCGATTTTTTTACCAAATACCTTGACTATCATAGAGAGGCTCCACGATTGATAGATTATTCGCTTGTCCTCCGTCGATAGTTGGATTGAGTCAATGTCGAGGTCCTCCATGAGGTCCTGCTGCTCCGATTCCTCTAGGGTGGTGTAGCTAAGATTTATCTCTTTATTTCTATTTAGGAGGACCTCTTTAAAGCTTTGGATCGATTCTGTGTCCTCTATCATGTAGTTAGTGGTATTCAGTGGGGTATTTTCCGGCGGTCCTTCGTGCTGACGTGGATACTGTGTCATAAGCTTTTGCTTTTCAACATAAGACTTGGTTTTGCTTGTGAATAAGTGAAGCTCCTCATCATGAGAACTCACGACTTTCCTTCACTCAATGCAACTTTCTGTAATCTCTTCTTTCCCTCTTTTCTTTACTTGTTCTACAAATTATTTATTACCCTAATTATTATATATGACTAATTATAAAAGTGGTGAAAGTGGTCCACTACTAATTTTAATGTTAATTTCTTTACCACCAACTAAATTAATTATTAAATTTACCCCATCAATTATATAATTGTAGTTACGAATAGTTCAAAATACCCATTTAGGATCTATCAAAAGAGTCTTTTATGAAATAAGAAGTTCTAGTACTCAAAACGACCTAATGGGTCGTTACATATACCTTGGAAGATATGTTTGTGATTTTTTCTACATTATATGTATATGTATATGTATATGTATTCCTTAATTATTGTATTGCACTTTGTTAGTCTATTATGATTTTGATTGAGAGTAAGATGGTGGATTCAAGTTTCATCGTATTAAAAGGATGATGGATTTATGTCCAATCTCACCAAGAGGGTAAGACATCATATTTGAATTCAGGTGCACAATGATGCAAAGATGTTGGATTTAAGTCCCATTAATTTATATATGGCATGACAAGCCTTTATATGGATAAGTTGTTGGTTTTGATTCTTAATGCACCATATTGATGATATAATAATGACTAAGGCAAAATAATATATTTTGGGTGAAATTAGTCATGAAACATGTCCACTGAAATCGCTCCATTCCCTTAAAGTGAATGTGGCAGCAGTGCAGAATATGTCTGAAAAGGACAAGTGATTGAATCATGCACATGAATGTGAAATGAAGTACTAAGTTATCATAATTTGATGTACTTAGATGATTGTGTTGCATTCATGAAGAATGAGAATTTTTGCTAAATGTTAAAAATATAGATCCATTTCATGAAGTGAATGAGGTGTAGCCCGCCATGCTAGGCATGGAAAAGATCGCGATCTTTGGTCGTCGACTTTGTATCACCAAGAATGTCTCTCAGCAGACATTGTGTTATAGAAAATTTCCTTGTTTTATCTTCTAGCTTGTATTGGACAAGAATTGGTGCAATTGAAGCATATTCTATAGTAAATCAGAAGTTTATTAATTCCAATACTCAGATCGTCTAGGACATCTTGGGTCTATAATGATGAGAAGAATTATAGAAAATTCAAATAGACATCCATTAAAGAACCTAAAGATTCTTTTAAATGGTGGATTTTATTGTACTGTTTGTTATCACGGCAAGTTAATTTTAAGTCCATCATCAATGAAAACTAAGATTGAATCCCCTACATTCTAGGAATGTATACATGGGTATATTTGTCGACCTATTCAACAACATAGTGAGTTGTTTATATACTTCATGGTCCTAATAAATGTTTCTTCTAGATGGTCTCACCTGTGCCTATTGTGATCTCGAAACTTGGAGCTGCAAAATTTTTGCCACAAATAATATGATTACTGGCACAGTTTTTTGAAAATCATATTAAGTCTATCCGCCTTGGCTACAATTTAGAGTTTTCATCCCAATCATTTAATGATTAATTCCTATCAATTGGAATTGAACAAATTCAATACTGGAGTGAATGTGACAGTGAAAAAAAAACTTATCAATACGGATATACATTTTATCATGATGGGATCACAACTCACCTTCAAAAGATATAGAGTAAATGAGAAGAAACAAATCTGAAATTTGTTCATATAACAGTAAATTAGAAATTTACTAAAACAAAAGGTACATGTCATAGTAAACTTGGAGTTACTGGTACTAATAATATTATTAGTTAACATGAATGATTTGACAATCCCGAAGATGTGCATACTGAGTAATAGCCATATATCCAAGAACAAAAAAGTTCTTCAAGAATTCTTTATGTTGCTTGTTCTCATGAAAGTTGATTGGATAAACTAATGTTGGGACTAAATTCCTAAATTTTGAAAAGTATTAAAGATGAATATGAGCCCATTCACTTATCATGTGAATGATAAATAAATGGATCTATTAGATAACCACATTTGCATTTGTTGTCAACCTACAGTTTAGCATTCGCAAAATCATTTGTGCAAAAAATTGAGTCAAGAGCACTACTTTTAGAATATATAATCAAGACAATTCATATAATATTGATGAATATTCAAGTTGATATGACATTAAATTCTTTAGATAAATAGTCAATCACTGCTTATAAAAGTTTCATGGTCTAAAATATAATGTATTGCATACTAAAGTAATTGAATGGACAAGACCAATAAATTGTGATCAATATTTGTCTCAATTAATTTATGATCAGGAACCAAATATTTTTCATCTGATATTTTTAATGTGTAGTATATAATTAATGAATATATGAGATGCACAAAGATGGATTCTCCAAAATAGGTTGAGATATATGTTAGTTTGTCTAATATAAGGGGAGATAAGAAGTAACACAATAGTTGCAAGTGGTCCTATTGAATGCCCATAGATGATAGAGTCTATGACATGCATGAAGCATGATAGACTAATCGGTTTTAATAAAATGATCCTTGAAAAAGGGGAGGAGCAAATAGTCAAAATGATCATAATAAGGAGACAATGTGCTCTTAAATAGCCTATAACATAATGCTTCATGAAACCTCAAGGAAGGGGTATGTACCTGAAAACAATGAAGTGATGAGATCTCAATAAGTTATATCGTATTGTGAATCAATACAACGTGACATCTTGTTGACAATATATTTGATACAATAGCGCACAATATTGTAAAAAATTATGACAATACCAATTCTATGTCTATTAAAGTATGTTGGTGTATAAATAATTATCAAGTAAAAAGTGAAATGATGCTTCTTGATAAGCGTAAAGCTTATTTGACTTGCAATCTAGACACTGAAGATATCATACATTTAGTATTGAATGTTGTCACTTGACAAAATTGATATGAAAATATCAGATGGACTCAAAATGCATGAATCATATATAAGTTTTTGGAAAAATTGTTGATAATCCTCACATGAAATAAATCAATCAAGAATCTTTTGTATTGTTATACAAGTTGATAACTTGAATTGGAACTCTTGAAGAGCTTCCAAAGGCAATAAATTATTTTCTTAAAGAAGTTGAAGTGAGGAACTTGTAGAATTTTTTATCCTAAAGAATGATTCATAAAAGGAGAAAGAAGAAGGCACATTTCATCAACATTTTTCTACACACATGAGCTCTCAAGAATGATGATATCAACATGCAGCAGATTTGTCCAAGTAATGATATGAGTGATTTATTCATCAAGTCTCTACCAACTATAAATTTCGAGAAAATGGTGTACAGGCTTGGAATGTGAAGATTCAAGTCTTTGGATTGATATTCAAATTAGGGGGAGTTAATACGCGATGTACTCTTTTTCCCTGAGCTCACAAGATTTTATCCCATTGAATTTTCCTTGTAAAGTTTTTAATGAGGCATCTATAATGCGTATTATTAGATATGTGTACTCTTTTTTTTCACTAGAATTTTTTCCCATTAAGTTTTATCTAATAAGGTTTTAATGAGGCATATAATCTATCACATAGACATTCAATGGGAGTGTTATAAACATATTTGTATTACAGTGAATGTCTATTATATGGAGTACTTTTTGGAGAAAAGTTAGGAATTCTACTTGGGGACCAAGTTAGGTTTCCCCTTAAATAAAGGAGTTTCCTACATTGTAAATTAGATCTGTGAATCCCTAAATATCTCTCCAGAGAAATTATAAGTCTTCTCTCTTCTCCCTACTTTCTTCTCATTATTTTATATAGTTTCATAGCAAGATATACTTTTAATTATTTTGATTGATTTTATATTAATCAAAAAGGAATTTTAATTTGAGCTTCTTACATAAATATACAATCTGCCAAAAATGAAAAATTCAACTAAATGACCGTAGGTATATGTAATGTATCGATATTGTATATACATCACTATATGAGTTCCTATTTATATATTGTAGGAGTCCATCTTGCTCAACGAATTGAATTTTTTTCCAATTCTGACAGCTCAAATCTCCTCTGAACAATCTCAAATCTTATATATGAGTTTCTCTTGATGCTTTGAATCTTTTGATATTATTCATTCGAAATGATTCACATTTGCAGCAGGTCAAATTTTAAAATTAAAGCTTCAAAAGCTCTTCAAATTTCAATGGATGGATATCACCTCAAATCTTCCTCTAAACAATTCAAATTTTAGATATTTGCTTCTCTTAATATTTCAATTTTTGATACACTATTCACTCGAAATCATTCACGTTAAATTTAATATTGAGGACACTAGACAAGAACCATAAATGGATTTTTTTGCTTAAAATTGATTCTTTTTAGTTCTACTTGTTTTGCCATAAGTATTAAAAAAGTCATACGATAGAATTACCAGAGTTTCACTTCAACATTATAAAACAGAGGAGGAAGTGGGAAAAAGAAAGAAAAGAGAGAACAATGGAGAAAATTAGAAAACAAAGGAAAATGAAAACAAGATTACATGGCCTATAGCTAGTAATAAAGCAGCCATTAGGGACTTGTATCTTTTGTAATGACGTGAGTGCAGTGCTACTTGGCCCATTTTCAGTGTATTGGAGCACACCAACCGGTGGATTTTTAATCTTAAGAAATCATAATCCCGGCTAACAAAAAGCGCCTTATAATTTAAATATAAAATTTATAAAACGGTGGTAATAGGACTACTTTAATAAAAGGATTTTAATAAATTCACTCCTTTTTTTATAGCAAAATTTTATTTGCAGCAGTGCTTGAAACCCGTGGCACATACATCACATCACACCACACGTTGTGCTCTTATCGCCGAGGGTCAAAGGTGTATTCAACTATCATCACTAGAAAAATTAGGCACATACATCACACATTCTGTTCTGTTCTTGCCACTGTATGTACCAAATAAAGGTGTAGGGTGTTTGGATTGACTTTAAGTAGGTTTTTAAGTGTTTGACAAATATAAAAAATAATTTGAGCTAAATTTAAAATAATTTAAAATAAGTTAAGAAGTATTTGATGATGTCAAAATGATTTAAAATAAGTCAAAAATCAAAATTAAATCTTATTTTCTTACTTAAAAATCATTTAAGTTTGACTTAAAAGCTACTTTTTTTTAAATCAATCGAGACGAACTCTAAGTTATCTATCACCAAAAGAAAACCTTAGCTTTCCATTTGCTCTAACCCTCCATAAAAAGAAAAATTAAAGGAAAGGGGTAGTAGAAATGCTTCCTAATTTTTGCTCTTATTTAACAAACAAATAAAAATGTGGTACATGTTGAAGACAAGTATCTGCACTCTTCTGCAGATGAATCTGCACACCCCCTAATTAGGGACATGACATGGAAAAATGGGGGCAAAGGCTGGCTGGCTATATACTACAATTCACAAGCACGCTACAAATACAAATCTGAACCTAATAGGAGACACCCAAATACACCTTACTATCAAGTGCAAGTTTTAAAATTACAATTGGGCTAACCCATATCCTATCCAAAGACATGCAGCCTGCAGCTAACACGACGGTGGTTGAAGTTGCTTCAACCGTCTTACTACTTGCTTCATTGTAGGTCTAGTAGAAAGAGAGTCAACCGTGCACACCACAGCCAAGTGTAGGACCTCAACCAAATCATCATGTGGACCTGAATCCCATAGACCAGCAGTAAAGAACTCCTTGGCACGGCCCTGCCGTAAAAGCATGCATGCCCAAGCAACAATATTGAATCCATTTCCATAAGAAGAGAAAGAGGGATCAAGTGCTTTCTTATCTGATATTAACTCAAGTAACACAACCCCATAACTGTAAACATCAGCCTTGTCCGAGACGCGACAAGTCATGGCATATTCAGGAGCAACATATCCAAAAGTTCCCGCCACACCAGTAGTGGCATGGGTCTCTGAAGTTCCCAGTAATCTAGCCAAACCAAAATCAGATAAATATGCATTATACTCCTCATCCAATAAGATGTTGCTTGGCTTCACATCACGATGAAGCACACGTGGTACACACTGATCATGCAGGTAAGCAAGTGCACGGGCAACATCCAAAGCAATCTTGTGAAGAACCCTCCAGTCCACAGCCCTTGTAGACCTCTCCTGAATAAACTTTTCCAAATTACCACCTGGCAAATAGTTATAGATCAGAAACATTTCTGTTTCACTGTTATGATATCCTATCAGAGTTACGAGGTTTGGATGTCGAAGCCTCCCCAGAGTTCTGATTTCTGCATCAAACTGTTGAATCCCCTGAAAACGTCCTACAGCAAGTCGCTTTACTGCCACTAGGAACCCTGGTGCAATCTCCGCTTTGTATGTTGCTCCAAAACCTCCACTGCCTATGCAATTGCTAGCATTGAAGCTCCCTGTGGCCCGCACGACATTTTCAAATGTCAAAGGAACTGGAACTTCTGTAAACACTGTAACTTCTTTCCGGGTAGATCCAGCAACTCTAGATCTTGGATTCCATTTTCGGGTGTAAAAGAACAGGACTATCAGAGCAAGAAGAACTGACACAATAGCTGCCGCAGATGTTATCGATGCAATCTCTATGGAGTTGAAACCACTGCTCCCTCCTTTTTGGGTTGAACCTGAAGGAGACGCAGCAGAATCTTGTGAGTCCCCTATTCTTCCCTGCTGATCTGTAGAAGGTGTTGATAGAGAAAACACATGGCACGATTGCAGAAAAGGATTTCCCTGAACACTATTGCATTTCATCAAATCTTTGTTAAGAGGCAGTGGCCCAGACAGATTATTGAAAGAAACATTAAATGCTGCCAGTGTGGTCACATTGGCCAAGCCTGAAGGTATTTTCCCTGATAAATTGTTGTTGTTAAGAAGAAGGGAAGTCAAATTCCTCAAATTTACCAGATTATTTGGAATTTCACCAGACAAAGAATTTGAAGAAAGTTCAAGCGTTTCTAAAGAGTGCAATTGCCCCAAACTTGGGGGGATGGAGCCAACCAGATTATTGCCAGCCAAAGAGAGGTAACTGAGATCCTTTATCTGGCCAAGACTGCTAGGAATCTGACCTCGCAGGTGGTTCCAACTTAAATTGAGAGCAACTAAAGAAACCAAACTCCCTATACTCGGAGGGACTGTCCCACCAATCTGATTTTTGGATCCATCCAACAGCCTAAGAGACCCACAAATCGCACCAATATCCTCTGGGATTTGACCCGACAATGCATTATTGCTTACATTAACAATCATACCTTTCAATTCATGACATTTCTCGAACAAGTTACTAGCAAAAGGTCCAGTAAACCTGTTACTACCAGCAAGAAATGCGTAAACAATTTGTTTGCCCAACATTTCAGGTGCAATTAGCATGGAAGGCGGTAAATTTCCTGTGAAGTTGTTACCACCGAAATTATGAAATACTGCATGGTCACCATCACCTCCAAATAATGAAGTAGTGTCTAGAACACTTCTGCTGGTGAAATGTGCTAGATATGCAGATGATGTATCATAGGGCCCAAATGGATCTCCACTACTGGAAACAACATGAGCACAACTGTAATTGGAAAACCTGGGAATTGAACCAGATAGATAATTCCCACTCACATCGAACACAAACATGCAAGGAACTGGCAGTTTCTCAACAAGCTGTCCAGTCAGCCTATTTGAGCTCAAGTCAAGAAAATGCAACTTCTGGCAGCTACCCAATTCCTCAGAAATCACTCCAGTATAATAATTTTGAGCCAAATTCACAATCTCCAAATTGTCACAAGCACCCCAACTGCCAGGAAATTTTCCTGAAAGAGTTGACCTGGGAGCCCATATCATTCTCAAACTAGGAAGCCTGGTGATCTCTGATGGAATTGTGCCTTCAAAAAAGTTAAACTCATCAGTAGTACGAGCTGAATCAGACGCATTTGGAAGAGGATCCCACAAACTTGACAGTACAAGAATGGATAGTTTCGAGCAGTTTCCCAGCTCAGATGGTAGTCGTCCACTTAGGCTGTTCCTAGACACATCAAGAATCTTGAGCTCAGTTAGTTGACCAAATTCAGCTGGAATACCCTCTTCCAACAAATTTGAATATAAGACAAGTGACTGCAACCGTGTGCAGTTCCCTAAACTTTTTGGAATATCACCACCTAAGATATTACCTGCCATCTCTAGACTTTGAAGTTTCTCACAAGAACGCCCAATCTCACCAGGAATAGACCCGCTAAGCTGATTAAAAGACAGGTAGATTCCCCTCAGATCTCCAAATCCACCAATGAGTGCTGGAATGGTCCCATTTACCCTATTTCCAGCAAGATTCAAGATTTGTAGAGCAAGGCAGTTCGACAAGGAATTGGGTATGGCACCCACAATCTCATTAAAACCCAAGTTTAAAACCCTCAATTTCCTCAACCCCTTAAACTCCAACGGCAAAGACCCAGTAATTAAATTCCCTTCCAGATCCAAAACTTCAAGTTTCTCCATATCCCAAATTCCCAGTGGAATTTCACCACGCAATTCATTAAAAGGCAAGGATAAAACCCTTAGTTCAGTTAACTTTGATATTGCGAGAGGTACTTTACCAGCAAGCTTGACACTATTATTAGCACAAACTCTTGTAATTCCAAAGCCATACAAAGGAAATTGAGCAATTTTAGCACAAGATAAAGAACCCAAATTACCTCCAGTGATGTTCAAAGCCACAATACGTGAATCGGAATCACAGGAGACACCAAACCACGAACAGTGATCAGTATTTCTCGAGCTCCAGCTAGAAATCACTCCAGAGGAGTCTAAAAGTGAGGCCTTTAACTCCAAGAGCGCTGATTTATCCGAATCCGAGGAAAGTGCATACCCATGAACTAAGAAGAAAACACAAAGGATGAGAAAAAGCTTCAAGGGTATGTCATGATAGTACCATTTGATGACAAAACAACAACGACCCATTAGTAAAACCCCAAAAGGGTCCTCAAAAATGCAAAAAAAAAATACAGACCCAAATTCCCCTTGTATGTGAAGATTATAGGAAGCAGAAATGGGGTTTTGAAACTCAAAAACCCTAGCCCTAACCCTAGTTTTTGGGGCTGCTTGGTTGTGAACAGAGAGAGAGAGTCAAGAAGAGGAGAGAGAAGAAGACTTAAAAGAGAGACGAGAGAAAACGCGTTGCTGCTGTTTTTTTCAATTTCTCATTTTTCTATGAATTTGTCTCTTTTTTTTTTTCTTGTACGTTCATTTTCCATTAATTCTTTGCTCAACTGTTTTCGTTTTTGTTCTCGTCTCAAAATTATTAATTTTGATTAGTATTTTGTTAGATAGAGAGAGTGTGGGGTCAGTTGAGGAGAGTGATGGATTGGTGGGGTCTGGTGTACATACTTTGGTAAAAAAAAAAATGGACACCATGCCGCACAATAAATGCATCATCTACCTCCCCCTCGCTCATCAATATGGACCACAGTAAAAATATATACTCTACTATGCACACCCTTCGTGTGGCACCTGTTTAATATATGTTCTTTTCATTTCAAAATAATTAAATTGTTCAAACTGTTTCATACATTTTTAAGAAAAAAAAAGTTTAAGACATATATTAATTGAATCATTGAAAGTGTTCCACGTCTTTTTCTAAGATAAAAAATGAGACATAATTTAAATATTATTTTTTCTTTTTTGCACTTAATAGTTATTGTCAAATTTATCTTTAGAATAATTTAAAATAATAAAATTTCTTAAACTCATCACATAAAATATCCAAAAGAAAGAAAAAAAATAAAATATTCTAAAAGTAGTCTTGAAAATTCAACAATTAAGTTAATTTGAAATATGAAAAAGTCTCAATAATTCAATCAATTATTTTGAAGCGGAGGGAGTATTATTTTTTTATTTTAATTTATGTGACACCGATAAAGGCTAGATTTAATAAAATAAAATTATATGTTTTTTAAAAGTATTTTAAGTTGTTAATTATTATGATTTTTTTACTATTTTAAAGTAATTTTCACCGAATATGTATTACTTCGTTTGTAACAAGTTATGTGCCACAGATCAATTTCGAGAGTCCATAAAAAAAATCATGTGCTTTTTTAAAAAAAAAAAATCTTAAATTGTTAATTATAATGATTTATAGTATGTTTTTAACATAATTTTTTCACATAATATATATTAATCCATCCTAGGGGTGTGCATCAGTTCAGGTCGATTTTGAGTTTTTAAATATGCTAAATCAATAAGATATTTTTTTATATATGTTTTTGGTTTATCATTTTAGTCTTTAACAGTTCGATTTTTGGTTTGACTAATAAGAAAATGCTTATAAAATAAATATATGACTTCTTTAACAAATTTGACGCAATAAGACAATAATATTACTTTATAAATGCTCATAAATTAGAAACAATAATAACTAAGATGAAAAGAACTATACAAGTATAACACAAAGAGAAATTAAGAGAAATATGATTCTTACTTTAGGTTTTGACATTTTGTATAATGTGATTTTGTGAACTCAAAGTCACTGTGAAGCATGAATTGAAGGCTAAAGGGCACATACAATAACTATTAAGGTATTGAGATTAATATTTAATATTTATGCACATGTAAAAGTGGTAAATTACTATAGTCTTAATGTGTTATCGATTTACTAAATAACCCAATATTAAAAACTAATATCAAATCGATAACTCGATGATATTTTTATAAAACCATTAAAACCCGTAGCAATAGCAATAATCCAATAACACTTTTTTCGGTTCGACTTTTTCACAGTCCTACTCCCTCCAGTTTATGTGATACAAATGAAATTTCAAAAGTCACTCACATTTTTTAAAAAGTTTTTAGATATTTAAGTAGTTAATTATTGTAATTTATAGTACATTTTATGTAATTTTCATATAAATATGTTACTCCATTTATCTCAAATTATATGTCATAGATAGAATTTTTAGAGTAAACCAATTTTATTCATATGTTTTTAGATATTATAAGTTTTCTTGATTATTATGATTTATAATACTTTTTACATTATTTTCTATAAAATAGCAAAATACAAAAAACTTAGAACAGAATACTAAATATCCCCTAACTATCCTTGACATATAAGTAGATATGTTCACAAACATCTGATGTGTCAGTACCACATCCAGGATCTTAGGAAAGGGGATCTCGTTCTTGACAAATCCGATTGGGTGTTCATAATCTGGAGTAAAAGGATTCGAACCTTTGTATGCCGGTACTAAAAACCGATGCAAGTCGATAGGTCCTTCAATCATTGAGTACACTATCGACTTCTCACACTTATCATGACAACATCACCGATCTTTGGCGCTTATGGGGGGCCCTCTTGTAGCCATTTCTAAATAGTATTAGATACCAAATCAAAATTTATATATATCATAATTAATAGTATTAGATTATTTATAGAAAATAACAGTAGTAATTTTATAACACATAAAGAATCTACATAGGACGGCTCAAGCACATTAGTAGCCTAAAGATAAAATCAAATAGAGGTCGTAATTTTTTTTTAAAAGTTTTTATAAAATAATCTATTCTTCTAGATTTTTGTGATACAAAATTATTAATGACTTTTATATAATTAATTTCTTTTAATATTTTATTTTCAATTGATAACTTGGAGGGTTTGAAGACTTCAACTTAGAAACTTGAAGAATTTGAAGACATCAACTTGCATATTTGGAGGATTTTGAAAACTTCAACTTGTAAACTTGAAGAATATGCAAACTTCATCTTGCATATTTGGAGGATTTGAAGACTTCAATTTGTATACTCTTGAAAACTTCAAGGATTTGAAGACTTCAACTTACGTACTTGGAGGATTTGAAGACTTCAACTTACGTACTTGGAGGATTTGAAGACTTTAACTTGCAGACTTGAAGGATTGGAAGACTTCAACTTGCATACTTGAAGAACTTAAAGACTCCAACTTGCAAACTTGGTTGAATTTTAAGACTTCAAGAATACTGTTAAAGAAGCTCATATTATATAAGGTTTCCCCCCCTTTTGACCCATCAATACTCTGTGCAAGTGTGAAGTTTGATGAATGATGAATCGGGGATTTCGACTCATTTAGGACTTGATATTCATAGTTTTAGTGTTCTCAATGCCTATCTTATGCTCTAAACTGATGTTAAAATGCTAATTTGCAGCAATGAAGGCAAAAGAGCAAGTCAAGGACATTACCGAGAAAAAAGGAGCGGAAAAGCTGAAAAAGTTGAAGAAAAACATGGATGATGATTGCCAAGACCACTCGACGAACCACCGAGTGGCTCTTCAACTCACCAAAAGTTCTAGAAGGCCAGCCCATGGAATTAGCCAACTCGGAGAAACGCCGAATGGATCGACGATGGAATCCTGATCACCTAAAGTTATAGAAGGTGAATGGTGAAGAGTCAATTCAAGAAGGTGATGGAAGAGGGCATTTGGCCCATCGCCGACTTGGTCGGCGATGCTCGACTTACTGTGCTAATCGGTCCTAAATCTAAAAATCTGGAAGAGTATAAATGTAATTTTTATAAGGAGTAAAAATGAGAGTTTCGAAGTTTTGACATAATTCCCTCTCATTCCAACTTTGGGTTTTTGATCCAAGACACTCTAAACATTGATTTTAGTATTTTCGAGTAAGAAATTTATATTGGGTTTTGATTTTAAACTGATTCTAAGCATTGTGATGACTTGCAATCTATTACCCAGCTGATGGAGAACATAGTTGGTAACATTTTATTGCTTTTTTATGATGTGTGGCAAAAACCCCATTCTTGGGGCTGTGATTATGTGATTAAATGTTTGAATTAGCTTATGGGTGTTAGTATTTACTATTAAATTGTCAATTTGAAGTGGATTTGATTGATGGTTGAGTTTCAATTCATGAATTTTAGTTGCAAATACAATTCATGAATTGTAGTTGCAAATACAATTCTAGTTTAATATTCTAGGCTTGCTTGAGAAATAGGTTTTAGAAATAAAATTATCAATTGATGATTGTAGTGATTGGGTTATGGTGGATTCAACTTGATATTGTGAGTCTAAATTCGATCCTACCAATCTAGCTCGAGAGAGTAGATTAATTGAGGTTTTGGGCTGTTCATAATTATTATGCTTGTCGAGGTTCGACTGAACTCGCTTGATTCGTGATAGTTGATCGAGAGATGACTATTACCTCGAAAGTCTAGTCTACCCACTATGATTCAACGTGTTTTAGTAAATGTTAATCACCCATTTAGAAAAATTGACATTTAATCGATCAGATCCCCAAGGATCCCCCTCTACTTGATTACCCCCTGTTTTCATAGTTGTTAATTTCTCAGTCTAATCCACCCTTATTGACACTAGTTGTCAAACCCCTGTAATTTACTTTAATTGTTTTGGAAATATTTACTTCTACAAATGATTAAAATACTTCTTTCACTTCTTAATTGAATTCTCTACTGTATCACTCCCTATGGGATCGACCCCAACTCTTTGTTAGGTTTATACTTGATTGGAATCGCCTACACTTAGAATTGGATGGAGTGTAGTTGAGCGTTATCAATGAAACAAAATAAAATACTAATAGCCTTAACTTTCATGTGACATATCAAGTAGGAACATGTAGATTATTGACGCTCATGCAACTAAACGTATAATATAACTCTAAGTGCCTACATATCACAATGAAAATGATCAAGTCATAACATAGTTCTAGGGGAGTATTTTTTCATTTTGTATTGGATGCTTTTTTTTTGTTTGTTTTATAAGAGTGTTGTTTTTTTTTTTTTTTTTTTGAGGGTGCCGTACACAGTTTATACTCTTGTTGGCTAGGAATGACATCCAGTTTTGGCTCGTACCTTAAGGAGCATCATCTTACGTAGTACCTCTTCGGAATTATTGCATTAATAGGATCGATTTTCACTCCATCTATATCAACAAGATTGTGAGCATCATTTGAATACGCTTTTTGTACAACAAATGTCCAATCCCACTTTGAGGTAAATTTTCCCCTAGAGTTATGCGAAGTAATGATGGGTCTTCTTACTGCCAAGACTTGGTCTCCAACTTGGAAGCACCTTAAGAGAACCTTCTTTTTAAAAGCGTGCGATAGACGAGCTTAATAACATTCAAGATTTTGTTGAGCTTCTAGCCTATTTTTATCAAGTGCTTCTAACTTGGCAAGACATAGTCAAGCATAATCTTCTTTAGTTAACCCTTCTTGAATAGCGAGTCGTAAGGAAGGTAGTTGACACTCAAGTGGTAGGACTGCTTCAACTCCAAAAGCAAGTGAATATGAGGTTGCTTGAGTCAGTGTGTGGTGCGTCATCCTATATGCCCACAAATATTCTTCCATTCTTTCATGCCAATCTCATTTGGACTTCGAGACAACTTTCTTCAACATGATGCATAGAGTCTTATTTAATGCTTTAGCCAGACTATTGGCGGCAACATGATACATAAAAGATTTACACTTTCTGAAGCAAAAGAGATCACAAATCTTGTTCATTAACTTGTTATCAATGACTTACCATTATCTATTACAATGTAGCATGGGATGCCAAAGCGATAGATGATATTCACTCGGATGAAATCCATAACATTTTCTTTCTTTACTTCCTTAAGAGCAATATCTTTGGCTCATTTTGAGAAGTAATCTGATGTGGCCAAGATGTACAGTTGTCCACCAAAAAATTTTGGTAGTGGCCCAACAACATCCAATCCCCAAGCGTCGATTGATAAAGAGTTGGAAGATATTGTATGGTATTATCACATATTTGTCAATGACAATGATCCTCAAGAAGAGGAAGATGTTGGAGATGCTCCACCAGAACTTGAAGGAATAAATACCATAATAGATCCCTTAAAGGAAGGTAACCTTGGCATCGGTGAAGACCCAATGCTAACTTACCTTATTGCCTTTCTACAAGTTGATGAAGAAATTGCTTAAATGAATATACTCAAATAACATATGGATTCATTTGTTATAAAGAAATGGATGGCTTGAATCCTAAAGTAGCATTATATCAGTTAGCACTCAAGGGTGTTGCTCGTCGTGTTATGCAGACCCAAAGATGTTTTAGGCCAGACTTTGTCCCATTGATAGAAAATGAAATTAACCAACTCATTGAGGCATGCTTTATCCGTGAAGCAAAATATCCTGCATGGATTTCAAGTAATATTCCTTTGAGGGAAAAGAATGGCCAAAATCCAGTTTGTGTTGCCATTAGGGATCTCACTAATGCATGCCTTAAGGATGAGTTCCCTTTTCTCATTCTAGAGATAATTATTGATGCCACCACTAGTTATGAGGCAATGCCATTCATGGATGATTCTTCTGGCTATAATCAAATCCTCATGGAACCAAAAGATGAAGAGGTCACTGCATTTCGCACACCTAAAGGCATTTATTGCAACAATGTGATGCCATTTGGTTTAAAGAATGTTGGTGCCACATTTCAAAGGGCTATGAAAAATCTATTTTATGAATCTTCTCTATAAAAATGTTGAATGCTATGTTGATGACTTGGTGGTGAAGTCGAGAAAGAGAGGTGATCATTTGAAAGACTTAAGAATTGTGTTTGAGTTGCTCCAAAGATATCAACTAGGGATGAATTCGTTGAAATGTGCCTTTGGAGTTACTTCTGACAAGTTCCTTGGCTTCATAATGAGACATCAGAAATTTAAATTGATCAAGACAAAGTTGATGCAATTTCAAAGATGCCATACCCTCAAAATATTCATAAGTTAAAATGTCTTCAAGAAAAGTAGCCTATTTGAGGAAGTTATCTCAAATCGAGCAGGAAGATGTCAATCATTAGGTCATCTCATTAAGAAAGTTTCTCCTTTTAAGTGGGGCCAAACATGTTGTGATTCCTTTAAAAGTATTAATTTGTATCTGGCGAAACCTTTAGTTCTAGCAATACCTATACTTGGAAAGTCATTGATACTCTACATTACAACAAAAAAAAGGTCTTAGGATCCCCGCTAGCTCAAGAGAATAATGAAGGCAAAGAAAACTCTATTTATTATTTGAATAGAACGACGACACAAAATGAGCCGAAATAAAAAAGTTGTGCTTGGTGCTAGTCTTCTCATTTCAAAAGATGAAACATTATTTTCAAGCTCACGTTGTTCATCTTATTTCTAGAGAAAATCCCATCAAGTTTGTTATGTCAAAACCTGTCCTTAGTGACCGACTAGAAAGCTGGTACCTCCAATTCAAACATGAGGGACAAGCATTGGCAGTCTTTTTGGCGGACCACATGATACCATATGATTGAGAGTTAATCGATGAGCTTCTTGATAAAGATGCGATGACCATTGAAATTCAACCTCCTTGGAAGATGTAATTTAATAGGGCTACACATCTTGGCTGAGTTGGGGCTAGCATTGTGTTTGTCACTTCACAAGAAGAGATTCTACCATTCTCCTTTACTTTGAAGCAACATTGCTCCAACAATATCACTAAATACCAAGTGTTAATACTTAGACTTGAAATTATCGTTGACATGAAGTAATTACACTTGAAAGTCTTCGGTGACTCTCAGTTGGTGATGAATCAACTCTTGGGAATTTATGAGATAAGGAAGCCTGAACTGCGCCCTTATCATGGTTATGCTAAAAAATTGGTAGGATGGCTTAGAAACGTAACCCTCCAACATGTGCCTAGAATTGAAAACAAGAAAGCTGATATGTTGGCTTCCCTAGCTTGAATCCTAACTCTTCCAAATCAAACACAAGTTACTATCTACCAAAAATGGATAGAGTCGCCGCCAAATGAGGACGATTATAAAGAAAGTGAGCTTGAGCATCTTGTTGTTGTTTCTGAAGCCACGAAAGAAGATTGGAGACAACTCATTTCTATAGTATACTTCAATAAATTGAAGGAAAAAGGATTGACATTCGTCTTCATTCTCCACGCTTCCTTTACTACAAGGACACCTTATATAGAAGATCGTTTGAAGGAGTACTCTTGTGATGTTTAGGAATGAAAGAAACTTTTAAAGCTCTAAAAGAAGAACATTCATAAGTATATGGATAATATCAATTTGGACAGAAACTCCACTTTCAGATAACAAGATTGGGGAATTACTGGCCAACCATGGTGAAAGATAGCTTAGACTACGCTCGAAGGTGTAAGGCTTGCCAATTTCATGTGAATTTCATACATCAGCGGCCTGAATTAATCTATCCAAAAATCAGTGTAACACCTCGGATTTGAGAAAATAGAAAAAAAATGTAGCATTCCAGACCTGGTGCAAGAAATACGAAGCCACCAACGGTCCGTGGTCTGACACATGGTTCATAGGTGGGGTCCGTCATTGGGCACCAAATATTTATGGTTTCTGACCTCACCCACGATCGACTAGGACTGTCTGTGGTTGGACCTACAGAACATAGGTCAGGTCAACAACCAATTGGAGGGAATTGACTGTTGGGTCAACTTCAAACGGTCATATCTTTTGGCACAAAATGAATTAGGTGGCCCATGACCTATCAAATGAAATATAATTGAATCCTCTTTCCAATGCCACCAAGTTTACTAAAATCCCATCTCGGAGTGAAAATTTATTCTTGTTTTAGTGAAGCCCTATCGGGTAGAGTTTGGCCGATGACCCCTACTGATGGTTGGTAGGTCAACCGATGGTTCGTAGGTCCCTCCGTGGATGACGTTCGTTAGCTTTTAAGTTAGGTTCATTTAGGTCTTTTCCTATGCGTTGGGCCCCTTAGACTACGCTGTTTAATGCCTAAACTATGTTGTTTTACTCAGTTTAAGCCTAATAGCTTAGTCAGACATATCTAGAATCTTTATTCTCTAAAATTCATCAAAAATAGAGAAAGAAGAGAAGCAAGAGGCGCCAACTTTACCAAGAACAACTACCAGGTTTTCTTTAAGTTCCAGCCTCAAAATTAAAAGATTTTTCCGTAGATTTCATCATCAGGTATGTGGGATTTCACTAGTGGATTCCTTTCATCCACTAGGTTCCTAGAATTCAGTCTGATTCTTGATTCGTTATATCTTGCTTAGACCTAGAGTTTCTAAAACCTTAGATATTGGTTGTGATTTAGCTGTTAGAGTATTCCTAATCAGATTATCATGTTTTTGTGGAATCGTTGCTTAGTTCTTTGCATGAAACTCAGAACCCTAGTTGTGTAGATTCTCTTAGTTCCGAATTATACTTGCTAGGTCAGTTTAACAGATATACATGCCTTAGATTTTGAATGCTTCATTATTAGTACATAAATGTTGCATTCCCAGTTAGCATGTCAGAATATTGAGCTAATCCATTATTTCAGTTAAGTTGTGTTATACACATTTCCAGTTGGGAGTAGGCTTAGTCCCGAGTTTGACTAGGGTTCAGTGTACGCTCATAGTCCCAGAACTATGTGCCCTCATAGGTTTATAAGTCCCTTTTGTTGGGTATCAGATTTAGTGAACACGCCAATCATGCCTTTATACCATTGGCAAGGTATATTGGGTCCTCTCGATGAGGCATATATATCGGACTCCGCGTTTAGCTCACGTGGTATTATGTCGGTTATTAGTAGCTCCCACTATCAAAATCTAGTGCATTCGACCAGGTTTTTAGTTATACTTCAGTATTCGGTCTCAACATGTCATGTACTTGGTCATTACATTCAGTTTAGTTCTTTTTAGTATATTTCATTATTTCCATCATGTTCAGATTATATCATTGCTCAGTTATGTTTTGTTCAGCTTATATGTTTGTTTAGCTTTTATCCTATCCTGGATGCTTAGTGCCTTCCAAGTACTGACGCATACTCTGTGCTACAACTTTTTATGATGTAGGTTCAGGTCCTCAGCATTTAGATCACGCATAGATCGTTCCTGATCCATAATCAACAGCATCAGTGGTGAGTCCTCATACTTCGAGGACAATAGACATATGTCAAATTTGGCTCACACTCTTCAAAAGTTGCCTAAGATCATTGCAAGAGCACACCTTACTAAATCAATCAGAATAACAAGGCAAATTCTAGGTTTATTCATGCAAGGATCAAAGTAAGCTCATCACACAAGGCATTGACACTTAAGTTAAACAAGTCCACACACATTCGCTAGCGTCCAACAGTCATTACAAGAGAATCAATTCGATAAATTGCTAGTCACAGTGAGATGCAAAAAGTTCACATATTGTCTATGCAACTTCATTTGGTCTCGTTGCAGCCGCACGTTCATGTTTTTTCAATTGAGAGCACCATTCAAGTCATCGGTATTGATCGAAATCGAGACTTGAATTTGTACAAGAACATCCACTTTCAACAAAAGAGGTGGCAAAAATTTTTTGGAAGGGTCAAAATCATAATCATTTTTGTAATTTAAAACAAAAGGAGCCATAAGCTCAAACATCCACAGAGAGCAATGTGAACACAATTTATAAACATACATCACAAATATATACACAAAAGGTGTGTGCCTCATCCAACCACAATTAAAAAGTTATTTGTTCTCAAATGTAAATAAAAGTGTCCAAAAGTAAACGTATCATAAGATAGAGAGGGAGGTAAAGAAAGGTCTTGTTTATGTAATCTTTGTCTCTGTCGTAGTCTTAGTAGCTGATGTAGCGATCTGTATATGGGCATCAGTGCCCGGAGTAGCCTTAGACGAAATAGCAATGCCGGATCCACTAGGAGCTGCTGTGGACCTCTCAGTCGATGATGTCTGGATCATCTGCTGCACAACCGTTTCTATAAGATTTGGCAAGTCTCAGAATATGCCCTCATCTCTGCTCTCCTGTGTCTCATCAGCATTCACTGGTATCAACTCCTCATCAGTCTCTGCATCTGACTCTATATGCCCTGTATCATCCCTCTGCATATCTCCAGTGGTAGCTGGAGGAATCCCCAAGGTCTTAGGAGCATCCGTGTCATCTGCTCCCTACATTAGTGTAGTGAAGTCGGTAGCCTTCAAATATGCTACGTCCTTCTTCAACTATGCTATTTCAGCTTTTAGTGCTGAAACCTCGGGTGTCTCCCCCTGTCTACTCTCACAAGTAGTGACTCTGGCAGTCAGATCATCAATAGTGGTCCTAAGGGGGGTCAGTGCAGCTAAGATGACACTGTTAATCATCCCTGGGAAGGATCTCTCCAATTGCGTCGCCCTCACATCCGCTGAATAGGCCAGCTGCCCCATCTTCAGGATCATGGCATGAGTGATCCTGGTGGGTTGGGAGGAAGAGGATGTACTTGGTTTCTGTGAAGAAGATGAAGGAGCGGTTATACCTGAAGGCTCCGAAGCCTGAGTAGACGAAGGTGCTTCTACTGGTAATGAGTTAACATCGAACTTTGGAGAAGTATCTGCTGGAGTTGCTCTCCTCCTGTTAACCTCCTCTCGTTTGAACTCGGCCTTTATATGCCAGATATCGGTGGAGGAAGATGGGGTGACCTCTATATTGCTACCAGGGTCCTGGGGTACTTTGGCACATCGACATAACACAGTGATCAGAACAGGAAAAGGCAGAGATGTCTGCTTCTGTTTGGCTCTCATAGCCATCTCCTGTGAAACCAGCAGTCCCAAGTCGATCCGTCTCCTAGCCATGATAGAACCAAGGCAAGCCGCCTTAGGATGACACATAATGGACTCGTTCTGGGATGGCATGATAGTGCTGCTGATGAATCCAAACCAGTATCAGGAGGCAATGTTCATATTCCTCTTCTCAATCGGAGCTCCTGCCTCTATCCACCTCTGGGTGGTGTTAGAGATCATCGGAGCTAACCAACCCTTCAAATCATCCAGGGATGGAAAGATAGGTAAACCCTGGTAGGGTAGTACTAAGTGCAGCAGTCGACCCAATACAACATTAATATGATCGTTGTGACACTCCACCTCCTTACCTCTAACCAAAACCAACTTCACCGTCGGAACTCACTAACCTTCTTCTTATTCTTTGGGACCAACTCTCCATATGCTAAGTAGAATTCCCAGACCTAGGAAGGAATGTAGGGGCCCCGTGGCCTAGTGAACTGCTCCAATTTATGGTACTTGAGTGTATCCAGTACCTCAGTGTGCTTACCTTTCAAACCCTCCACAAATAGTAACTTTTCTTCTAGAATGGTACGTAAACCATTGCCTTTTAATCTATTCAGCAATCTGGGTGGAGGTGGAGCTACGGGGAGTGCAGCGGCCACTAGAGGTGGTGCTGGAGCTGTCACTAATTCAATAGTCGGATGAGGAGTAGCAGCTGAGGGAGTACTGGTGGTTGTGGACTGAGGTCTGGCCTGGAGCACATTCATTCAGTTAATCAGAGGCTGTCCATCCTCTGGTTCATCAAAATATGGCTCAATAGCTACTCCATTTTTAGCTATATGTTTCTTCCTCTTGCCTTTGTCTCCTGGTTGGAGGTCACCCTTCTCCTCTTTGGAGGGTTTGATCCTCCTTCATTTATTGTAATGCCCTTTACCTGTTTTTGCGGTGGTTCGATTAGATTGGTGTGTACCATAACTATCAAAGATCAAGAGAAATTAATAAGACAAAATCAAACTCTAGCACAACAAATATTGTTGCAGATAGGCTCGCCGATCCAGTAGGCAATTCGTCAAACTGCTTTGGTGAGCTATGTCAGGCTAGCCGATAAGGTTGACTAAACAAAAAGGCAAGTCGGTGATAGTAGAGTATATTCAGCGAATCGGAGACTACTTTCGACAAGTAAGGGTTTGTCCACAGAAAGTTACAATGTATAAGGGTCTGAGGGGTAGCATACAGAGGGTGATCAAGGATACTTTCGGCGAGTCGTTGAGTGCGTTCGGCGACCCATGGCTTCTTCCCAAAAGTTACAATCTCAAACATCTAATTTGATATGATGTTAAGGGTGAGATGGAGACATTGGGCGAACCGCCGAACTATTCGGTGAGCTCGACCCAGCTCGCCGAATGGCCCCACGTGCCCATTTTCAATCCGTCTTCTCAAGTTCAATTCTGCAAACCCCGAAAGCAAACTCAAAGCATGCATTAAATATATTCAACAAGACCCATACTACCCATCACCCCAGGATATTCAAATTTCTCCCGGACTTGCCGCATTTGGCCATTTGACGATATTTGCTCTTAAGAGGGTTGTCACCCTCTCTATCATTGAGCAAGTTTTCGACATTTAACACAAACGTAGGCTACTCAGACTTCACCCAAACAATCAAAAAAATACATAATCATGACCCAACTCATTAAAAAGCACAAAGATTACGGGCATTCGCAATCAGATATCACATGCAAGATTTTTGAATTAAAATAGAAATGTAATTATTCTAATCCTATTAGAGAGGCTCAGCACACATCACTAAGAGAAATTTATTGCAAATGAGTACAAAACTTTCAAATGTAAATATGGGAAAAGGAAACCAACCTTCAATGTCGATTAAATTCGATTTGAAAAGCTAGGCGGCAAAGTGTTCCAATTCCGAGCATAAGTCCCAAACTAAAATGCTAGAGTAACGTTAAATTGAAGAAGATACTACCTTAGTGCGAGTTTAGGAGATTTGTGAGTGAGGGAAAGTGAAGAAGTTGAAGTTTTGAATCTTATGGCCATTATAAACCGTCCAGTTCGCGCTCGTTCAGTGATGTTAGTTGCAATCGCTGATCTACTCGGTGGAACGCCGAGTGGCACATTGTCCCACCGATTGTTATAGACTTGTCAATTTCTTGGGATAAAGATGGTGGTCTAAGTCGAGATGGCCTACCTAGTTAGTGATGCACTGAACTGCTTCTCAAGGTTGCCAATTTTTACAAGCTCTAATTTGAACTTGAGTTGAACCAAACGGCGGGTCAGGTCGGGCACGCTGACCTTTTGGACGGTTCACCGACTAACCATTCTCTCGCCAATCTGTATTTTTCACCACTTTCCTCATTCTAACCAGCACCATTAATACACTATTATTTATAAAAGCAACTTTAAGCAATTAAAACCTTGGGTTGCCTCCCAAGAAGTGCCTTATTTAATGTCGTGGCTCAACACGAGTCCTTAGTCACTCCCCATTGGTTGGGTTGGCCCTAGTGTTACCACATAACCCTAATAGTTCATATGAGTGAAGAAGAGGCACCGCATAATTCAGGAGTGTCCTGATCAGCTAGATCGATCTAGAATAAGAGCCAACCATTTGATTCAACACTTCAATACTCTCCTTCATTTCTTCCAACATTTGACCTTATTCGGTGATCATTTGGAGAATAATTTGGAGTGTGTCCTTGACACGGTTGTTCTCCCTGCCTCTAGACTGCTTCCTCTCGTGAGGAGGTATGTACCTCCCTTGACTCTTGCACTGGTTTTCCACCTCTATTATTTTGGTAGCCAACACGTGCAGCTGAGTTACCAGTGTGGGTAATGTGAAGTCCCTCTTAACTCTTTGCTTCATCTCAGCCAAGTTGCCACCATTTCCCTCAGCCATGCTCAGGGAACCTACCTACAACAACAAATTTAAAGAAAAACAAAACTATAAAAAGGTTAGTAAACTACGATTATTGAAAGCAGAATTTGACTTAAACCAAAAACTTTATGTAACACCACTCCCCGGCAGCGGCGCCATTTTGATGTTTGCGTAATCAACGACACAACTTTCGATGCAAGTGTCTATGATCGTGCAATAGTATAATAACCCAACCAAGGGTTGGGTCGAGTCCCAAGGCAGTGGTAGTGAAAATAGTAGTTAAACTAGGATCTTATTCTGATTAGCTGTAGTTTAAAAAATTTGCAAATAAAACAAAGTAAATTTGATGTGTGATACAAAAGTGTCAAATATCGATAGGGTTTTGTCACAAGATTTAATAAAAATAGTAAAATATAAAGGGAATCAAGTATGGGAAGAGTTTCTTGGGATGTGACCGCAATATATATATTGGTATAAATTGTTGGGTACATGCTTTCTGTAGGAAATTTGCATGATAATAGTGACTAGGCTAAGCTTTAGATGGAAATACGTTTCCTCTCAGGAAACTTATCCCGTTTCAAATGGGTTCCTCTCGGACACCCATTCACTGCATAAAGGTCAGCCTACGCCTTACCCCACTCACTCTCTCGAGCTGAGTGTTCAGATATGGGACTAGGGCTCACCTCCTGGCCGAACCTCATGCGACTCCACCGCTAGGCCATCGCCTAGCGGTCTTGGTTTCGCGACCTCTCTCTCTCGCAAGCCAAAAACACATGGGTGGTTTTGTATTTGAAACTACAAACCCATTAAATTAAACCACAACCACTAGGTGAAATAACCATTAAAATACATCTAACCTATCTGGAAGTAAAACCCAACAATAATATCAACACATATTTGTAAAATCATACCCTAAGAATGGGGGTTTTTAGCCACACATTATGAAATAAGAAATTATACCTAAAATGATGTTGAAATCAATTGGGTATAAGAAATTAAACCTTGATTTAAGCAAAGAAAGAAGAAAAGAGCAGACCCACTTCCAATTTACGGAAGATGAACCCCTTTCTTCTTCAAGTCCTGTAAAAACCCTCTCCAAACTTGAGAGAAAATATCAAAGCTAAAGTAAAAATTACATTAATGTTCAAACTCTCCTCCCTCTCTGTAAAAACTAGTAAAGAGTTTAGTATTTATAGACATCAGAAAATAGTGCTGCGGATCGCTCGACGAGGTTAGTCGCGAACGTCGAATGAGTCGGTGATTCACCCTTCTTCTAGTTCATAGCCATTTGTGCTTAGCCTTCAGCATCTGTGCGTCCTGAATCATTGGGCGGTGTACTTCTGCTTCACGAAATTGGTGGCGAAGCTCCGACTGCTCCTTTCATCGCCGTTTTGATCCTTCTCCTTTATGGCTTTGCATACTGGAACAAAGGGTGGAGTGCATCCCCTTGGCAAATAGCCAAGTGGACTGGCGATCCTCAGGCCATTATTTTCTCGTTCTTTTCCACCTTTTTGTGAACTACTGTCCATGCTTTCCTTCAAACTTCAAATATCTGAAACTTAAGGGTTTTCATCAGATATAAAATCAACATTTGAGGACACAATTTCTAATAAAATATAGCCCTAAATGAGTCCAATTTGTGGACTCATCAATCATCCACTCCTTTATTAACTGAATCAAGACTTTGATAAGATAATTGAAGTTACAAATCGTTTGGTAACCCATGAGTTGGGCATTTAAGTAGGAGTTTCTTAAACCTCACCCACGTTTCATGGATGGGTTCCCCCTCCCGTTGCTTGAAACCTTGAATTTCGTCTGTAAGTTTCATCATCCTTGATTGAGGAAAGAACCTTGTGTTAAATGCTATAATCAGCTCCTCCCATGATGTGATGGAATTGTTTGGTAACTCGGCTAACCACTTAGTAGCTTATCCCGTTAAGGACAGTGGGAATAACAACATTCAGATTGACTCTTGTGACATATTTTTGAATGAAAAAGGGTTGCAAACCTTTGTAAAATTTCTCACGTGCTCATGTGGGTCTTCGTGATCTAGACCTCCATATAGTCCCCTCATTTGGAGTAAGTGAAGAGTGGTGCTAGTGACTTCAAACATCGCATTCTCATCAGCTTGCGTGATGCAAATTGTACCCATTCCATCCGATTGAGCTGGGTTGAAGACACTAATGAGATCGTCTATACCATCCCGATGACCTGCTTGGCTATCATTCATCTCTTCTTCACGAATGTTCACTTCTGCGTAGTCCAACCAATTGTTACACAAAGCAGCCAAAGCTAATTCAACTACAGCCAACAAATTTGAGAGTGTCAAATCTTCAATCAAAGAATTCTAAGTAATGCTACTCCCCGGCAGCGGCGCCATTTTGATTAACGTATCAAGACACTTCATGCAATACTAAGTGTCAACGATTGTTCAATAGTAATATAACCTAACTAAGTGAGTTGGAGTCGAGTCCCAAGGGAGTAGTTCTTCCTTTAAATTCCAAGGTGAAGTTGTGACAACAATCTCTTCAATGAAACACTTGTTACGCCTTTATCGTTTGAGTTTCAAATGTCAAATTTCTCTCCAATTTCACATAGTAACATAGAACTTTGGGAAAATGACCAGCTAATTGGCAAATTTTTCTTTAGAGAGTGATTGTTGATGTTCACAATAGAGTAATTTGTTGTGGGTAGGTCAGGCCATATATAAGATAACTTTCTTTCGAACAATTACCTTTGGTATGTTGAATTCTCTCAAACTTCAACATTAATTGGAAGATGCCCAGCCCTTTGTCCTCATCAAATCCACTCTCTCGAGTTGTATACAAAGGACAGGTTCCGTATTTCACTCTCTCGAGTTGAAATCCAGGTAACCCACTACTAAGGATGCTAAGTTTTCTACCGTGGTTTTTTGCCTCCCTCTCGAGCAAGCTCACAACACTAAACTTGTTACACTAAATATGCAAAACAACTTCAAAACGAAGCAGCAACTCAGACCAACCTCAAATTAAACCCATTATTTGCAATACAACAATACCCACTTAGCAAAACTCAACAATTTGCTTCATAGTCAAAACCCCAAGAGAAGGGTTTTAGCCACTCATTTCAAAAATAGAAAAATTAACATCCATCCTCACTCCCATAGTTGTGTACAAAATGAGATTTATATGAGGAAATCAACTGAAAATCTTCTCTATTACAAAATCTCTAAGAGTATCTTGCTAAAATCACTCGAAAAAGCCTTTCGTAGTGTTTTCTCCCTAAGTAATTTTTTCCTCACGTTTGTGAATGATTCTCTCTCTGGCCAAAACTAATTTAAACAAGTCTGATGTGTCACTGTTTAAGACCACTCGGTGAAGTAAGTTGGCTGTCGCCGACAGATCGGCGACTCACCGATTGTTCTTCATCTCGCCTTCATTTTTCTCTTATTCTTGGTTTGTCTATTGTAACTTTAGGCGATCCAGGTCGGGATTGCCGAATAATTCTGCGATTCACCCTTTTTCCTTCTGGCTTGCCCATCAGCACTTGCTTGAATCTTCTTTAGCACTTTTGGTGACCTGGTTGTCCTTCGCCGAATAGATCAGTGGCATGCCAATAGAATTGCTGCTCACCAAATTCACCCCCATTTTAGCTCCAGCATTCTATAACTTTGTGCGGTATCTTGGAAATTTGGTGGTTCACCGAATGACATCGACGATCATCAGGTCTTCATTTCTTCATTCCTTTATCTTGCTTTGTTCCTTTTTTGCTCAATAGTGTCCATGTATAGTCCCTAAATCTAAATACCTAAAATTCAAGGATTTACATCATTCATTGGCACAAAACATGCATTCGAGGACACTAAATCTAGTAAAATAAAGCCCTAAATGAGTCCAAATTGTGGACTCATCAGTTAGTACAATCAAGTTCTAAATATGATGGATAAAATAAACAACATAAACATAACCATTAGTCAACGTAAGACATAAGGCATAATCATATCAATACATAATAATCATCATAATGAAAGAGGAATACTCTCTTAAGTAACGTCAATTAGGCTTAGCTAAGATGTAGGTCATCCACCTTTAGTCAAGCTTACATCTTGGAAGGAATATCTAGCAACACTCCAAACAAGTCAACTTCATAACATAATCACATTAGTCATACTTTTAAAGACATGGGTATTCGCCTCAATGCCTAGTTCATAAAGGCTAATGGGTATTCGCCTCTTGCCTTACTTACTTTTAGATTGCGGGTACTCGCCTCCACAATCTCATCATATGGTGCGGGTACTCGCATCCACATCATTTTATAAGGAGCATGGGTACTCGCCTCCATGTCCATTCATCATAGTAAGAACGTGGGGACTCACCAATGTTCAACTCTAAGGAGTAGGGGAATCGCCTCATATCCTTTCATATGGAGGTCAAGGGTAATCACCTCTAGCCTCATAATTTATTAAGCATTTTAGGTGAGCAATCCTTTCAACCTAGAATCATTCATGTGAGTGAATTTTTCACATTCATTCGATCATGCTTAACCATTCATTATAGTAAGTCAACCTAGAGTCATTCATGTGAGTGAATCTTTCACATTCATTCGATCATGCTTAACAATTCATTATAGTAAGTATCTCTTCCACATCCTAGCATTAACAATCATGAATGCATAGTCTAAGCTTTACTCTCAAAGCACTACATCTCATGATCATCATCTATACTTTACTCTTAAGAAATTAACATCATGTTCATCATATATCCTTCAATTTAATGTAATTCTAGTCATAAATAATCAATCCCATAAGGATGTATCTAACCCATAGAGTTTCCCTCACATGGCATCAACCCACTATATCAATTCAACCCAAAAATCAAAGGATAGGCATGGGTACATGTATTTTAATCCTAAATACATGCAATTCTATCAATTCAATCATAAACAATCATAATCCCCTAAATTGGATCAGCATTCATCATAACCCATAACAATGGAAGAAACCCT
Organism: Solanum pinnatisectum; assembly: GCA_035578085.1. Classification (NCBI taxonomy): domain Eukaryota; kingdom Viridiplantae; phylum Streptophyta; class Magnoliopsida; order Solanales; family Solanaceae; genus Solanum; species Solanum pinnatisectum. Next base: position 197,768 of record JAWPEI010000057.1, read on the forward strand.
AACTAGAATTAGGGAAATTCTTCATCAAATTGTGGAATTCTAGGGGACTCCATTGGAGGAAGGATCCCATAGATGAAAAACCATCATACCTTGATCTTGACCTAGCTTCAATCTCCTTCTTTTTCTTCCAACTTTTAGAGAGAGAATATTTGAGAAGAGTTTTTGGAATTCTTTGGGATTTTGAGAGAATGACTTAATGGGGGGAGTTGGGGTTAAAAATACTTTTATTGGTGTTTTAGACTTAGGAAAAATGACACCAGTTCAATTTAATTAAAACTAGAAAAGACCCCTAAGTCCCTAAAATAATTTATGTGACTTGACCCACGAGACCATGACCCACAAATCGTGGATGGACCCACAGCCCGTCTTGGTCAGGGGTGGTTCATGATCAGAGAATTTAGGCAAATCCACGACTCCTCCATCCACAGACCATGGTCCCATCCAAGGTTCGTGGGACCCGACCGTGGTTCACTCCCTAAAATAGTGCTTCATGTTGCCCATCCATGAAGCCCATCTACATGGCATGGGTCCAACATGGGGCATTGGCCTTCATGGGTGACACCTGTAGGTTATGCTATTTTTCTAGTTTTCCATCTTTAGGCTACGAGGTGTAACAATTGGCCCCCCTGATTTTTGACACCACCCCGAGGTGTATTATGGCCGGACCACCGATAGAGAAAAAGGACCTCAATGTAGCTGCTGGATATTACTTTGGGTTCATCAGCAGCACGATCATGCTGTCGCGGAATAAGTATATTCTCCGCTACCCAAAGGCGACCTGTCTTGGGTTTATCATAGCCAGGAAACGGCTAAATATAGGTTTAATCATTGAGCAGGAGATGGCCATAAGGGCCAAGCAGCGCCAGACGTCTCTTGCCTTTCCGGTGTTGATCACCGAGTTATGTAATCGGGCCAGAGTTCCACGTGATGAGAAGAGGGATGCTGAGACTACACCCACATATTCTACTAACTTTCGGCATATAGAGGCCGAGTACACGAAGATGAGGCTGACAGAAAGAGAGCAGCTCCGGTGGACATATTGCCAGAGGTTGATATTGTTATGCAACCTGCATAGGTAGTCATGCCTACTCCGGCCACATGGCCTTCAGGTACTTCTAGCTCCACTCCTTTCGACACTCCTGGTACTGATGCTGCTCCTCCGCCCCCTAGTCTACTACCTTTGGTACCTCTGCTTCTAGCCATCTGATCACCTAGGCGATGTTGTACAAGATGAGGCATTTGGCCCAATCTGTCGATGTGCATGCCTCCCGGTTAGAGGCTGTTGTTCCTCGGATGATCGAGAGAGCCATTGCTGCTGCATTGACACCTTTTAGAGCTTCGATTGATGACCTCACGACAAGAGTAGAGGTTTGTGGGAGAGGATATGGTGCTACTAAGGAGGTGACGACCTTTAAGGATGATGTTTCTAAGCTGAGGAAGGATGTGGACCATCTAAAATCCACAGATCTTACCTTATTATTTGGGACAATGGAGATCCCAAATGACTAGAGTGTAGATATTCCAACCTGTTCAGATGTGCCTCCGGCTACCACCGGAGATGAGATGAGAGCTGATGTTGCTGCTTCTAAGTCCGAGGAAGAGACTGATGAGGAGCAGCTTGGCGTTCATGAGGATGTTATCTTGGATGATTTGGCAGACCTTGAGGGTGCCAAGGTAGATTTAGTTGTTCAGGCCTCTCAGAGGGATGTGCCCATGGTGGGATCTAGTGGATCTAAGGATGTTATACTGGGTATTGATACCCCGACGGATGTACTGAATAAGATGCAGACTTCACCCAAGGCTTAGCCTGGCTGGATGACCTCCCCCCCCCCCCCCTTCTTTATTACTTTTTATACATATTTTTGTTTTAGATGCATTTAAGGACAACTTTGTATTTTGTTAGGTGTGGTGAGGTATTTCCATACCTACCTCTTTTTGTCGGTGGTGTTGTGTATATTGATTTTGGTGATGTTTTTGTGAATGTTGAGCCTATTTTTTTTATATATATCTTGGTGGTGATATTGCGGATGTTCATAGCATGTGGCCTATTCTTTTGATGTGAAAGCGATTCTGAACCAATTTTTAATATTTTTGCCATCTCTTGTGTGTGTGATTGTTGATGTTCTTGTTCATGTTTGAGTGCCAGTTGTGGTCAATGGTAATGATTAACGTATAAGCGACACTTCGTCCAATTCTAAGTGTCAACGATCGCTAATTAGTATAATAACCCAACTAAATGATTTGGGGTCGAATCCCACAGGGAGTGGTACGTGTTTCAAATTCAATAGGAAAGTACGAATATACTCAAGTCAATCATAGGAATAAACATTATTGACGAAAAACATAATTCAAATTAAGGGGTTAGACGAATGTCAGATAATAAGAGGGGTTTGTGATTGTAATTATCAACTACAGTAACAGCAAATAAAACAAAGTAACAAATATTGAGACGGGTTCTTGGGATGTCATTCGAGTATAGGATAATATAGACAAATGGGTAATTGCAACTGATAGTAAATAGTTTTAAATCAGTGAATAAGCTAGACTTTAGTGGCGATAAACTTTCTCTCGAACAATTTACCCCTATTCAAGTTGGTTTCTCTAGAACACCAACAAGCAAGCAATTCAGAATACCCTACACTTTAGTCCATTCACTCTCTCGAGCTGAATGTGTGGAAAAGAGTTTAGGATTCACTCTCTCGAGCTGAACCCATGATAACCCATTACCCACAGACCATCAATTCAGTAATCTTGGTTTTAAAACCTCTCTCCCGAGCAAGCCAAAAATATGAAGGTAGAACTTCATTTGCAACAACATTCCTTTAAGTTTAACCACAATTACTGATTGAAATCACTTCTAAACAACATTTAAACTATCAATTAGCAATACCCATAAGCTAAATCAGCCCGTATTCACACCCCAAGAATTGGGGTTTTAGCTAGCCATCATAAAAAGATAGAAATCGTTACCAAATTGTGTTTCCATCAACTAGGTAGGATTAATTTCATCTTTACAATGGTCCATATTGAAGAATCTCAAAGACCCACTTCCAATTTCTCAAAAATTAAAAACTTCAATTCTTCAAAATGAAGGAAAAATACTGTCTTAATACTCTTCTAAATGTTCTGAATAAAAAAATCTATGATAAAAACTTTGTTACTAAACTAAATATTCAAAAATGTATTTATAGTCGCCAAATATACGCTGCGAAGGACCATTCGACACAATAAGTCAGGATCACCGATCAACTCGGTGATCCGCCCTTTGGTCAGTTCCATCGCCTTTTTACTTTGGCTTTTAGTATCCTCAAGTTCTGTAACTTTAGGCGATCCAACATTGCATTGCGGAACCACTCGGTGACAAAATGAATGTTCCTTTCTCTGGCCAACTTGATTTTCTACTTCAGGGCTTGGCATGATGAAACTTTAGGCGGTCAAATTGCCACTCGGCGACTCACCAAGGGGACTCAGCGATCACCAGGCCTTCATTTCTTCGTTCTTTCAACTCACTTCGTTCCTTTTTGCAAATTAGTGTCCAGTTATGTTCCTCAATCCAAATACTAGGAAATCAAGGGTTTTACATCAGTTATTGGCACAAAACAAGCATTTGAAGACACAAAATCTATCTAAATAAACCCCGAAATGAGTCCAAATTGTGGACTCATCAACACCTTCAACTTAAACTTTTGCTTGTCCTCAAGTAAAAATCAAGTTCAGCAGTTCAACAAGGATGTCTCAAATAGTGCTACACATGACTCAATTATGAATGCACACAAAAAGACTCAACTTACTCATGCAAAGATCAATTGTGCACTCAAAGATTCAAGTTGTGACTCATCATTATCAAAGATTCTCAAGTCTACAATATTTGCTTCAAATGTGAGTTCAATCTCAACAAAGGTACTCAAATGCCCTCACACAAAGAATGATTCCATATCACACACAATGGTTCAATAATATATAGCTTCGGAATCACAATCAACACTTGTTTCAGCTCACTCAAGATCAAAAAGGTCTTTCAAGGCTTGTAACAGGGCTGAGTGTAAAGGTATGGTCATTTAGGCTTAGTGGCTGCTATCCTCATGAAATGTGGTATGAATAACATTTTATTTCCTTTTCTTCATCATTCTTATTCATGCTCAAAAGTCACCCCATTATTCACTTTCCATGAAATACCAGACACCCCATTTTCTTTTGCAACTTTATTTCAAACATTTTCATTCTTTTTCATTTTTCTCTTCCTTTTTTTTTTGTATGGAGGGGTTCCATCTTTTTCACAACCATGGGTCAAAGGGGTCTTCTTTGCATGTCTTGATTTACCTTCTCTTTTAACCACACCCCCAACTTAGGCTTTTGGCCTAAGTTGGCTATTCAAAAAAACCACATCTCATAAGGATTAAGGGTGAAGGGATAAAGAAAGGTCACAATTTGCATCAAGTTTCTTCCAAGAAAAAGGGAAAGGCTCAAAGGGTGTTCAAGCAAAGATCACATACTGACAAGGTTGACCACAAAAGAGGTATAATGTTAAATTGTTTCACTCTTCAAAGTTGCCTAAGATCATTTTCAGAGATTGCATCACTTAGTCAACCGGACCAACGGGGAAAATTCTTGGTGTCATCCAACATGGTTCATGGTAAGGTCATCACACAAACCATTGACACCAATGTCAAACAAGACTCCACACTTTCGCTAGTGTGCAATGCTCATCACAAGAGACACATTCGATAACTGGCTAGTCAAAACGAGACGCAAAAAGTTCAAATATTGCCTATGGAACTTCATTGGGCCTCATCGTAGCCGTACATTTTTTTATTATGAGCACTATTCAAGTCATCGGTATTGATTAAAATTGCTACTCAAATTGGCAAGAGAACATCCACATTCAAACACAATCAAGAGGTTAGAGTATTTTTTAGACTTAGTTTTAGATTCATCTTTAGCTTTTGAGTGATTGTTCAGTATCACTAAACTCTTATTCGGTATTTATATATTCAGACCAGTATTAGGTATTCCCCACTATCAGTAATAAATTGATTTATCTTCTGCATTAGTTCATCTTTTCATAGATATGTTTAGTTTTTTTATGATATGCCAGCTCAGGGTTAGCTTGGGGTCACTCGTGATCTTAGGTCCTGTGTTTACATCCAGGGGGTAGCCTCGGGGAGTGACAAACTTGGTATCAGAGCGTTAGGTTTAAGAGTCCTAGGATGTCTGAAAGCTGCACTAAGTAGAGTCTTTTTCATGGGTGTGAAGTGCACCACATCTAATGAGAGAGGCTGCGAAGTGTTTTAGGAAAAACTTCACTTTCTTTGCTACTCTTGTCGTGCATAAGGTATGATCCAACTTTTTGCTCAAAGTGTAGCCAATCAGAACAATCAACAGGTTCCAGCTCCTACTAATAGAAATGGTGGATCAGTGGTAGCTAGAGTTCGAGATTTTGTTAGGATGAATCTTCTTGAGTTTTTAGGGTCGCAAGTTAGTGAGGACCCACAAAACTTCTTTGATGAGGTTAAGAAAATATTTGGAATAATGCAAATGACTGGTAATGATAGGGTAGAGTTGGCATCATATTAGCTTAATATGAGGATCTTTGCGGAATTTGAGAGAAGTGGAGAGAAGTGGGAGATGAGGGATGATTTCCCTTTCTCCTTCATCTTATTTATAGGCAAAACTTTACATTACTATTCATGAACAGTGACTTGACCTTTACTATTCATGAGCAAAGGATCGACTCTTACTATTTGTACAGTACTTGACCTCTACTATTTACACAGTAACTTAACCCTTACTATTTACATAATTGACATTTCACTATTTATAAATAGTGTCCTGTCGGTGACTCCAAATAAAAATAAACTACTTTACTTTTACAAAAGAAAACAAAAAACTTTAAAAAAGAAGATTCCTACTTTTGACTAAATTACATAGATGTCTTCTTCATATCTTTTGTTTTGTTTCATTGTCTTCATCGACGCTTTTTGTATCTTCGTGATAGTTTATTCCAATTGCAGTTGGAACTTGGTTATCTTCTCCTTGGCACTTTGAACATATATGCTCTGAATATTTACTACTGATAGTTGTACAATATCTTGTTAATAATGCTGGTGAAATGAAATTTTTCTTGATAGCTCGTGTAGTTGGTGTATTTTCTGGTTTTAGGAGACTTAGTATCCATTGTCGTATTTCCTCCATATCTCCTTCTCTTGTTTCCCGACAATTTGAATATATCATAGTGTTATCTCGGCTATAATAACTCCATATTGTATTATTGTTTAAATAGTTATTTGCTAGTTCTGTCAATATTGTAGCTATTCCAATAATTCTTTTATTTGCATAAAATTCTGGAATATCTACAATAGATATCTCGTTCTGTTTTTCTATCTTTTCCGGTATTAGCATATCTCTAGTCAATCCTATCTTTATGACTTGTATAACCGGTTTTATCTCGTCATATAGTATCTCTCTTGTAATTGAATAGAACTTTATAAAAAATAGAGTTCCTTTAGTTATTCGTTTATAGGTTAAAAAGGCTTTGTATAGTTCAGGTATTTTTGATATTTCGTCTCCTGTAGCTGTGTACACTGTACTAAGTAGTCCGTAATTGTAACAAGTTGTTACCAAATTTGTATTTGTACCTGGTAGGGCAATTAACTTGTTGTATCCTTGTAGATGTTGAGTAATGTAATCGGTATTTGGTTCTTTTGGATTTATAGCTCTGGGGTTTTTATTTAGGTAAGTTTGGATTTTATAAATATTTTCTGTATATGTACGGGTAATATGGGTATATGTATTTTTCTGTTGGGCTAGGCTGTTTTGTATGTATTAGTTTGAGGAGTAGGTACGGATTTTTGTATCTTTGAGTCAGATATGGTTTATCAAAAGTTTATTCATATTTGTATTTGTATAACTTTTTCTTCTGTAGTTTTCTTTGTAGCTCCGGATGTACTGCACTGCATTTAAATAAACATTATGGGTTTTAGGAGTTTCCCAACGTCTCCTTCTAGCTCGAATTTTAACGTCTTCCGATCGACGTAGCTCGCATTTTTAACGTCATGTCACGACTACTAGCTTGCTCCTTTAGCTTTTGTATCTCACCATCCATACTATCCACTTTTTACAAAGTGTAGTTAGGAGGTTGAGTATCCGATCTATTGTATTTGTCTGCTCAATATTTTTCTCTTGAGAGGTGATCTGCAATCACATTTTTGTCGATTTTATAACTTCAATTGTAAATGAAAAATTCAATATATTGACTACCATCTTCTTATTTCTTTTGTTGTAATCGAGTCTTGTACTTTTTGGTTATCCACCATTTTACTGTGTATTATCTGTCTAACAATAAATTTGTTATATACAATGTATGGCTCAAAAGCTAATAAACATTTATATAAGGCAAATAATTCTTTTCTATTTATTTCCCATTTTATTTGTGGGTCTGTATATGATCCTAATAGTATCTCTGATGATGTTCTATTTTTTCATTTATATATTTATATTTTAATACTCCTCCGTAACTATGGTCACTTGAGTCTGTTTACTATATAAGTAAATTGTTTATTTTCATCTGAAAGTATAATTTTGGTAAATCTTTACACATTAGTTTTATTTTTACGATATATTTTTTGTCTTGTTCATCAAAGTGATATTCTATATCTTTCTTTAATTTTTTCACGTAATGGTTTTAAATTTTACGCTAATTTTGGTAAATATTCTCTTACTTGATTAACTAATCCTAAGAAGGATTGTAATTTTTTTAGTGTCTAATAATTCTTCAGAATTATTTATCTTTTGTACAATATGTGTTTGCATTTTTACTCCATTTTTATCTATTTGAATTCCTAAGAATTCTATTTGATTTTGCATAATTTCAGCTTTCTTTTTTGATAAGCTAATTCCTGATATTTCTATGATATGTATAAATTTTTCTAATAACTTTAAATGTTCTTCTTTTGTTCTTGAGTATAATAGTATATCATCTATATATACTATACAATTTTCTAGTTGGTTAAAATATGTATCCATAAAATGTTGATATCTACCTGGTGCGTTTTTATATCCAAATGGTAGAACATTCCATTCAGAAAACCTTGTGGTACAGTTGAATCTTTGTTAAATGTTTAGATTCTTCTTCTAGTTTTAAGTGGTAAAATCCTGATTTACAGTCAAATTTACTAAAGTAATTATATCCTTGTATTTGTCTTACTTTTAATATTTTATTAGGTATAGGATAATTATATGTTTTAGTTTTTGCATTTAGATTTCTATAATCAATAACCATTCTAGTTTTTCCCCTTTTTTGTTCACTATGTTTATTTACTATGAATGCTGGACTATTATGTTTACTATTGCTTTCTTGTATATACTTATTTTCTAATAATTCATATATATTCATTTTAAATTATTATTGTTCTTCAAAATTATATCATAATGTTATTTTTGTTATTAAACTATTTTAATATATTATTTCAATTTTTACTTTTGTTTTATGTTTATCCCATCCTTGTAATGGGTTTTCGTTATATAATGAATTTAATTTATCATTTATTGCTTGTATTTTATCTATCAGAATATTATAATTTCTATTTTATGATCATTAGTTGTTACATTTTCTAATTTTTGGGTAATTTTTCACTTCCTTTTATCCATGGTGTATTTTTCCGATTTTATTATTAACTCTTTTTGCTCCTATTTTGTGATTACATATGGTAGTGAACCACCAATGCGTTTTGTTATAGTGTGTGGATATAGTTTTTCTAAAAAAGGCATTCCTAATAATATATCTTTATTTGTAAATTCATAACTATAGATTTCTTCGATTATTAATATTTTATCCCATATTTGTGTTTTTATATTTCTAGCTTTATGTGTTATCATGCTTCCTTCATTATTAAATCCTGTTACTATTAATGGTGTTTTTAATTTTTCCCATTTACTATCCGTAGTCAATTATGTTTGCACATGTTTGCTTCTGCTCCTGTGTCTATCATAGGTGTGTAATATCTATTATAATATCCTTCTATAATTATTTTTGCTAAAATGTATATTTTTGTCATTATATTAAGATGTTGTTATTTTATCATATAATTGTTCTTTTAATAATTACTTTCTTAGTTTCATAAGTTATTGTTAGTTGTTTATCATCTAAATTATATGGTCTAACTGTTTCTAGCCATTTTATTCCTAAAGTAATATTATTATTTCCTTGATGTATTTTGAATTTAATTTTTATTGGTATTCCTCCAATAATTAGTTCTTGTTCAGTAGTTTCTTCTATATTTACCAAAGCTCTAGGTAATTCTGTGTTTATATTTTCTCCTGTAATTATTTCATGTTCTTTGACTAATTCTCTTATAATTTGGTTTTCTGTTTGTCCTGTATTTATAGTTATTAAATATTTTCTTTGGTCTAATATTCCTGTAATATAATATTGGTATGGTTGGATTTCATCTTGTTGTAGTTCTTTTAACTTAGGTATTAAATCATAATCTAATCTCCTAGATGTACTAGTTCTTGATGATGAAGGTGTATCATAGCTTAATCTTTTAGATGTACTTAATCTTTCTTTTACTATCTCTAAATCTTCTTCAATATCTAGTTCTTTATAACTGTAATCATTATTATCAATTACTGTAATTATTTTATCAAATGGATTTTCTATTTTGATTTTTTGAATCTTATTTCTTGCTGTTATTTTATGTTTTGTAGTTAATACATATAAATTTTTACATCTTGCTGTAAATATTTTACTTCCTGGTGCTAATTCTAGTCCTGACATTTTCCAGTATAGTACTAGTGATTTATCTATGTTTTTGTCTTCTATTGCTACTGAATAATTTGCACTTATAATAAATTTAAATTTTTGATATATTAGATTTCCTCTAACTGCACTTATTATACTTTTTTCTATAGGTTGAATTATTCTATCATCTGCTAAATATAATTCTATAGGTGTATCTATTCCTTCTCTAAAACATGCTTTTATTAATATTTCTGTTGCTCCTAAATGTACATATTTTATTGGATTTTTTGATTTTAAATCTTGAATTTCTTTATTAATTATTTTTTTATTTATGATAGGTATTTTAGCTTTTCCTTTAATATATTTACAATCTATTACATGTTCTTTTTGGCTTATTACATAATATTCATCTTGTTTTAATTTGAATAAATTTTTTAGTTTAGGTACTTCTAATATCTTATCTATGCTTAAGTCTAATTCTTTACCTTTTATTTGTTCAAACATATTATTGTCAAATATTATTTTTGTTCTGTATATTCATTATCTTGATATTCTTCTTTACTTATTATTTTTATATCGCTTCAGTCATAATCGTGTCGTCTCTATTTCATCTTCTAGTTCAATATCTCAGAATTCGTATATGCTATCTTCATTTTCTAATTCATAATCTAAATAATCTACCTGTTTATATTTATCGTTTTCTATTATTACCTCGTTATTTGTTTTTCTTTAAATCTTTTGGTAATTTATTTCTAGCTAAATGTCCTAGTTTTCCACAATTATAACATTTACATTCATTATATTTTTCTTAACTCTATGTGGTCTTTTGTGTTTATAATTTTTTATATAATATCTTTTCTTGGGATTTTATCTTTATATTTTGTTTTGAAACGTTTATACTTTTTATCCTTTTCTTTTATATGAATTTTTGCATCCAAATTGGGGTGCTAATTTACTTGTACAATATGCTAAGTTTTTACTAATATTTTTCTAGTTTTAATTCTTCTTTATGTTTTTCACATAATTTCATAAACCATTGTTGTAAGAATTTTACTCTAGCTCCTAGTGTATCATGTATTTGATTCTTCCCAATCTTTTATTATTTTTGAACTAAATGGTTCGTAATTTTGTGTAATATAATTTTCTTATTTCTCTACTTTCATCATTTGTATATATTCCTTTATAATAATATTCTCTAAATGCACATGTATATTCATCTATGTATCTCATTTTACATATTGCTAATTTATTCATTAAATTTACTTATTATTTTATCTTTCTGTTGTTCTTCTATTTCATTTGTCATACTTCCAAATTCATTTCTAATTGATATTTCATATTTAGTTAATATGTCTATTCTTGATGTTGCTATGTCATTATTAAGTTTCATATTATTTCTTAATGTTTCTAAGCTTGTTGTTGTTAAATTTTGTAACCATATTTTTACTGTTCCTATAAGTGTTCTTTCTATATATCCCGGGCATCCATTATTGATATTTTGTTGTCTATTAATTGTTTTGATATATAACCTATCCATAATTGAATTGTTTTATTTGTATATCACACTGTGATCCAAATCTAAGAAATTATTTTGATCATAGTTTGTCTAGGTATCCAATTTTTATTTAATCTTTTATCCCATAAAACTTTATCTCTATTTTCTTTTCATAAGTATAATATGTTGGGGTTGTATCAATTCGTGTTTTAGAATTTGAAGTACTAGGTTTCTCATCTAAATTTCCTACATTTATTTCTATATTATTATCTTTATCTATAAGGTCAGTATATGTTTCTGAATAGGATTCATAATTATTTTCTGAAATATTGTAATTTTATTCTTAATGTATTTCATTTATTTCTTCTATTTTTAATTCATGTAATTCTTCTGTTTCTTCTAACATTGTTTTAAATTTTTCTATTTCTTGATTTAACTTTAATTATTCAGTTCTTTTCTTATATTCATCTTTTTCTTTTTATTTTTCTTCATATAATTGTTTAAGTAGTTCTAATACTTTTTGTAATTCTTTTATCCTAGTATCTTTTACTTCTTCTATTTGTTTAATTTCTTTTTTAGCTTGTTCTCTAATTTTTCAATTTCTTTTCTATCTATTTCTTCATTTTCTTTATTTAATCTTACCATAGTTGTTAGACTATCTTCTAATTTCTTGATTCTTTATCCGGCATTAAGTATAATTGGGTTCCTATTTTTTATATCTTCTTTCTAAGTTTGAATGTATTATTTTTATTTCTAATCCATCTTGACTTTTATATATTTTTTCTTCTACAAGATATTCTTCTTTATTCATTATAAGTTATGTTGATATTTATATTCTAAGTGTTGTAATTGTAGATCTAATAAGAATATCGTTTTTCTTTGTGCTTTTATAGATTTTTGGCATACTCCTGCCCATATATTTTCTTCTAATCTATTTTGTCTAAATCTTAATTCTTGTTTTATTTCATTAATTTTTTCTAATAATTGTTCCTTATAAGTTTCATCCATTATAAGTTTGAAAACATTTTTTTATAATATCCTTGCTTTTTTATCATAAGATTTTGTATTTCTTTTATATTTTCTGAAATATATTCTAAGTATTCCATATCTTGGGTTCTTCGATATATTATAATATTATTTATTAAAAGTTTATTTAGTAGATCTAAATCTTCCATAGTTTGTAGCCAATATGTTAGATATTCGTAGTTTATCATTAATCTGAATATAAGTCATATAATTCATACATGCTTTGGATAGTTAGTTCCTGCCAATTTTGTTCTATGAGTTCCATTATTCTGTCTATTTCTGTTATTTCTTCAATGAGTAAAAGATCATAAATTTTTCTTTTTATGTCAATATTAAGTGTTTTAAGAACATATAAAATAAGTATTTTATAATTATAATCTTCATCTAGTAAGTATGTGTTCATCATTTTTATGATTTCTAAACAGTTTTATTCCTTCTAACCTTCTTGTTTGTTATTATCAATTATCAAATTATATTAAAGTTATCCTAAATAAATTCTTTTGGTCACTACTATGATTTTCAGCTTCAATCGATTCTACAATACGCTTTCAACAAGTTCGTACTTCCCTCAAACGGCTCTCTTTGCCTAACTGGTTTCCGGTTTGGATGGCATAGTCCGGGCTTACCTACTCACCTTACCCGTTCATAGCAAACTACTTCGAATTTATTTAGTATAACAATACTATAACATGATAATTATTTAATAATAATCAAGAGATTATCAGGAATAAGATAGTTTAGTTATTCATATTAAAATATGAACATACCTCAGTTTGTAGATTTTCTGGAATTGATTCCTTCATAGCTTCCTGGTTATTACTAGATTTCTCCATTTATATTTTTCTTATCTAGCTCTGATACCAATATGAGGATCTTTGCGGAATTTGAGAGAAGTGGAGAGAAGTGGGAGATGAGGGATGATTTCCCTTTCTCCTTCATCTTATTTATAGGCAAAACTTTACATTACTATTCATGAACAGTAACTTAACCCTATTATCCATGGAAGGGAAAGTCATCTTTACAATCTAAGCTAACTCATCATAAATGGAAAGGTATCCTAGGATAACCTATCCATGCTAGTTTCATTAGGATAGCTTTTACTCTTTGATTCAATTAGGTTACAAAGCCTTTCAACCTAAGAATCCTTATTATGTGATAAAACCTTTCACATCTTACTCGTATGTGTATATGTAAAAATCCTTTCAATAACACATCATGATCATCATCACTGACACTTTACTTTCAAAGCATCCTTAAAACATTTACATAAATTTCATAGGAAAATGCATAAGTCCATAATTCAACTCTTGAGGTTCAAAACCCACTTCCACTCATCAAAGCTTAGAAACATGAGTTAGATATGGATTTTATCATAAATTCACATAAAGTTTGCAATACATGCTCAATCTCATAAAGCTCTTCCTTTACAATAAAAATGTCACATCCTATGATTCATAACTTGAAAACATAGGGTTTACATGGGTTCATGTGGAAATCATTATGAAATCATAGTATTTCATCAATTCATGCATAAGAGATCATAATTCAATCTTTTAAATCAATATTGAAGAGAACCCATGATAATTGAAGAACATGCTAACTCAATTGGGGAATTCTAACTTTAAAATGGAGGAATTTGGGAACTCCGTCAATGGATGAAATCCATGGATGAAAAGTATCATACCTCAAAGAAAAATGCATAACTTCAATTCAGGAATCGAGGCTTGGCCTTGATCCTAGCTTGAGTCCTTCTTCTTCTTCAAGTTTCTAGAGAGAGAAATATTTTAAGCAGGAAGAACTTTGATTTTCTTTTGGGTTTTTGAAATAATGAATTGAATGGGTGAGCTTTGGGGTTAAAATCACTTATATAGGGATCCTAGTCTTGGGCAAAATGACATTGCTTTTATCACTTAAAATCGGAAAACACCCAAAAACCTCTGAACTAATAACTGTCAACTCACTGCCACGAGGGGCACCAAGGTCCATCAAGGGTCACACGACATGTAGTGGTGCCTGTGGTCCCTTGACCACTTTCTAGGTTTGCCACCCTCTTCCCCAAAAATCCAACACAAGACAAAGACCCCTCCCACGGCCTATGGTGGCCTTCACAAGCCGTTTATTGGCTCCTGGAGAGGGTCCTATTTTGGGACAGCCTAGGAGCTCACTGCCTAGCTTACCAGGACCATCACCATAAGTTGTGGTCCCCACCACGAGCCGTCATGGTGATCGTGGGTGCTGTGCAGTTCTTGGGGAAGGCTGTCCAAGCTTTCTTCCTTGGCACATTCCCTCTCCCTTATCCCTAGCTTAGCCTACTAGATTCCAAGGTGTTAAAATTACTTGCGGGATGATGTGGCATGGAGGATGCCACTACTACCAAATATTGATGCTCGTGGTTAATCCCACTACTTTAGCAACTAAGGCTAGCACACATGCTTCTTCTCTGGACCTGGTAGATACTTTCTCTTCTATGCCTCTTATTTTTAATGCTACTAGTGTTTATGTTGTTGTTGTTGTGAGGCCTTCCCCTTCTCCAACTCCCCATCCCCCGTTGACCCAAGTGATTATTTACTAGAGGTTGGAAAATATTAGAGCCGCCTAGGTTAAGAAGACATCCCCAAGCTTATTGATCATGCCATTAAAAAGACTTTAGCTCTATTGATAGAGAGAGTCGTCAAGTGCTAGGAGATTGATAAGAGTCACAATGTGAGGTTGGATAATCTTACAACAAGATATAGGCCCAGGAGAAGGCCGATGGTAGCTCTGCTGCACTAGACACCATGATGGATAAGTTTGCTACCCTACGAGTTGAGGTGGTCTAATTGAAGTCGACGGACATATATATACTTTGGGGAAAGGTTCCCCTATCGGATGTACCTATCACCATCCCAGAGATGTCGAGTTTTATGCCTAGTGAGCAGTTAGAGTTTGCTGCAAGTGTTAAGTTTGTAGAAGATGATATTTAGAGGCTCAAGGAGGAGTTGGTCGAGGATATTGATGAGCAGTAATTGAGGGAAAAAAAGTATGGGATTGTTGAGATATTGATTGAGCTGCAAGAGATCGAGGAGGTCATTCTTCAGGCAGCCCTAGAGAGATCTCTTCCACAAACTTCTAAGGTTGGTCCTAGTGGAGTCTCTTCAGATTCCACCATACCTCTAAGTACTGAGACGGGCATTGATTCCCAAGACGAGTCTTTCCTGCCACCTCCAGTGATCTTGTTACCGGGCATTGATGCCCTCTTTGAGGCTTACCTACCTAAGACTCTAGAAAAGAGTGCTCGATAGGCATAGCATGTTGGGGGAACCTGTTATCTCAACCTCCCCATAGTTTTTTCTATTATGCATTGAGGACACTGCATTTTATTTTTTGTGGGGTGAGGGCCTTTGTGCCAATATTCCCCTTTTGATTGTATTTTGTTATTATGAGATTTGAATTATAGTAGTACTTTAATTGTTTTTATGATAGTGCTCTTTTGGTAAAAGTGTCTCTCGTGATTTTATTTCGTTCTCTCTTGTGTTTGCAACCCTCCATGAGTTTTAAATCATGCAATTCTTTGAGTTTTTATTGATAACAATTCGAGAACCGATTGTGTTCAATTTCAATGTGTTGAATAGTACTCATTATGGGCATGGTGTATAGTTTTGGTGTAGCGAGAATAACATCGATTCTGTTTCACTTTTGAATGATCTCTTTGAAAAGTTTTTTTGTTTAGCTACGTTTTGATATGAGCCTTGCAATGAACATTGCATGTACACTTTTGATATTTTTGGTATGCACTAAATATATGTATTTCGAAGTGCCATATGTGGTGATGTCTTTCTTGAAAGCATGTATGTGGAGTCCTAAATTTTACCTTGTTAGTCCAATTGCTTAAATCCTGGTAAATGTTAGACATGATCTTGGGCGACAATTCAAAGAGGGAATCCAATTGTCCAAAATCTTTTGTGACTACTTTGTTAGGGTGTGCATCCATTTTTGCACAATTTGAGCCTAACCTATTTTTTGGCAAAAGCTAAATCCTCTTGAAACAAATTATCCCTACCTTCTCACAAAATATCCTTTTTGAAGCATTGTTATGTTTGGATAGCCAACTTTGGGCAAAAGATAAGTTGGGGTGTGGAAAAGAAGGAGGAATGAAAGCCAAGTGAAAGACAAAGAAAGATGAAATAGTACGCATCTTTGAAAGTTGTTACAAAAAGAAGGAGCCCCTCCTTGTAAAAATGGAGAGTCATTTTGATGAAGATGCTTTTGAAAAATGAAAATGATAAAGAGAAGTGAATGAAATAAAGGGGAATCAAAATAAAGTAAGTGACAAGTAAAGTTTGAGTTCTCAAAAGTAAAAGAAGGAAAATAACTTGAGAAGAGATGATGATGATTGCAACAATGCTTTGAAAGTGTAAAGTCATCTATCCAAATTGACCATACCTTAAACCTCAGCACCTTAAAATCCTAAAAGACCCTTGAGATCTTGCTTGAAATGGGTTTTGTGATGATTGGAAAATATCGGAAAACCTATGGGACAAAGTTAGCATGTATTTCTCTTATGAGAGTGTAACACTTGGTAGCCTTGAGTGGAAGGTTTAGCATTAGTTGGGAGTTTCAAGTGCCACCCACGCCCCATGGATTAAACAACGCCCCATAGGTGGGCAACGTGGGTGAGCTCCTCCTAGAATCTACCTAAGGTAGTGTGCACGGGCAAGACCCACTCCTCGTGGATGGGGTCATAGGTCCCTATCCTAAGATGACAATTGTAGATCCAAACCACACCCAACCAGCATGTGCCATGGGTTAGACCACGCCCCGTGGTCAAGGTCTCATAGGTGAGGCAGTGAGTAGTTTTAAAAAGTTAAGTATTAAGTGACGTTGTTTTACCCTATTTTAGACCACATATATAAAGACTTTAGACCTTTAATTAAGTCATTCCAAATCATTATTTCTAAACCCCCAAAAGAAACCCAATTCCCTCTAAAAAATCCTTTCTCTAGAAAGAAGAAAAAGTAGAAGAATAAGAGGGTCAAGCTAGGTCAAGTCAAGACACCATTTTTTCAAGATTTGTAGGATTTGTAATCAAGGTATGATAACTTATTCATTTATGGATTCTTTTCATCCATAAAGCCTCCATGGTTTCCCTAATTTAGAAGAAGATTGCTCCAAGTCAATCTAGGGTTTCTTCTAATGTGATGGGTTATGATCCAATAGAGTGGATTATGATTGTGTATGATCATTTATGATTGTTTATGATGGAATTGTATGTTTTAGTTTAATTATACATGTATTCTTGATTAACCTAAACCTAAGAACCTAAGGTGAAATTGATATAGTTTGATTTTTGTGCCATGAAAAGGGAAATTGAGGTCTTAGATGTGATCTTCTAAGATTGATGAATTACTTTAAAAATTGCTTGAGATTAGAGCACTGAGACTTGAATTCCATAAAAGTAAAGCTTGCATACATGAATTGATTAGATTAGGGCTTATATGATGAATCATCACTAGTAGTCTTGATATTGAGTCTATATGATGATATATGATTAGAATTGCTTAAGAATAAACCATGTGGATAGAATGTCTTGAGAATTAGGCATATGTGATTATCATTAAAAGTATTGCTTTGAGAGGAAGGCTTGTAGTATTAAAGTGATTTGAAGGTCTTTGAGGGTAAAACCAAATATGATGAACTAGGAATGCTAAGGCTCTAAGAATGAAGCTTATATGTATGCTGATATGTATATGGTATCATTGTGGAAGGACTTTAACCACATGACCTATATTATGAATGTATGAGATTATGCATGTTCTTATAGAACCTAAGTAAAGGCTTGATGAACACTTTGAGAGTAAAGTGTCTATGATTATGATATTGTATATGAGATGGAAGATTTTATGCTAGTTGAGTCCGGCTTCCAAATGGGATCCTCATACACTAGTTTAGTTTGGGTTCCCAAATATATCTCATGAGAATTTCCTAAAATGAATCTAAGGATAAAAGTGATCATGGATGGTGATATTTGCTCACACATGATCTAATGAACATTCCTAATGAACTAAAACATGCTTAAATAAAGTATCTCATTAGTGTTCAAATGCTTCAAGTATGAACTATGTTAACTTGAAGTAGTGATATGATATCCTTCCATGAATAACTTGAGTTGATAAGAGAATACCATGCATGTTATCTTGAGATAGTAGGACTCATGGATAACCATGCATAAAGAGATTGTACTTTTCCAATGTATCTTGAACTAGCATAAAATAATGCTTGCATGATAGCTTGACTTGATGAGGCCACATCATTTCATGATAGCATGGATAGAGCAATAGTGCCCTTCCTTGATTAGATTGTACTTGCATGATAGAGTGCTTTCCATGATAGTTTGGTTTAGCATAAGTAAGGTGTTTTCCCTTGATAGCCTTGAGTTGGTAATAGTAACCATTCATGAGTGATGATGTGTTGTGGACTAGTAAAGAGGTACTCTTCCATTACTAGTATGAATATGAGAGACAAGTCCCTAATCTAAGTAACATGTATATGATGAAACAAGATTACTTCAAGGAAGTATTGTAACTATGTTATGATATGAGGTTCACTTGTATGATGTATGCTTAGATTGGATTGCAGCTCGAAAGGCCCTTCCAATGCTTGTGTGACTAAAGGTGAATGTTCCCTTATCTATGAGGAATAAGCTAATGATAAGATCAAAAGGTGATAAATATGGATGAGGCCCTAAAGTGATTTGCTTATCATGGGTGGGATTATGGTGTGTTATCCATGCATTGCACAGGCTTGCCTTGAGGTGACATATGAAGTGTTTATCTTATGTTATGTTGAATTATATGCATTGGCTAGGCCTGTGACTATGTTGTTGTTTCTTATGCTTATAGACTATGTCTTATGATGATTTATCTTATATTTATGACTTATGTTATTGTCTCTTATGATTATAGTATATGTATTATGTTGATAATGCTTTAATATGCTTATCTTGATGATTTATGCTAGCCATCATATTTAGTACATGTTTGTAATAACGCATACTTTTGCCTACATTCTTATCAAATGTAGGATCCAGTGATATTGACTTCCATCCTCGTGGCTTGGCTCATAGTAGAGCAAGGATCAAAGATTTGGTGAGTCCTTATAGCATCGAGGACTTGGTCACCCATTCCTTTTATTTTTTTCTTTTCATATTAGAACTATTGTATGGGTTGTGTCCCTAAGACTTCCATGTATTAGATGGTTTGAGACACTGTTAAAGATTTCCGCTTCATTTTATGAGACTTTGATTGTATTAAAAAATGTTTTAAATTTTGGTAGTGTTCTATTATCATATGTTATGATATGCTAAGGGTCTTGTACGAGAATTCTCAGAGTCTTGTACGCCTTGTTAAATCTATGGGGTACCCCTGGGTCGTGACAAACTTGGTAATCAGAGCACAAGGTTTTGAATGGTTCTACGATGTCTCAAACTACGTCTAGTAGAGTCTTGTTCATAAATGTGAAGCGTGCCACACTTATGAATAGGAGGTTATTGAAATTTTTAGGAAACTTCACTTCTTTAATTCTAAGTCATGCCATTGAGTTTAACTCTATTAGGTCTTTCTCCTAATCTGTGCGCTATGGTTTCACAATATGAATACTAAAAGGGCTAATTCTAGAAGGAATGATGAAGAAAATGATAATCAAGAGGTTCCTCCCCAAGTTCCTCCTCAAGCTCCGATTAACCCATTTATTGAGAGCATAACTAATGCGGAGCTTAGGACAATTTTCCAAGTGATGGCTCAATCCGTGATGGCATATGCCAACAAAGAGGTTATAGCCCCTATAAACCCAAATATGGGTACGACAACGTCAAGAGTGAGGAATTTTATGAGAATGAACCCTCAATAATTTGATGGCTCCAAAATATTGGAAGACCCTTAAGAGTTTATAGATGAGATTTATAAGGTGATAGATGTTATGGGTGTTACTTCGGCTGAGAAAGCGGAATTTGCCGATTACTAGCTCAAAGGGGTTACACATGTTTGGTTTAACCAATGGAAGGAGGATAGGCCGGATGAAATGGGTCCCATAGAGTGGGAGAGGTTCAACAGTGCCTTTTTAGATAGGTTATTCCCTTTAGAGATAAGAGAGGCCTTGGTGCTTGAGTTCATTAACCTTAGGCAAGGTAAAATAAGTTTCAAGGAATATGCATTGAGGTTCACCCAATTGTCTAAGTATGCTTCATCCCTAGTTGCCGACTCTAGGTCAAGGATGAGTTAGTTTGTGTCGGGAGTGTCTGATCTAGTAGGGAAAGTGTTGTACCGCCATTCTCATTGGTGACATGGATATTGGTCATTTTATGACTCATGATCAACAAATTTAGGAGGCAAAACTAGAAGGGAGAGCTAAGGATAAAAAGAGGTCTAAAAATGATGATGATGACTCCTCTCATGTAAGGTCCGATGGACATGGTCGTTCTAAGAATCAACAAATATTTTCCGAACAAGAGTACTCCAATGCTTCTAAGTATAATGAGGATAGGGTGTCTAACCCTAGACCGTAAGGAATTAGTAGTGAGTCCCTGTGGCCTACTTGTGCTACGTGTGTCAAAAGACATGAGGGTAGGTGTTTGGCCAGTAGTGAGAGTTGTATTAGTTATGGTGATAGTGGCCATAAGATGAGAAATTGTCCAAAGATGAAGGTAAGGGTAAGCAGTGGTCTCTAGTGGTTCAGATGTGAATGCTCAAAAGAAGAATAAGTTCTATGCTATTCAAGCTAGAGGTGAACAATAGTGTCCTCTGAATGTTGATTCTGGTGTGTGCTTCATGCTCTATTTAGATTCCGATGTTGCTTTTCTTTTATGACTTGATAGACTTGATATGATAAACTTTGATGTTGTCTTTAGTATGAATGGGCTGCATTGTTGATATGTATAGTGTTGGTATAACCCGACTTAGTCATGATGAGTTTTGAGGTATGTTGATAAATTTGATGAATAGGGTGTTTAAGTAATGCCTAGATGTGTTGTCTGACTAGACTCCTCTAAAGAATAGTAGTATAATTCACCATAGGTTAGAATCATGTTGTGTGATGGATGTGAAAGTTTTATGATAATTTGATCCGACCTTAGAGTTGAAAGAAATGGTGCTTAGAAATTCCACCTAGGCTTACTCCCAAGGGGGGAGATGGTGTGCTTAGATATCAAGGTCGTTTAGTATTATTAATGTTCATGTTCTGGGTTGATTAGAATTTCTCACCTTGAGAGGTGTAATGAGCTTGGGAAAGTATAGTCCCCATTTTGTAAACCCATAAGAGATCTTAGATCGGAAAGTTAAGAAATAGAAGGGCAAGAAAGTTTCTTCCATGAAAGTGTTAAGGAGTGACCTTTTAGTGAGGGTTTGAGGTGAGGGTGCTACTTTATGTCCTAATATCCTTACATTTTTCTTCTATTCCTCCTTTAACATGAGATGATAAGTTCATGTTAGTTGTATTATAATTTGGAGACATGTGTGTTTTAGGTGTTTCCATGATTTCCTTAGACGGTGTATGTTCATGAAAAATTTTGTTTTGAAATATAATGAAGTTACATAATCAATTTTCCTCATGTTGAAGTGCATTGAGTAGAATTGCTTATAGACTTCATGAGATGAATTTATGAACATGTCTTAACATGGAGTTAAGAGATTCCACCTTGGATGAATGTTATGAGTATAGATTAAATATAGGCTCCATGAGATTGTGTTGAGCATGCTTTTAGCTTGGAGATGGTAGTCCCTCCTTGAACATGAATAGATGTAGAATTTCATGCATTTTGGGTTATTAGATGTAGTTCCTACTTCCTTGTGTGGCATTGAGTATGTTTAGCTTACTGTTAACGTTTTCCTCTTTGGTTGTGTGCATTTAGATGTGTTGCATGCATGATGGGTTGGTAGTTTAGAGTCGTAACCTTAAGGAGTGCCTAGAACGTCTTTCAAGGACGAATGGTCCCAAGGGGAAGATATTGTAACACCCTGTAGCCTCGAGTGGAATGTTTAGAATGAGTTGGGAGTTTCAAGTGCCACCCACGATGAGACCCATGCCCTGTGGATGGAACCACACCCCCTAGGTGGGCAGCGTGGTGAACTCCTCCCATAATCTACCTAAGGCAGTGTCCACGAGCAGGACCCACTCCTCTTGGATGGGGTTGTAGGTCCCTAGTTTGAGATGACAATTGCAGACCCCAACCCAAGCCCAACCAGCACAGGCCATGGGTCACACCACGCCACGTGCTCGATGTCGCGTAGGTGAGGCAGTGAGTAGTTTTGAATGGTTAAGTTGGGAGTTAATGGAACTTTGCAGAATTAATTAAGTATTAAGTGACGTCATTTTAGCCTTGTTTAGATCACCTATATAAAAACTTTAGACCCTTAATTAAGTTATTACAAATCGTTATTTCTAAACTCCCAAAATAAACCCAATTCCCTCTCAAAAATCCTCTCTCTAGAAAGAAGAAGAAGAAGAAGAAGAAGAAGAAGAAGAAGAAGAAGAAGAAGAAGAAGAAGAAGAAGAGGGTAAAGCTAGGTCAAGTTAAGACTCCATTGTTTCAAACTTGGTAGGCTTTGTAATCAAGGTATGATGGCTTATTCATTCATGTATTCCTTTCATCCATGAAGTCCCCATGTTTTCCCTAATTTAGAAGAAGATTTCCCCAAGTTAATCTAGGGTTTCTTCTAATATTATGGGTTATGATCCAATATATTGTACTATGATTATTTATGATCATGTATGATTTTTTATGATGGAATTGCATGTTTTTAGTATAATTATACATGTATTCTTGATCAACCGAAGAATCTAAGGTGAAATTGATATAGTTTGATTTTTATGCCACGAAAAGAGAAGTTGAGGGTTTAGATGTGATCTTCTAAGATTGATAAATTACTTTATGAACTGCTTGATATTAGAGCACCTAGACAAGAATTGCTAAAAAGTAAAGCTTGCAAACATGAATTGATTAGATTAGGGCTTATATGACGAATCATGACTAGTAGTTTTGAGATTGAGTCTATATGACGATATATGATTAGAATTTCTTAAGAATGAAGCACGTGGTTAGAATGTATTGAGAATTAGGCATAAGTGATGAGCATGAAAAGTATTTCTTTAATAGTAAGTCTTGTAGTATGAAGGTAATTTCTAGGGCTTTGAGGGTAAAAGCTAATAATATGATGAACTAGGAATGTTAAGGCTCTAAGAATGAAGCTTATATGTATGTTGATTTGTATATGGTATCATTGTGGAAGGAATTTACCCACATTACCTATATTATGAATGGATGAGATTATGCATGTTCTTATAGAACCTACGTAAATGCTTTATGAACACTTTGAGAGTAAAGTGACTATGATTATGATATTGCATATGAGATGGAAGATTTTACGCTAGTTGAGTCCGGCTTCTAAATGGGATCCTTATATGCTAGTTGAGTCCGCGGTCCCAAATATATCTCATGTGAATTTCCTAAAATGAATCTATGGATAAAATTTATCATTGATGGTGATAGTTGCTCACACATGATCTAATGAGCCTTCTTAATGAACTAAGTCATGCTTAATGAAAGTATCTCGTTAGTGTTGAAAGACTTCATGTATGAACTATGTTTGCTTGAAGTAGTGATATGATATCCCTTCATGAATAGCTTGACTTGGTAAGACAAAACCATGAATGTTAGCTAGAGATAGTACAACTCATGGATAGTCTTGGATTGAGAAATTGTACCCTTCCAATGTAGCTTGAACTAGCATAATAGAATGCTTGCATGATAGCTTGACTTGATGAGGCAATATCATTTCATGATAGCTCTAATTAAGCAATAGTACCCTTCCTGGATTAGTTTGGACTTGCATGATAGAGTGTTTTCCATGATAGCTTGGTTTAGCATAAGTACGGTTCTTTCCCTTGATAGCCTTGAATTTGTAATAGTAACCATTCATAAGTGATGATGTGTTGTGGACTAATAAAGAGGTACTCTTCCATGACTAGTATGAATATGATGTACAAGTCCATAATCTAAGTAACATGTATACGATGAAACATTATTACTTTAAATAAGTATTGTAAGTATGTTATGATATGAGGTTCAATTGTATGATGTATGCTTAGTTTGGATTGTAGCTAGAAAGGCCCTTCCAATGCATGTGTGACTAAAGGTGAATGTTCACTTTTCTACGAGAAATAAGCTAATGATTAGATCAAAAGGTGATAAATATGGATGAGGCCCTAAAGTGATTTGCTTATCATGGGTGGGATTATGGTGTGTTATCCATGCATTGCACAGGCTTGCCTTGAGGTGACATATGAAGTGTTTCTCTTATGTTATGTTGAATTATATGCATTGGCTAGGCCTGTGACTATGTTGTTGTTTCTTATGCTTATAGACTATGTCTTAAGATGATGTACCTTATACTTATGACTTATGTTATTATCTATTATTATTATAGTATATATCATATGTTGACTAATGCTTTAATATGCATATGTTGATGATTTATTTTAGCCATCAAAGTTTAGTACATGTTTGTATTAATGGATACTTTTGCCTGCATTCTTATTAATTATAGGATCCGGTGATATTAACTTCCATCCTGGTGGCTAGGTTCATAGTATAGCAAGGAGCAAAGATTTGGTGAATCCTCATAACGTCTAGGAGTTGGTCACCCTTTCCTTTTGTGTATTTCTTTTTATATTAGAACTATTGAATAGGTTGTGTCCCTAAGACATCCATGTATTGGATGATTTGAGACAATGTTAAAGACTTCCGCTTCATATTATGAGACTTCGATTGTATCGGAAAAATGTTTTAAATTTCTGTACATTTATATTGTCTTATGTTATCATATGCTAAGGGGCTTGTATGAGACTTCTCGGAGTCTTGTACGCCTTGTTACATATAGGGGGTACCCTTGGGTCGTGACTGAGAGAGCGAGAGTTGAATCATTTCCGTACTCCTTTGTTGAATTTTCTTTTTGAGAACATGTACTAGTTCTTGATGTGAGAGCACTTTAATGCATTTATTATAACATGTTTTTGCATTAGTTAGAAAAGCTATGTGAGCTTGAGCTTGTGTTGAGACCGGCTAGTCATCATTTGAAGCTTATTTATCATGGTTTAGGGTAATATGTTATTGACAGTTGTTTTTCTATGGCACTTGCATGTTAACTCTCATTGAGTATTGTTATAGACACCCTTATTGAGGTTTTTGTGTTCTTGATTTACCTGAGGACAAGCAAAAATTTAAGTTGGGAGTGTTGATGAGTGGTAGGTTTGCACACATTTAAGGTTCATTTAACTCAATAATGAGTGTCATCGATGTCTAATATTGTTTTATTTCAATTAAATGTTGATGATTTGCAGATATAAAGGAAATAGGACAAGGCAAGGATTGATATTTGAAATAATGGCCAAAAATGCAAAAGGAAGTGCAAACCATACATTGTGGATCTCCAAACAAGAAGTGCGGATCACCAGTTGGCACGACCTCGCGTTAAATGACATTGTGTAGCACTTGTGTCTATCAAATTTTGTCGATGGACACTAGTGGAGAAGGTGATGCGCCGAATGAGAAAGGCAGCCTTAATGAACATCACCTAAAATAACAGTATGGAAAGAAAAGGTTGCACATAGCCTTAGGCGCCAAATATCCCGGTAGACAACTCATAGCCCTTCTAGGAATCAACATAGCCCCGAAGACAATTCATAGCCCTTCTAGGCATCAATATAGTCCCGTAGGCAAAACATAACCCTCCTAGGCATAGATCACATTTTTGCAGCTAACCACAATAACCCCAAGGGGAACAATAACAATCCAATAGTCAAAAAGTGAGCTATTTAGTTATAAGCAACCTATACGAATGGCCTCTAAGTCGTGTCTAAGATAGGGAAGCTACTAACTGAATAAGATTCTCAACAAGGGAGGATTATATCCACTCAAGCAGCCAAAAGTCAACAATAATGGCTACAAGTATAAGAACAATGACAGCCCAATTACATTGCTCCTAAGCTTTAAGAAAACATGTCGTGAGAAGGGAATAGACTTAACATACCTTTTTCAATAAATTCATGTGGCCTAACGACTTTTAATCACAATACCCTCAATACTACAATAAGGCAGGATCAAAATTAACACACAATAATAGAAGATACCACGATAATCCGATAAAATATTTGTATTTCTGTCATAAGTTGCTATTTGCGGCTTATCAAAGCTAGAGTCGATGAAAGAAGGGTCTTACCTTGATCTTAAATTAGTAATACACCTCAAAATCTTAAAATATGTCCAAAACCTTGTTGTTCCAACACTAAAGTATTATATACTATGAAATCGATAAAATAAATTATACCATGATGAAGAGCTCAACACGTAGAACAACTTTCGTCAAGGGATTAGGTTGAGAAAATTTATAATTTGGTTGATCCTAGAAATGGGTTTTCTAAGTTTTGAGGTTCTTAACTAAAAAAAAATTAAGAAAAGCTCGAAGAAGAAGATATATAAAAAGTTTCACTGACCTAGGGCCCCACCTCACGTGCCAGCTTGCGTAGTCTTGCGAAAATGCAAATATCTCTCCATTCTTAAGTCGTATGAACAAACGGTTTGATGCTTGGAAACTAGACTCGTAGACCTTCAATTTGATAGGTCGTGGGACTAATAACTCTTTATATATTGGGAGAAAATATCTAAGACATTTGACCCAAATTTTAGAGAAATCTTTAAAAAGGAACTTACGATAACTTTCGCCAACTTTTATTTTTCCACTTACCTAACTTCAAAACTTGAGATACAACCCTTGAACACTTAAAATATGACATACCACATCATTCTTAATTTATTACTCACCCTTTTTGTCTTTCCACGAAGGCATGAGTTAACTTAGATGTTTCGAAAAGTCGGGTTGTTACATCCTTCCCCCTTAGAAACATTCGTCCTCAAATGAAAAATCTTAGTCATGCGGTTAAGTCCTTAGGAGTTGCAAAATTTTAGGCAGAGTATCCATTTTAAATGTGACTATCCTGGAACCTGAAATGCAGAAGTTCTAACATAGGTGTCTCACTGGACTACATAAATAAGTAAGCATTATAGCTCCGCCATAACAGTGTGAACAAAAATACAACGACAACAACCATAATAATAAGCAACAATATAAAAAATTAAATAGGTATCTTACTTCACTGCACTAATATAAATCGATATGCTATCACCCTGGGGTATGAAACAAGTGTGGATACTTGGACCTCATGCCATCCTCAGCTTCCCAAGTCACCTCTTATCTATTCTTGTTTCTCCACAATACTTTAACCGAAGATGCCTGTTTGGTCCTCAATTTAAGGACCTGTTGATATAATATGGCAACTGGAGTTTCCTCGTAGGACAACTTCTCTGTGATCTGAACATCCTCAACTTGGACAACCCGAGAAGGGTCTCCTACGCACTTCTGTAGCATTGATACATGGAAAACTGGATAAACAGATTCTAGTCCCAAAGGCAATTCTAACTCATAAACCACTTGTCCTACCCTATAAAGGATACAGTGTGGCCCAATGAATCTTGAAATAAGCCTGCCTTTTTTGCCAAATATCATAACATCCTTAATAGGCGAGACTTTTCAGAATATCTAGTCATCAACACAAAAGACTATGTCCCTTCTTCGTAAATTTGAGTATGACTTCGGTCAGCTTTGAGCTGTTAGAAACCTCTCCTAAATGAGCTTAACCTACTCCACTATCTACTGTACTATGTTGGGTCAAATCAACCCTGACTCACCTACCTCGAACCATCCAAAGGGGGATCTACATTTTCGCCCATACAAAGCCTCACAAGGTTCCATCTCGATGCTGGAATGATAACTATTATTGTACGCAAACTTAATAAGAGGCAAGTGCTCATTCTAAATTCTCGTGAATTCTAGCGCACACTCCCGTAACATATCCTCAATTGTCAAAATTGTGCACTTAGCCTGGCCATCTGTTTGAGGGTGAAAGGTTATACTAAGATTAACTTGTGTCCCAATCTTTTCTGGATGGACTTCTAAAAGTTAGCAATAAATTTTGCTCCTTTATCGGAGATAATAGAGATATTAGATACTGGGACACCGTGTTGCCTAAAAACTCTCTAATATAGAGCCCTACATAGTCTTCGGCTGTAAAAGTACACATGACTGGTACGAAGAGTGCTGATTTTGTTAATCTTTTAACAATTACCCAAATAGAGTCAAACTTACAATGCAATCGAGGTAACCCTTTAATAAAATTCATATTAATTGCTTCCCACTTCCACAAAGTAATGACTATCTCCTAGACTAGCCTAGCAGGCTTTTGGTGCTCAACCTTCACCTGTTGGCAGTTAGGACACTGTGCCACAAACTCAGTAACGTCCTTCTTCATTCCATGCCACCAATAGATCTCCCTAATATCATGGTAAATCTTCGTTGAGCCAAGGTTAATAGAATAACGAGAATGATGTGCCTCTTCCATAATCTGATGTCGAAGCCCTGCAACATCCGAAACACACAATCGACCACTATATCTGAGGACTCCAACTCCTGCTATATCAAATGCTAAAGACTACTAATCCTGAGCCTTGGCTCTGTGCTCCTCTAAGCTATGATCCTTATATTGTCGTGCTTTTACCTCTACACCTAGAGATGATACAAATGTGTCCTGAATTATGACCCCACTATCTTCAACCTCTAATAATTTGACTCCCAAGCTAGCTAACATATGAAGCTCTCGTGCTAGCTCACGCTTCTCAACAAATAAATAAGATAAACTTCCCATAGAACTTTGATTGAGGGCATTGGCAACCACATTCGCGTTTCCTAGATGATATAAAATATCTACGTCGTTGTCTTTCATTAGCTCAAGCCATCGATGATATCACAAATTTAACTACTTCTGTCTAAAGATATATTGAAGGCTTTTATGATCTGTGAAGATTTCAACATGAACGCCACACAAATAGTGTCTCTAGATCTTTAATGCATACATAACTGTAGCTAACTCTAAATCGTAGGTTGGATAGTTCTTCTCAGGCTTCCTCAACTTCCTTGAATCATATGAGATAACCTTACAATGTTGCATTAGAATACATCCCAAACCAATACTAGAAGCATCACAGTACACCGCATAGCCTTCTGAACCCTCTAGATATGCTAGAACTAGTGCTGATGCCAATCTGTCCTTCAGCTCCTGGAAACTATGCTTGCAAGGCTCAGCCCACGAGAACTTATCTTCTTTTTGAGTTAGCTTCATTAATGGTGCTAAAAGTGAAGAAAACCCCCTTACGAACCTTGTGTAGTACCCAGCTAACCCTAACAAACTACTAACCTCAATCAGAGTCATAGGTCTGAGCCAAGTTTGTACGACCTCAATCTTTTGTGTATCAATCATAATGTCTGCATCTGATACAATATGGCCTAAGAAAGATATAGAGTCCAACCAAAACTCACAATTATAAAACTTTTCATAAAGTTCTCGGTCTCAAAGAACCTGAAGGACTGCTGGCAAATGATTTGCATGCTCAGCTTTTGAATGTGAATACACCAAAATATCATCAATAAATACAATCATAAACAAGTTTAGATACGGCCTAAATATATTATTCATTAGGTCCATGAACATTGTTGGGGCATTAGTTAATAAAAAAGACATTACCAAGAACTCAAAGTGTCCATATTTTGTTCTAAAAGTTGTCTTTGGAACGTCTTTCTCCCGAACTCATATCTGGTGGTACATTGATCTTAAATTAATTTTTGAGAGGCACTCAACACCTTGTAACTAATCAAACAAGCCATCGGTCCTCGTAAGGGGATACTTATTCTTTATAGTGGCCTTATTCAGTTGTCAAAAATCGATGCACACTCTCAGTGAGCCATTTTCTTCCTCACGAATAACACTGCCGCACCCCATCGTGAAACACTAGACCTTATAAAGCCTTTATCCAGTAAGTCTTTCAGTTAATCCTACAACTCCTTTAGCTCAGGAAGAGCCTTTCCATAAGGAAGGATATATATGGGTTGTGTACCTGGTAGCATATCGATAGCAAAATCAATCTCCTGTTCTGGAGGGATACTAGGAACGTCATTTGGAAATACATCTAGAAACTCATTAACTACCGAAATAGACTGAAGAGTCGATAGTTCTCCATCTATATCATCAATGCGAATAAGATGATACATACAATCCTTACTAATCATCTTCCTCGACTTAATACAGGAAATAAACCTACCTTTCAGCATTGCTATATTGCCATTCCTTCCCAAACTCCCTCTCCTAGAAAGTGGAATCTAGCAATCTTTCTATGGCACTCAACATTAGCATAACAAGATGCTAAATAGTCCATACCCATAATGACATCGAAATCAACCATCTCTAACTCTACCAGGTTTACAGAGGTCTGACAGTCGATAATTTCTACCGTGCAACCTCAATAGACCCTCCTGGTAATAATAGACTTACCAAATGGTGTAGATACTATAAAGGGTCGATCTAATGACTCTGCTACTCTACATAACTTCCCCATAATAAATGGAGTAACATAAGACAGAGTAGATCCAGGATCTATCAATGATTAAGCATAATGGGAGCAAATAATAATTTCACCTATCACAACAAATGATGACGACTCTTAGTCCCATCGGCCGACTAGTGCATATGTACGGTTCTGGTCACTACAGAACTATATTCTCCCTCACTGCCTCCGCCTCTGACTCTACCTACTTAAGTATGGGGTCCACGCCTTGTAGACTGTGTTGATGAGGAGGAACCTACTACTGACCTAGTCGACTGACCTATACCCCCTCACCTTTGGTCGAGCAGTTCCTCCACCCATGCCCCTCATGTCCATAACAATAATAACATGTGGAACCCTACCTGCACCTCCCAATCTGCATTGTACCACAAAAAATTCAACGTGGCAAGGTTGTCCTAGCCTAGCTCTAATCCCACTGCTGCTGAGAGCCTAATGCTCGTGAACCCTAACTTGGGCCTGACTGCCCCTGATGATTAAATCTACTACCCAGGAACTGCTGCGGTGGAGGTCTAGGTGGCCTACTAAAATATCGAGGTCTGGGACCACCCTGAAAATCTCCTTATGAACCAATGGGTCTAGCCCTCTTGTCTTTCTCTCTTGACCCTCTCACTCATATACTGTAGATGTCGGTGATCTTCTATGCCTTGTACAAAGGCCTGAATTCACGAGATACCCATATTATCATTTAGTAGAGGAGTAGAAAAAATGTCGATAAAGTCTGAGTCAAGCCCTCACACAAATCTACGCACCCTTTCATGCATCATATCAACAAGTGCTGATGCATATCTAGCCAATGAATCAACTCTCAGCCCGTACTCTTGGACACTCATGCTGCCCTGTTGGAGGTTCAAAAACTAGTCCACCCAGCCATACCTAATCTCTCAAGGCAAATAGTGATCTATGAAAGCTTCTGTAATGCTATACCAAGTGGGTAGAGATGCATATTTTCCCCTAGATCTCTCCCAACATTCGTACCACAATACTGAAACATCACGCAATCAAAATGCTACTAACTTAACTGACTCAGTTCCTGAGGCATGCATGACTCTGAAGATCCTATGAAGATGATCAACAAAGTGCTGAGGGTTCTCTCTCCGATCTGTCCCTGTAAACTGTGGAGGATTTAAGGTAAGATATCCACAAACTCTCAAGCTTTTGGGCCGTTCAAAAGGTCCTGCAATATCTGGCGCAACTGGTTGGCGTTGTGGAGCTACTAACTGTGCTTGCAAATATACTACACTCTTGAAATCCATATCATATGGAATAGGAGGAACTAGAGGTGGTACTATTCAGGGAGCCGTGGGTCCTGTAGCCCTTGGAGGCTCCTGAAGCGATGTAGAAGCTATAGAGGGCTTAGAAGATGTCTCCCCATAGGTCTCACAATGAGCTACCTCCATCTTTGGTACGTTGCTGGTACCCTCACCTACAGCTATATCTAGCCCTTGTCTAGCTGGTTTTTCTGGTGTCAGCCATCTCTATATGCATACAAATATCATTTATAAGCCAAAAACTCAACCCTTCAGACACCGCACTATAGCACGAGGTGAGCAAATGAAAGATAGTCATTCTAACATGCCTGAAAACTCCTAGCTTATCGAATGTGGTGCACAACACATTTAAAAATAAGACTCTACTAGAGGCAGCTTGCAGACTCCCTTGGATACAACGGTTCTTTGATACCAATTTTGTCACGCCCTAAACTAAAGGGGTGCAACTGGCTCCTAATGCCAAAGCTCAAGCCCAAGCCGACCCTGCTGAACCATTTGCTACTGGTGCATGGCAGCCACACACAATCAAGAAAACAAACAAGTATATCTTGACTTAAAATTAAGCCCTCGGTCGGTAAGGCCCTTGTCAACAGATCTATAAAAGAAATAGCTACTCCCAAGAGTTCTAATAAAGAAAATAGACAACTAGCAAAGATGTCCTGATTGGGCCATCGAGGCCACCATGATCTCTATACCGAAACTGAAAGCAGGTATATATCAAGACAACACATCAAACACCTAATAAGCTTTAGCAAACCTACAAACAATACCAGCAAGGCCATACTGTAGTTATAGACCCCACAAGATAGACTACAAGCCTCTAAGAGTAGTAAAGATTGGTAGGATAGGGTCCTAGTCTACCCATAAAAATATATACAACAAAAACTAAGAAACCTCCCAACATTAGTAGCTCTAGAGGAAAGGGGCTAGCCAACCGAATAGAAGTCAATCCTACTGCTGAGGAGGTCTACTGTGTCATCTGTCGGGACCTGCAGGCATGAATGTAGTACCCCCAGGCAATGGACATTAGTATGAAATAATGTACCGACTATAAAAGGAAATAGACTATGAATAGGTAGCACGGTATACAGGGAGTAATCCAATAAATAAATTAAGGATAAGATAAGTGTACTGACCTGCTCCTAAATCGAAACATATAAAAAATTATAAAACAACAAGATAACCAAGCCCCCATATGCTCGACAGGTACAAAAAATATACAGGAGCACCTACCTAGACCTCCACAAGCCCAGAAGGTGCCAATAAGTCTAAATGCCCCTATCAGTAGTCCCTTAGCCCTGAGGTAGTCACATATCCCTCTTAAGCAATAATATAGCCCTGTAGGCAGCACATATATCTCTTAGGCATCAATATAGCTTATAGCCAACTCCTAGACCTCTTAGGCAACAACATGGCCCTGTAGACAACACATGGACTTCTTAGGTGTCATTATAGCCCCGTAGGAAACTCATAGCCCTTCTAGGCATCAATATAGCCCTGAAGGCAACTCATAGCCCTTCTAGGCATCAATATAAACCCATAGGTAGAACATAGCCCCTCTAGGCATAAATCACATTCCTGCAGCTAACAACAATAGATCGAAGGGCAATAATGTCGATCCAATAGGCTAAAAGTGAGCAATTTAGCTATAAGCAACCTATACGAATAGCCTCTAAGTCATGTCCAACATAAGGACGCTACTAATTGAATAAGAAACCTAACAAGGGAGAATTATATCCACTCGAGCAGCCAACAATCAACAATAATGGCTACAAGTATAACAATAATAACAACCCAATTACATTGATACTAAGCTTTAAGGAAACATGTCGTAAGAAGGTAATAGCCTTAACATACCTTTTTTGCTGAATTCACGTAGCCTAACGACTTTTACTCACAACCCCCCTCGATACTATAACAAGGCAGGACCATAATTAACACACAAGAATAGAATATACCATGATAATCCAATAAAAGATGTGTATTTCTGTCGCAAATTGCTATTTGTGGCTTGTCAAAGCTAGAGTCCATGAAAGAAGGGTCTTACCTTGATGTAAGTTGCTAATACACCTCAAAACTTTAAAATATGTCCAAACCCTTGCTGTCTCAACACCAAAGTATGATATGCTACGAAATTGATAAAACAAATTATACCATGATGACGAGCTCAACATGTAGAATAACTTTCGTCAAGGACTTAAGTCGAGAAAATCTATAATTTGATTGGTCCTAGAAATGGGTATTCTATGTTTTCAGGTTCTTAACTAAAAAATAAAGAAAAAGTCGAAGAAGAAGAGACATAAAAAGTTCCCCTGACCTAGGGCCCCACCTCACGTGCCTGCTTGTCCAGTCTTGCAAAAATGAAAATATCTCTCTATTCTGAAGTAGTATGAATAAACGGTTTGATGCATTGAAAAATAGAATCGTAAACCTTTGATTTGATATGTTGTGGGCCCGTTAACTTTTTATATATTGGGAGAAAACCTCAGAGACATTCAACCCAAATTCTAACGAATTCTTTAAAAAGGAACTTACGATAACTTTTGCCAACTTTTATTTTGCCACTTGCCTAACTTCAAAATTTGAGATACAACCCTTGGACACTTTCAATATGACATACCAGATCATTCTTCATTAATTACTCACCCTCTTTTTCTTTCCACGAAGGTACGAGTTAATTTAGACGTTTCAAAAAGTCAGGGTGTTAAACAAGACATGTGGATCACCAATTGAGCACAACCTCACACAAATTGACACTGCATATCACTTTTGTCTATCAAAGACAGACGGTGGACACAAATAGAGATGATGATGCATCGAATGAGAACGGCGATCCTCATGCACATCACCCAAAGTGACAGTGTGCAAAGTATAGATTGCATGCTTGAAAGGCGAACCAAGATGGTACTCAATGATTCACTAAAAGTGAAAGGCAGAATCCATTATGTTTTTCAACTAAGGTTCATACAACTGAAGGCTTGAGCATTATTAGGCGATTTGTGGAGAGAAAGATGATTCACCGAAATGGTTTGGCAAGTTTGAGTAATGTCACTGATTCAGTCACGAAATGGATTTTGGGCTATATTTGGGAAATTATAAATACAAATTTTAGAAGTTCTATTTTGAGTTCTGAAAGTTAAAGTTGAGAGTTTTTAGAACCCTTTACCTTTGAAGAAGACATTTCTAGCTTTTGGGGTTTTACAACTTGTAGTTTGAATTTTATAAATTGATATTTAATCCAAAGTGGGTTTACTTGTAATTTCTTGCTTGCAAGTTACCCATGGTTGCTTTGATAAAAGGTATAATCTCTTTACCTTTTGTGATGGGTGGTTAAAATCCCAAGATTGTGATCCATTGTTGATATTCATACATGAATTTGGTCTAAATACAATGGGGTGAACTTAAGGGCTAAGGTTGGAAACCTAATTCCTACTTCTGATCTCCGATTGATGCTCGAAAGACATTAATTGGAGTGGGTAATTAGTTCAATACTAGAAAGTTAGGTATGATGTTTGTAACTTGCTTGAAAGAGAGGTTATAGGTCTGATATATTTTATTTTTTCTTGAAAGAGCGAATTGAGTAAGCTATTGGGTCTTTTAGATTGGTCGTTAGATGAGACTAAAAGGAGATTCTATGCATAGATGCTTTGAGATCAAAAGATGATTTGCCTCAATGAAGATCACTTAGCCTATTCATGAATGTTCATAACTATAGAGCAGCATAATTATCCCTATGTGAAATCGATTTCTAGTTCCTGCACCCATAGATTGTTTGCTAACTCTTTATTTCATTAATATTTTAGTTTAATTGCGATAATTGACAAAAACAGCCTTATATTAAGTTGGTGGTATCATCCATCCAACTGTTATTACTATTCCAAATGAGCTAATTTAAAATCCAAATTTCTTGATAAGGAATTCTCTACGATATACAATTCCCAATGTTGTTTGACCCCGACTATTCGTTGGGTTTTTTTACTGACGACAATCACTCTCTCTTTAATTTATATTTGAGAGTTATTTGAGCATTATAAAAAATGGTGCCCCTAATGGGGAGTGGTGGTTGTGAATTCTAATTGAGAAATTAGATTGTAAGTTTGTTTATTTGTAGTAGATTTGTTGTTTGGTATTGTTGTTAGCTAATTTGTAGCTTGACATGCGTGACAATAAGAGTGACAAACGATGTCACTATTGTCAAAATGACAACCTAGGTGATTTTAATGAAATGCCTATTAACGTCAGTGAAACTATGGGAGCAATTCAGATACCTCCTACAACCTGGAGGACTGTGTTCCACATCACCAGAACTATGATACAATTGCTCCAGACGAAAGGAATTTTTAATGATCTAGCTCATGACAATTCCTATGAACACCTTAGGAATTTAAAGGAGATATATGGACTTCTTGTTCAATAATATATCCTAAGATTCTATCAGGTTGAGGTTATTCTAGTTCTCCTTAATGGGACACGCTACAAGATAGTTGGTAGAATTGCTAATTGATTCTATCACTTTACGGGAAAAGCTAAATGATGCCTTCTTGGTGTGATGTTTTCCACCATCAAAGATGGTCAAACATCGCCTTCAAATTCAATAATTCAAGAATATTGGAAGTGAACCACTATATGAGACATGACTAAGGTTCAAGAATTTGATTTTGCAATGTCCAACACATGACATTCTAGAAATTTATTGATCCAACACTTTTATTGCAGCCTTGATTCAATCAATAAAGGTGTGGCTGGTTAAGCAATTCATGGTGAATTAATGAAACAACCGTATGATGTGGCTGAACCAAATGGAAATCCACTAAACACGTTCGTAGAGGTTAGTCGATGTAACACCCAAACTAGGCTAAACTAGAGCTTTATGTGAGGGTTCTAGAGCTTGATGTGAGCGTAAGAGTCATAGATTTGACTTTCCATACTTAGAATGAAGGGTTAGGGGTTAGAACATCAAGGTAAGACTCCCAGGGATCCTAGAAACCACTCTAGAATCTGCCTAAGGCAGCACCCACGAGGGGACCCATGCCCCATAAGGGGATCCACGCCTCTTGGATGGTCTCGTGGGTCAAGGCCCTAAAAGACCACTTAGAGAACCTAATTCACGGATAACCAGCACAGACCATAGGTGGACCAATGGCCCGTGGACATGGTCACGTGGGTTGGGGGTAGTGAAGTCTTATGTCCGTTTAAGTGTGAGTTAAGGGAACATTCTAGAATTAATTAGGGGTTAAGTGGTGTCATTTTATATTAGATTAGACCACCTATATAAAGTTATTAGACCCTTAATTAAGTGATTCCAAATAATTTTTTCAATTCACCCAAAAGAACCCAATTCCCTCTAAGAAATTCTCTCTCTAGAAAACTGAAGAAGAAGAAAAAGAAGAAAAAGAAGAAGAAGAAGAAGAAGAAGAAGAAGAAGAATCATGTTATTCCACGAAAATTGAGTGAGAATGGTGAGATCTTGAGCTTGAAAGCTTGAATCCTTTTTCTCCAATGGTGGTTTCTAGAGAGAGAATATTTAAGGAGATGAGATTTCTAATTTGAGTGTTTTGGGAATAATGAGTTCTAAAAGGTAGTTTAATACTTTAAAAGCCTTAAAATACTTTAATTAATCAATAATAACCGTCCCTTAACTTATCTAACTTAAAAAGGAATTTACCACCTTGTCCTTGCCTTGGCCGAAATTAGATAGCAAAGCAGTGGTGATCTACGACCCATGACCTATGGACAGTAGGTAGGGTGACGCCCTGTCCTGCAGGTCCATCGTTTGTTCTGAGGGTCACCATTTGGAACCTTGACCCATGGAAGCCATCCAAGGGGCATGGATGGACTTAAGGGGCAGCATTGGGGTTAGGCTTTAGAGTCCCCCTCAAGGATCCTAGGTTGGACCTTAGGGGGTCTTACCTTGATGTTTAACCTCTAAAATCCTCAACCTATGCTCGGGACATCAATTTATAACCTCAAACCCCATATCTAACTCAAAAACAAACTCGTTAGGCTCTTGTTTCACTTACTAGTTTTTCGGGTCGTTACTTTATCTCCCCCTAAGCAACATTTGTCCACGAATGACAATTTAAACACTTTAAGGAATTAAAGACTCATGACTAGCAGCCCATCATGCATGCAACATCATTAACAATGCACAAAACTATGAGGAAACATCAACTCCACATCAATAAGCTCAATGCAACACAAGGAAGTAGGAACTATGTCTACAAACTCATTATGCACCATAGCTTCAACATTTCTCATTTCATTGGAGGAATTACCTTCTCCAACTCAAATCATGCTCATCATAACATCATTAGGCACATTATGCAATTAATCTTAGAAGCACATTTAGGCATGTTCAATAATTAACCTCATGAAGCATATAGATAACTCATACTAGATGCACATCAACATGAGAACCACAATCCATAAAAACTCATGGCCAAAGTCATATGTGGCCCCTCAAATTTGTGCTTATTATTCATTGAGACACCTCAACTACACCTAGTACCTATTGAACACCTCTACCACAACAAATTTGAACAACCTAAGCATTTTTTTATCACTTTTCATAAACTGTGTGGCGCATGTATTTAAGCTCTGCACGTGTATAGAATGACATTTAAACAACTATCATGTGTATCCGACGTGTATTTGTAAATGTCTTAATTGGGGAAGATTCCTAAATTGTTAACTTTGACAGAACATTCTCTCTCTCTCTCTTCGCGATTTCTTCCAAATTGAAGCTCTCCATCTTTGCGATTTCCTCCAGATTGAAGTTGGATTCATCTTGTTCATATTAATATCTTAAAGATTTCCTTCTGTAAGTTAGGATTGTTAATGATTTTTACATGCTTTGTTAAATGAATTCCAAAAGGCTAGGGTTTTGTAAAAATATAGGGTTTGTGAGTTTTGCGAATATTATGTCCCTTCATTACTATTACCCAGAAAATATGCTTTAAAGATTTGTTTTTTAGTTGTTGTATGGGTTATATGAGTATATTCTGTTATCTTAAGCTAGGGTTTGTTTGATATTTTGTAGGGCTAACAATTGACCATAGAGGAAATTATATTTACAAAGATTTGCCATGGTGGAATCTTATCCAAGATAGCTATCCCTACTTATGTTGGAAACTGTGTGCCTGCACTCAGGTATATTATTAAGGACCACTTTTCCATTTTGAAACGACTATATTATACTAATGAATTGTGAAATTGTTCGAGGCTTTTATGTGAAGGATTTATTGAATAATAAATGGGTCCTAATTACAACTGACCAATATCTCCTACACCTAATTAAAGACTTAAAACATGAGGACTCTTTTGAAGTATTTTTCTGCCATGTATTAGATGAACCCTTACTTGACAATGAGGGACCTAGAGCCTATCTAACTAATGTTGGTGGTGAAGGTGTTGATGATGACCTTGGTGAAGAGGGTGAGGCTGTTAACTTAGGTGGAGAAGGTGAGGCTATTGACCTAAGTGGAGAGGGTGAGGTTGTTAACCTTAGTGGTGAGGGTGCTGATGTTAACATTGGTGAAGAGGGTGAGGATGTTAACCTAGGTGGATAGGGTGTTGATGATAACTTAGGTTGAGAGGGTGTGGATGATAACCAAGGTGGAGAGGGTGTGGATAATACCTAGGTGGAGAAGGTGAATCTGATTTCTTGAGTAGTGATTCAGATCTAGATATACCTTTAAAAGATGTTTCAGATATTGATGAGGAGTTGAGAGCTTTTAGACAAGAAAAAAGAAACAAAAAACAGAGAAAAAAAGCTACTGAATTTGAAGAAATACCAGTTGGAGAGGCTGGTGCTATGGCTAGAGGCTTTGAGGATATTGGGAAAAATAAAACTGACAAATATGTAGGAAAATTAGGTGGAGATGAGGATTATTGATAGCTCTAACCGTTGGAGTGAT
Organism: Solanum pinnatisectum; assembly: GCA_035578085.1. NCBI lineage: Eukaryota > Viridiplantae > Streptophyta > Magnoliopsida > Solanales > Solanaceae > Solanum > Solanum pinnatisectum. Next base: position 237,750 of record JAWPEI010000057.1, read on the forward strand.
GATAGTGATGAACAACTAGATGTGGATGCTGTTAGGGGCTAGAAGGAGAAGAAAAAAAGTTAGGTATGATGATGATTGTGAAGTTTCAATATTTGTGCTTGGAATGGTCTTTGGGGGTGCAAATCTATTCAGGAAAGCAGTGGCAGATTATGCTGTATAGCACATGAGGTAGATAAAGTTAAGACCTAATAAAAAACATAGAGTGAGAGTGAAGTGCAAAAATGCTAACTATAAGTGGTAGTTATATGCTTCCATTCACAGGGACTCAAGTGATTTCATTGTGAAGAAATATCATCCTGTTCACAAGTGTATTCCATTAAACAAGAACAAGTTGTGTAATTCAAAGTTAATTGCTAGAAAGTTTAAGGACAAAATTGTATCTCAAACATACATAAGTATTTGGGAAATTCAAGATTTTGTTAGAAAGACATTGGATCTTCATGTTGGTAAGACTCTTTGTTACTGGGCTAAACAGAAGATCATGAAGGAAGACATGGGTGATTGGAATGTGGAATTTGCAAGATTATGTGACTATGCAGATATGATCAAACAAACCAATCCTGGAAGCTCTTGTTGGGTAAAAATTGTTAAGGAAACTGAACCAGGAAAGAACCTTTTTCTATATTTTTATGTGTGCTTTCATGCATTTAAGCAAGGATGGTTGGACGGGTGTAGGAAATATAATTGGATTTGATGGTTGTTTTCTCGAGGGAGCTTGTAATGGTGAGCTATTAGTTGCTGTTGGAAAGAATGGGAACAATCAAATGTATCCCATTGCCTGGGCAGTTGTGGATATAGAAACAAAACATAGTTGGAGCTAGTTCGTAAGTTATTTAATTGCTGATCTAAACTTGGGAATTGGTGAAGGTTTGACTATAATGTCAGATATGCAAAAGGTATTGATTACACAATTCCTTATATTTTAGTTTTAATTTGATCTTTACTACTTCAATTACTTATTCTGTACATAGTTTTTGTTAGGGACTTATTCCTCTCTTGTCAAAGTTGTTACGAAATGCTGAGAAAAGGATGTGCTAGACATATATGGAGTAATTGGCATGTGAGCTGGAAAGGAGAAGAAAGAAGGAAATAGTTTTCGAGATGCTCAAAGGCCTCCTTTGAAGTCATGTTTGGAGAAGAAGTTCATGCAATGTCCCAGCTAGGTAAGAAGGAAATAACAGAGGACTAGCTACATTATGATCCCAGAAATTGGTCTAGGGCTCTTTTCCAAACTCACTCCAAGGGTGATGTTGTAGAAAATAACATGTGTGACACTTTCAATTCCTGGATCTTAGCTGCTAGACATAAATCAATTATTACCATGTTAGAGGATATTAGGCATAAAATGATGAAAAGACATATAGACATGATCAAATTTGGTGAAACATGGATATCAGACATTCCACCTATGGCAAGGAAAATACTAGAAAGAAACAAGGAGTATTCAAATAACTGTAATGTTCAATGGAATGGGTTGAATGGTTTTGAGATTAGTGAGGGGGAATATTCATTTGTTGTTGACTTGGAGAAGAAGCATTGTGATTGTAAGTTGTCGATGTTGAGAGGTATTCCTTGTCCTCATGCTATTTGTGCTTATTATTACTTGAATCAAGATCCTGATCAATATGTAGAGCACTGGTATAAGAAAGAAACATTTCTCAAGGCTTACAACCATTTCATCCAACTTATTCCCAATATGATGATGTTGCCTGGAACTACAAATCCATCAATAGAGCCTCCAAAACCAAGAAAAATGCCAGACAGACCTGCAAGAAGAGAAGATAGAGTAAGGATGAGCCAAAAAAAATGGGGGAAACTTTCAAGAAAAGGAGTAAAGATGACATGTTCCATATGCAAGAAAACTGGTCATAACAAAGTTGTGTGTGCAAGAGTAAGTAATACTTCATATTCACATTTGTAAATTGATTAAATTTTATATATATTATAATCATATGTTTTATTTTGTGGTGGCATAGTATGAGAGGGGGAGCACTTCTCAACCTACAAATCAAGGAAATTCAAGCCAACAAAGTTATTCTCAAACAGGAGTAAAATTTGATTTACATATTCATTTGCATTAATTTTCATTGTATATGTTATTCATATCTCCTTATTTTTGTTCAATAGGTTAGAACACAATAAAGTCAACAAAGTTCTGTTTGAGCTGATACCACTGTTGTGCCAAGAACTACTCAAACAACAGTAAGATTAGATTTAATAATTCATTTGCATTTTCTGATTGATCTACAAGTTATTCATATAACCTTATTTATGCTATATAGTCTACAATGGGAGGTCCATCACATTCTACTTTTAGAACCACATATGCAACTACACAAACAACAGTAAGATCAGATTTAATAATTCATTTGCATTTTCTGATTGTTCAACAAGTTATTCATATATCCTTATTTATGCTATATAGTCTACAATGGGTGGTCCATCACATTCTACTTTCAGAACAACATATGCAACTACACAAATAGCACTAAGATTAGTTTTAATAATTCATTTGCATTTTCTGATTGTTCTACAAGTTACTCATATATCCTTATTTATGCTATATAGTCTACAATGGGAGGTCCATCACATTCTACTTTCAGAACCATATATGCAACTAACAATCAAGTCAACCATGTTCTATTTGTGTTGACACAACATTTGTGACAAGACCTCCTCAAAATAGGGTTCAAGTTGGGACTAGAAGAGGATTGGGATGAAAAAAAGCTAATGCAAGAGGGACCCCATTTGTTATTAAAAGTGATAGTACTTCTAGTCAACTACCATCTTTATCAGGTCACAAGACACCATACAGTTCTGCCTCATTTGTTGCTGCTACTGGAGGAAACAGAAGGCCTAAAACTGGTTTTGGTGTTTACTCTGATCCTACAACTGGAGCCCAAGTATTTAATGTATGTTCACTTAATTTGTTTACTCTGTTTTGGTGTATATTCTGATAGCCATACTATGATCTTACCTTATCTTACACTTTTTTTCTTATATTACAGCCTAGTACATCAAGTTAGAAGATTCTACATGGGCCAACAAAATTGAAGAGTGCTTCACCAACAAATATAGACACTGGCTTTAAACCTCGTGGCCAAAAATGGAAGGGAAAAGATGCAGTCGGCACCTCATAGTTGCAACAAATGAAAGCAAATAGGAAAAACTAGAAGTAGTTCATTCGGAAAGTTGTTATGATTTTGGCCCATGTTAAAAGGGTCTTCAACAAGCTACTCTTTAGTTTATTTTGAACACTTGTGTAATGTATTTTTGAACCATGCCTTTGTCTTAGCAAGACTATGTATTTTTGAACCATGCAAGACAGTGGTTTTTTATTACCTCTCAATGCATTTGTGTTATGTATTTTTCAACCATGACTTTGTGTTATGTATTTTCCATCCATGCATTTGTGTTACTAGCTCAGTTTTTGAACAACAACTACACTACCTCTCAATGCATTTGTTTTTTTGTAAATTAGACTAGTTGATCCCAGAACTAATTTCCGAACACAGGGCAACTTAGAAAACAGAGGAAAGTTACAAAAGAAACACTGATCAATTTACACTGGAAGTTACAAAAAACACACTGATCAATTCGACACTGATCAATTCACATTCAAACTTCCAATTTGATACAAAATATGACCTTAACAGACCAATTAAGTACAACACTAATTGATCTAGAATAGCCTCCTAACTACTGCAAAACACAATATTAAAGAACCATTTTTTAGTTCGCAGACAAAGAAAAACAATCACAACTCGGTTAAATTTGATATTTTCCCAATCCCTTTGGAGTTTAACTTCCTTGAGCTTCTTGTTCAATACCATCACCTTCTCTTCATTTTCATTCAATTGAAATTTCAAAGAGTCCCTTTCTTCTTCAAGCTATATCACTTCGACCATCTATGAATCTATTCATTAAGGATGATTCATCAGCATTTTCAAGTGACGGATCAATCCATCTAAAATAGCCACATCCACCATTTTCCTACAAACCACATAACAGTAATAAATATACAAAAATGTTGATTTTTCAAATAATACAATAATAGTAGTTTTTGTTTGAATAATTACAAACCTTTGATGCTTTGAATCAAAAAATCGATGACCTGGGTTTAATGGAGTCCTCGAAGTTTTTAGTTGACAATAATAACCACACTTACATGCATCGACTTCCTCGATATTCACTAAATTTTGCGACATTTGATAAAAGACAGTTGATTTAGAAGAGAGAAACGTTGGATATTTAGGGAAAGAAGAGAGAATTGGGGATTTAGGGTTCTAAAATGGATTTAGGGGATGAAGAATTGGGAATTTTAACGTTAAAATATCCTAGTTAAAATTTTAATGTTGGATGTCTTAAATGCAGGGTCAAAAAGGGGAGAAAAAACAATTCACGCGCCCGATTTGCGTGAATCACAAATGATTTGCCATGTAGGCAAAAAATGCATAGACAGTTCAAATCTGGGGTGGTAGAGGTGTTCAATAGGTACTAGGTGTAGTTGAGGTGTCTAAATGAATAATGAGGACAACTTTGAGGGGCCGTAGATGACTTTTGCCAAAACTCATTTTCTCTTTTAAACATAAATTCATCAAGAACATGCATAACATAAGGAGACCATGGAAACACATAAATCACACATGACCCCAAAACATGAAACAAGCGACAAGGAACTCTTGGTCTCAAGCTTGAATAGGAATAGAAGGAAAGAGATAAGGATATCGAAACTCTCAACAACCTTTCTACTCAACATACCATCTCCACCCTAGGAGTAAACCAAAACTAAGGCTAACATGAAAATAACGTAAGGACCTTAACAAAACATTCACAACTATAAGGAACTATCAACATACCGGTGCCTTCATCTGGAAGAGCTCATTTTCCCTCTTTAGCTTGAAGTTCATAGAAACGATTAGTCTTAGGAGCATTAGGATTTGGGCCATTAAGAGAAGCTTGTTTGGCCTCTGTCTCTTTGGCAGTAAGAGTAGGGCAATCTTTCACTTGGTGATCATTCTTTCCACAACCATAGCACCCACTAGTACCGGCTAGGCACTTCCGGTGATGCTTCTTTCCACAATTGTGGCAAGTAGGTTTAGAAAATGGAGGTCCACTTCCTTTCTCTTGGTTAACCCTAGGAGTGCCTAAAGAATATTGGTTAAAAGCTCAATTTTTGAACCTTGGTTGACCTTGCTCATAGGATCTAGTTCTCTTCAACTCCCTATTCGTCCTCTTAAGTTCGGACTCCTCAAGAGATTGAGCATACACCATAAGCCTAGAGATGTTCATATCATCATGGAGAATTGTCGTACCACACTTTTCCTCAACTAGGTCAGACAGACCCATCACAAATTGACTCATCTCATCCGTTGGGTTAGACACCAAAGATAGAGCATACTTAGACAATTGGGTAAATTTCAAGGAGTACTCTTGCACACTCATGCTACCTTTCCAAGGTTGATAAACTCCTCCATATTAACCTCCCTTTCTCATGGGGAAAGAACCTACCAAGGAATTATTTCTTAAACTCCTTCCATTCTATAGGACCCGCTCCTACTGGCCTATTGCTTTTCCATTGAGTAAATCAAACTTGGGCCACAACCTTCAATTGATACGCGACTAGTTCCAATTTTTCTATAGAAGTCACCCCAATAACATTCACTACCTTATGCATCTCATCAACAAACTCTAGGGGATCCTTTCCCACCATAGAACCTAGGAACACCAGAGGATTCATCCTCACAAAGTCTCTCAACCTAGAAGCCATAGTGCTCACAATAGGGTTCACATGAGTCTCAACACCCCTAGTAGCTTGGGCCGTCATTGCTTGGGCTTGAGTAGTTCGGCTTGATTCATCATCAAAAGAGCCAATCTAACTTCTTCATTGGTCATGGCAGGGGGAATCCATCGAAACATGATTTCCTTGAGGAACTCGGCCACCTTGAGGACCTTGGGGAGGAACTCCCTCATTCACAATCTCCTCTTCCACTCTTCTTGTGGTCGCCCTTCTTGTATTCAAATCCTATAAACACAAGTGAAAGGTTAGGAAAAGGACTTCATAGAGTTAAAGTTGTAAGGCATGACTTAAAGAGTATGAATGAAATGAAGCTTCCTAACATCTTATAGCCTCTCACTCATAGATGTGTCACGATTCACAGTCATGAACAAGACTCTACTCGACGTGGCTTGTGAGACATCAATCCTAAAAACCATTACAAAATCTTGTGCTCTGACACCATGTTTGTGACGACCCGAGCCTATAACCCAGAAGTGACATGACGTACAACACTATGAAAAGTCTCATACAAGCCTCATAGCATGTCATCACATAAAATAATAAAAATAGTATGGAATTTAAAACTCTTTTCATCCATACAATCGAAAATATCATTGAAACAACGGAAGTCTACTAGTCTCACATGGCATCTAAAAACAATCTTCAAATCAAAAGTAGGATCACGGCCCTTTTTACAATAGAGAGTCAAAATAGTCTATTACAAAGAAAGACATGAAACATCCAAGTACTTGTCCTCGGATCCATGAGGATATACCACTAGCAAGGAGGATGAATAATTCAAAGCTCTTAGCCAAAAGGGGAATCAAATTGAGTGCCAATCCCTACACTTTGTAGACAAATGGAAGAAATATGGGTTAGCACATTTAATGTACTAAGTGTAATAGCCATGCAAAAACCATGTTTAAAACAGACATTTTATTTAAAATCGTCCTTTTATGCCAATTTGAGAAGAACTTCATGAACAGAAGTATAAGAGGTACAATATACACACATAACCAACATACAAGTAATTTCTTCACATTAAAACATAATCAACATATAAGAAATTTCATCACATTAAGCTGTCACACTAAGTAACCCCAAGCTATACTTTATGCAATGTATGAATAGCGTCCTATACCACCATCCACACTAAGTACCACATTAAAGCCACTAAAAGTGAACTTACCATTCTTCTTTTTCCTCATTAGAAAATACTCATACATAAGGAACATAGACATTTTATAAGTCATGACAAGGAAGTAACTCATAATATAATCCAAGTATAGCATGCATCATCACATTAAGCATATAAGAGTCAACATTCTTCATTAGCTTCGTTAAGAGCACTTTCATTCATTAGTCATGAAGACATTAGAGAACTCACTATGACCCTCTCAAAGCCTACTCATACAATGCATGGATAGTATCCCATACTACCACCCACACTTTATAGAACTTCTCAAGAAACCATAGTGCACATCTCACATGATGGGAATAAGCGTTTAATCGACATAGACCATGTGAGCTTGACATGGAATCCGGTGTCAGGTAACCCCACACCGAATAAAGGTGTCCTACTTGCCTAAGGTAGAACTAGTAACATTTTAGTTTAGGTGGATCCACTAGCTAATAACCTATGTGGGAACATAGTTATCAGATAAGAAAGATGTTCACTGAAATCCGGCCTAACGTAGGGAGAACTTTCATCTTACCAAATCCTCTCGATACTTATCCTCCATTCCCATAGAGTAGTTCACTTTCATAAATATTATTCTACTTGATAGGGCCACCAACATTAGGTCTACCGACCCAAGGTATATTACACATGAAAGGGCCACCACCATTAGGTCAATCGAATCAAGCCATATTACATGGATAGCTCATTGAATCCTCAAGAAAGGGCCACCACCAATAGGTCTACCACTTCAAGGTTCATCATTTCTCACAAGAATAGGCCACAACCATTAGGTCTACCACTTCAAGGTTCATCATTTCGCACAAGAATGGGCCACAACCATTAGGTCTACCACTTTAAGGTTTATCATCACATTAGTTTCTAGACTCATTATGAAAGGCTACCACCATTAGGTCTACCGGATCAAGACATAGCCTAGAATACTTCATCATTCTTTTTGGAAAGGGCTACCAACATTAGGTCTACTGATTCAAGGCAAAGCCTTACAATACTTCATTAGTCATTTATGAAAGGGCTACCAACATTAGGCCTACTGATTTCATGTTCATACAATCAAGATCACAGTCATAAATATAAGAAAAGGATGCCTCAAACCTACCAATTCAAGATACACCAATCCACATTACTTTCACTTATACAAGAAGAGGATGTCTAAGTCTACCAATTCAAGATACAACATTACATTGAAGAAACCATTCACATTCTATCATCATTATTCATGAGTGTTAATTGAGATTATGCTTTCGTAATAACACAATTACATTCTAAATAACACAGATATACTTCACATCATAATCATACATAGATTCTTCATGAGATTGCCCTTCAAGGCTATGAATCAAAGAGTAAGTTTGGTATTGATGTGATTCCAGGTACTCAACCTATCTCCATCCCTCCATATAGAATGTCTCCAGAAGAATTATAGGATTTGAAGGAGCAACTAAAATACTTGTTAGAAAAGGGATTCATAAGGCCTAGTATGTTCCCATGGGGAGCACCAATTTTATTTGTATGCAAGAAAGATGGCTCGTTAAGAATATGTATTGAGTACCAGTAGTTGAATAAGGTAACGATTAAGAAAAAATAGCCCCTCCATAAAATTGATGATTTTTTTATCAGTTACAAGGTGGTAAGTGTATTCAAAGATTGTTTTGAGGTCGGGTTAGGACCAAGTGAGGGTCAAAAATAAAGATATACATAATACCTCTTTGTGAACACGGTATGGTCATTTTGAGTTTTTTCTCAAGTCATTCGGGCGAACAAATGCACCAACAACTTTCATAGATTTTATGAATAGGGTGTTCAAGCCATTTCTAGATATGTTCGTAGGTTCGTAGTATTCATAAATGATATTTTGGTGTATTCAATATAAGAAGAGGATCATGCTAATCACTTATGATAGGTTTTAAAAATTCTTTGTAATTGTAAGTTGTTTGAAAAATTCCCTAAATGTTTGTTTTTGTTTAAATCTATGACATTCTAAGGTGATACTGTATCTAATGAAGGAATAAAGGTTGATGCTCAAAAGATAGAAGCCATAAAAACTTGACAAGACCTACAACACCTACAAAGATTCGTAGTCTTCATGGATTTGTAGGTTATTACAGAAGGTTTATTGAAGGATTCTCTTCCATTGCTTCACCCTTAACAAAGCTAACACACAAAGCAACCAAGTTGCAATGGAGTGATGCATGTGAAAGAAGATTCCAATAGCTAAAAAGTAAATTAACCTCTACACTTGTATTGGTAATTCCAGAAGGCACAGATTGTAATGCTTTAGGAGTGGGCTTAGAATGTGAATTGATGCAGCATGGTAAAGTAATAGCTTATGCCTCAAGCTAGTTGCGGCCACATGAGAAAAATTATCCATCCCATGATCTAGAACTAGCAGCAGTTGTATTTTCTTTGAAGATATGGTGCCACTACTTATATGGAGTTCATGTTGACATATATACTGATCACAAGAGTTTGCCATATATCTTTAAGCAAAAGGACTCGAATCTGAGGCAGTGAAGGTTGCTTGAGTTATTCAAAGATTATGACTTTGGTATTTACTATCATCCTTGGAAAGAAAATTTTGTAGATAATGCTTTAAGTTGTAAGATGTATGCAAGAACTTATGGGTAGTTCATGATAACTAAAGATCAAAATAACCTAGAAAGCTTGGGGGTTCGCCTTCTTGAATCTCGAGACGAACGTGTTATTGTGCAAAATACAACAGAATCCTCATTAGTAGTGAAAGTGAAAGATAAGAAGAACACTAATCCTATTCTGTAATAGCTTAAGGAAAATGTATAGCATGTTATGACAAATGCATTTCAGCTTACGCAAGAAGGAGTACTTCGGTGTCAAAATAGATTGTGTATATCTAATGTGGATGAACTAAGAAAGAGGATTGTGATGGAAGCACATCATTCAAGATATTCAGTACATCCGTGGTCAACTAAAATGTATCATGACTTGAAAGAAATGTATTGATGGGGTGAAATGAAGAAGAAATTGCAGAATTTGTGGCTCAGTGTGCAAATTGTCAATAAGTAAAAGTAGAGCACCAAAATCCCAGAGATTATATGCAGCATAAAGAATTTCCAATTTTGAAGTGAAACATGATCAACATGGATTTTGTCACTGGTTTGTGTTGATCATTTCGGAAGTTTGATTCCATAGGGTTAATAGTTGCAAGACTCACCAAATCAGTACACTTCTTACTAGCGGAGACTACTTATACAGTTGAAGAATATACAAGGTTGTATATTAAAGAGATAGTTCGACAACATGGAATGTCTATCTCTATAATATCTTATAGAGGAGCTCAATTCACTGCAAATTTTTGGAAGTTATTTCGGAAGAGTTTGGGAGCACAGGTGAATTAAAGTATAACCTTTCACCCTTAAATAGACGATCTGGAAGAACGTATAATTCAAACAGTTGCAGATATGTTGTGAGCTTGTATATTAGATTTCAAGGGTAGGTGGGATTCTCATCTACCACTTATTGAATTCCTTATAATAATAGCTAACATTCTAGTATCCAAATGGCACCTTATGAAGCTTTATATGGGAGAAAGTGTAGATCCCTAATTGGCTAGTTTGAAACAGGTGAAATTGCCTTATTTAGGCTATATCTTATTCATCAACCTATGGAAAAAGTCAGGGTGATTCTATCATGCCCAGAGCCTACACCCTGGGTGGGACTGGCACTCAAGAACCATTGTTGGGCCTAAGCGAACCATTGTCCTAGCTTACTACTCAGTGGAAGACATACTCATGATAAAGATACTTTAAAAAGTAAACTGAAAACTCAATAAATAACTTAAAATGTATAAAGAACATTCACTAGCAAAAATGGCACTAAAGTCTCAATCATCAAAACATGAATGGAAAGACAAAAGAACTAACATCAACTACTGTCTTTGAAGCCTCTAACTACTGAGATGGACGTCGGCACAAGACCCACGACATCCCAATGAACTAACCAATAAAGCAATCAAAAGGGGTCCCCCAGAAGCAAGGAGGCCCACCAATAACTCTGAAGCTCAACTAGAATCAGTGATGCACTGGATGCTGATACTGGTTACTTGTATCTGTATCATAGTACGATGCCAGCCAAATGGCATTAGTACAATGTACGAGAATGCGAGGGGATCTCTAAAATAAGACAAAAGCTTGAAAAGGGAACTGAAAGAACAAACCAGGTCTCAACTAGACTCAACTGAACTCATTTCAATATAAGGTAATATAATAAATGCAGTATAAAGAAAAGATTTAAAACATAGATAACAACTATGTGAATTGAGAAATACAATAGCAACTCAATTTGTATGCAAAGATACAATATAAACTCTATTTGTATTTAAAATACAATTAACTATATGTATATAAGAATAAAAGATACTTCTGTGGGAGTTTCTCTAAATGACAACCATCACTTAAGAGCTATGTGATGATACAATGTTCAGCCTCGCGTTGCCAAGGTCGTCCTATACCTTTCCATGGGTATAGAACCTGACTACTAAGTGGATCCACTAGTCTGTGCTAAAAATCACTAAGGAATCATCTGAAAAGTATGACCTTTTTCTACCTATGATGGCTACATGGTTTATGGGGGCTAGGAGTTGTCTGAACCGTCCCGCATATCGGTGCTCAATACTACTCCCAAAATATACTAGCTCATCTGTTTAAAAACATAACTCTTTCTATGGTTTGAGATAATTACTAAAAAACTAGCCCAAAGGCTCTCTAGGAAATTAGTGTTTCCTCTCTTGCTTAATTGGGAAAGCATTTACTCTTTACAGAGAAACTAGCTCAAAGGATTTGGTGGAAATCGGTGTTTTCTTTCTTGTTTAAATGTGAAAACATTTACTCATTCGGAATACATAGTCCCCATATACTCTTTTGAAGAAATGAAATTCACTCTTTACTCTTTACCCAACTCAAACCTCAAGACTTAAAACAAGTTTAAAGCATTTGCAAGAGACTTTTGAAATGACTCTTAGAACTCTCTAGACATGGCTCTTAACTTTCCTTGAATTTGAATTTATGGATTCAAGGTTATGATTCATGTTTATGGATGATATCATGATGTTTAGACGTACCTTAGAGTGTAGAAATCAACTAGAAAACTGTAACACCCCTGAAATCTAATGACCTAAGCTAGAGAATAACATGTAATCTAGTGTCCTTAATGAGTTGAACATGAAGATTAAAGTCCTAAAATGACCTCCCTAACCTAGTAAAAACTTTTTAGGACCTAAAACGTCAAGGCATGGCCCCCCAAGGGTCCTTGATGAGGGCCAAGGGGACTGCTCAAAAGTTGTCTAACAAAAACAGCTTCATCCACGAATGGGGAACCCATGAGTCATGGGTTGACTCACGCACCGTAGATGGGAGTAGTGAGTCAAGACCTAGCCTCCCCCAACTTCCCCAAAAACTCCTAGCCTCAGCCCTAAACCACGTTTGCACAGTATAGTCTGTGGACCATTCCACTCCCCGAAGATGGGGGCTCGTGGATGAGTCCTGAAACAAGGCCAAATGACCAGCCCCATACCCAATCCACGAGTGACTAGTATGGTCTGTGGATCCATCCATGCCCCATGGATGGGAGTCGTGAAAGGGGTCTGCAATACTGTCAAGAATTTCAGCCAAGGGTCAAATAAATTAGGTAAGTTCTATTTTTAATTATTAAAAGGTAGGGTCAGTTTATATTAGTTATTTAGACATATATAAGTTTATATTAACTATTAACAAACTCTTTTAATACCTCAAAACACACAAAATCAAAACTCAACCAACTCTCCTCTCCAAGATATTTCTCTCTCTAAACTCCATTAAAGAACAAAGAAGAAGGTCAAGATTAGGGTTCAAGCTCCAACCTTTTCACTCCAATTTCGTGGGAAAACATCAATTAAGGTATGTGAACCTTGATTCATGGAATACTTTTTTCCATGAAGCCCTTCAAACTCAAATTTTGAAATTGGGAACTTGTTCAAAAACTAGGGTTTTCATTCTAGCCATGGGTTCTTCCTAAAATTATTTTATTATGTTAATTGCATTATATTATGGATGATTTGATGTTTAATGGTGATTTTTATTGTAAAATTCCCCATGAACCCATGAACACCCCCATGACCCCAATTTTCATGAATTGTGATGGGTGTATTGATGCAAGATGATTACTATGAATTGTATTTATGTTAATCTCATTATTGAATCTTGTTTATTCATGCCTATTGTAGTATCTTTAGGTGTAATTGTGAGACATAATTCATAACCCTTGAGAGGGGGTAAATTGCTAGGGATACATGTTGATGAATGTTGTGTATGGACTCATGATTCACTTAGAAAGTGAAGATCCTATGACTATTGTGTAAATTGAGGTATTGTTGAAAGGTCATTCTTCCCTTAACCTTACACGTGATTATGTATGAACTATCTAGGATGATGATAATGTTGTTGTGTTGATTGAAAGCCTATTCTCATGAAAACACTATGAACAATAATGTGAAAGGCTTACTCACATGTTAATGATGATTCTAAGGTTGAAAGTTAGTTCTCACTTTATTGAATCCATGAGCTATTTTATGAGTTGTATTGAATGAAGGGTAGAGCACTCCTTCACACATGTAAATGCAATTCAAGGTTAATTATGTATAATTTGGGAAATAATGCTTATGAACGAATGGATATGGAATATGAGGAAAAGGCCCTTCCGTCAATGCAATAGGATGGGTCATCTAAAGTGAACTCATGAGATGGAAGCCCCTCCGCCAATGCAATAGGATAGGTTTCTAGAAGCAATCTCCCTATCCCATAAGTATTTGCCCACATAGGTCTTTAGCTAGTGGATCCACCTTATAGTTATATATTTAGTTCTACCTTAGGCCAGTAGGACACCTACTTTTGGTGTTGGGCTACACGACACCGGATTCCATGTCGCTCACATGGTGTATGTCCGTTATGTCTACCTTTCCCTATATAATAAAGATAATAAATGAGACATGAACTATACTATGCCTTTTTGGTGATTTTTACTTAGTAGGAGTGGGGGTATGGGACTTCACTTCCACATTGCACAAGTAGACTTAGTAGGATGTCATGGGATGGTTCCTTTATATTATGATGAGATTTGAATGTATGCATGTATGTTGAATAGATATTTGTTATGAATGACTGTCCTTATAATTCAAGCAATGTACATGACTATTTCCTCATTTGTGGCTATTTATATTGATGAGGTCTAAAGATGATATGTACGACTATGGTAGATTCAAAAGAGTACTTAGTAAGGTTGGTATTATGGGATGCTAACCATACATTGCACAAATGTTCCTTAGGGGTTGCTAAGGTATTGATGTTGCTATGATGTGAGTATAAATGTGATTATAACTTGTCTTTTACATTGAAAATGTATGTTGGTTTCCAAACTTGATAAATGCATACTTTGCAACTAAAATACCCTTTTTATCATTGTTAAAGGATTTTATGCATGTTTCCATACTTAGTACATATTTGTGCTAACCCCTTCTTCCTCTACATTTTGATAAGTGTAGCTTCTAGGTAGGTGACATACACTCTCCTTTTTTGAAGAAGACTTGGATTGCTTATCTCCATGTTGTGGTGAGTCCTCACACTACAACATTTTAGGCCTACCTCCACACTAATTTAGGACAACACTTCTAATGTGTTGCCTAAAATACTTTTGGGGACACTTATAAAGCTTAGCCCAAGTTTTTAACTTTTAGCTTCGATAATATTGGCAAAACTTGTAAAGTGTACTCTTTAATGGTATAAGCTACACTTTATAAGTGTTGTTACAGTATGATATAATTGGCAACAACTATTTACCTATATGGCCACACTTTTAAAGTGTCCTATTTTTATAACTGTAAAAACAACACATTACAAATGTGGCCTTAATGTTTTCACTAAAATATTATATTCCCTCCAACATTTTAAACATTAAAACTTGTTCTCCCTCCAATTTTTATTGGAAAAAAATATATAATTAATAAAACATTAAAACTTTTTTCCCCTAAATCAGAAAACATTTCGTCAAACTTTCCTCACGGAAGAACAATACGCTTTTGTGAAGAGCTGAAGAACAATATGATTTCCCTCACAGATTTTCGTCAAACATTCCTCACAGATTCCTTGTTGAAGATGGAAGAGCTGAAGCACACGATTTTCCTCACAAATTCCTTGTTAAAGAGTTGTTCCGTTAGATTTCTGGTTGAAAATTAAACTAAATGCTTTAGAGATGAACACGCCTCACGTCTTAAAGCTTTAGGGTTGTTGGAATAGGGTTTATCAGGTAAGAAAGTCTATCTTTTAATGTCTAAATTTTAGCTTTAGGATTTTGATATTCTTGGGTTGTTGATACGATTTTTGTTGATTTTTTGGAGTCTCAATGTATTTATATTATGCTATTATGCTCTAGTTTTGGTATTAGGGATCTGTGTATGAGTACTTTTGTGTATGTGAAGGTATGCTCTGCTACTTCCTTTAAAAGGATTGCTACTTCTTAAAGCTTAACTTAATGAAGCTGCAAATTATGTATAAACAAACAAGATTTCAATCTTGTGGTAATTAGCATAAGCTAGTTGAACTTCTTGTACAACTAGTTTCAAATTAGTTCTTTTGTGTGGTTACTGGTAAGATCATCATACCATAAGTTTTAAATTTTCATGTTAACAACCATAATATGTGAGTTATGTTGGAATTATGATACTCCCATTACAGTAGCCATACTTGAGCTGGAAAGAGTGAAATGGAAGCCTCAAAGCTAGTTTTGTTTGTAGGCAACTAAGAGCAGCATTTAGAATTCTTTACGTGTTGAAAAGGTTCCTCATAGAGCTTGAACTTCTTCACACTCATCAGTTATTATACATGAAAAGGTGTTTCAAATTGGTTAAATTACACGTGAGTATATGTATTGAGATTTGGGAATGAAACGTGCTTTATGTTTATAGAATTGAAAAGCCCTTATCTGAATGATTGGTTTGTACAATGTGAGTATCTCTGTGTGGTGTTTAGCTAAATTACTTGAATAATTTAGTTTCTAGAACCTATAAGGCTGTAACAGTGTCTGCCAAAGTGTGTGCAGCAGCACGCTGAATAGGTATGTCAAAGTGTGTGGTAACAAATTCTACTACGAGACGAACTTCATGTTTTCTACAGACCGAAGCCTTATAAGAATTTGAATGCTAGAGATATCTTTACTAACATCCACTATCATACCAAGGCTTTGTCGATCAAGTTTGCATTGGAAACATCTGTTTAGAATTATATTTTAGTTAGAAATGGAATATTATAGGTGCAAGTTGATCTCTACTAGCTTGTGAAACATTATTATATGCATAAAGAGAAGAGATCTAATTTCTTATACCATATACAACAGTCAAAATTAGTGGAAGATATGCTAAATTATTATACTGGATCCATAGAAGTGTAATATGTTAACTGTTTGTTTTATCAGCTTTCTTGGGAATCTTTGACATAATTTCAACTTTTCGCTGGCCGGTAGTTATGCTCTTTATGTACCAAAATATTATGTTGTTATATAGTCCAAGAGGTTAAAAAAAGTAGCATTCAAATAATTTAACATTACGGGCACTTCCCACTTACAACATTCTTGTCTCTAGGTGTAAAACTGGTGATCTTATTATCTTTACTGTTTTGTTTGGCAGTCTTACAAGTGTGGTCTAGGTTTGTGCATAGTCAAATATGGTATATCTGATACTTTTGGTGCTTTCATGTATTCATGTTTCCAAGAAGGACTAGATCTTGCCAATGAGAAATTTCCACTTACAATTGAAAAAATATGTGGTGTTTCTGGCTTGATCGTTAGATTAATTTGTAGTTCAAGCAAGTTAACACTCTTGGGGAAATTGACAACGATTTTTGTCTTAGAGTATTTTTAAATGACCTTGTTGTCTGAAAAGCTGTATTCTTTTTAAATAGGTGGTGCAGGAGAACTGATGAGCTTGTTGATGGCCATAATGCGTCACACATAACTCCTTGATATTTAGATAGGTGGGAGGCAAGGCTGGAAGACATTTTTAATGGACGGCTATTTGATATGCTTGATGCAGCTTTATCTGATACTATTTCCAGATTTCCTGTTGATATTTAGGTTAGTCTCTCTAATTCTATCACCATTATCTTCTCCAGATTTAGATTATATTCTCTTTTGCTGAGTGCTTTTCCGATGCAAGTACTTGTGGTATTCGATACTTCTCTTCAATATAGTTCTCTTCTTTGTATTTCTATCTCTTTCTAATATCATTATCTACTTATATTTATTATTTGATTAGAAAATTAGGCAACTAGTTTTGATTTGCTATCACTGGTGGCTGACATTTATTTTGTGTTTAATAACCTCGATATCTTGCTTGCAACCATGTGAAGTGTTTGATAATTCATCTAACTGGTGCAGCCATTCAGAGATATGGTTGAAGGAATGCGTATGGACTTGTGGAAATCCAGATGCAACAACTTCGATGAGCTATATCTCTATTGTTACTATGTCGCTGGTACATTAGGATTGATGAGTGTTCCAATTATGGGCATTGCACCTAAATCAAAGGCAACAACATAGAGTGTATCTAATGTAGTTTTGGCTTCAGGGATCGCAAATCAACTACCCAATATACTCAGAGATGTAGGAGAAGAGTTAGTATGAAGCTATATTTAGTTCACATTGGTCATTTCTCTAGTAACATGCCAAAATATATCGAAAGAATAGTCTATTTATCATATATAAGTACAGTGTAATGCCTATTGCTCGATTTTGTTTCTATAGAAAGATGAATTAACAAAGGCAGGGCTCTCCGATGAAGACATTTTTGCTGGAAGAGTGACTGATCAGTGTAGGAAATTCTTTGAAGAAGCAAATTCATAGGGCAAGGAAATTCTTTGATGAGGCAGAAAAAGGTGTCATAGAACTGAGCTCTGCTAGTAGATGGTCAATAAGTAGTCATAAAGTTACAATTGATCCTACCTATCTGCTACTTTTTCTTTTACTGTTAACTGATATGGTAGTGAGGTAAAAACCAATATGAACTTAAGTTTTTTATACTGACATATTCCATCACTTTTTTATGCAAAACAGAATCAACTTCAGTTCAAAAATAGTTTCCTCTCATTTGGAGATAGTTAGTATGGACTAATCATCATACTAGTAGACATTGAAAGGTATCATAGTTTTTGATTTCTAGTTCTTAGATCCTTTAAATCATATCTTCCTTTATCACAAAGGAGAGGAAAGAGAGCTTGAACAATGTTTGTCATAAACTCTAGGCATGTTCTATGTCTAAGGGCACAACCAGTTTGAGTTTACCTCTCTTGTTCTGTTTAAGAAGTAAAAACAATATTGTATAAGCCCTGATTCAGGGTTGTCACACTAAATAGCTGGAGAGTAGATACATGATATAAAAACAGATAAACCAGCCCAGAAATAGAAAAATTCATCATCTAGCTAATTGGATAAAAAATCAAATGAGAATTAAGCCGATAAGGAACACATTCAATTTTTTGCTTCAATAAAACCTAGCATATGCTTTTGGCCAAGTCTTTGTCTTGGTAAAATAATAAACTTGACAATCCTCTTTAGTTAAAGAAAAGAATAAGACTGATGGGTCACTAGTCAATAGATTGAACACTTTGGTCTTAAGTCAAAACAACTTTGCAAATACAATTAAGAGTGTTAGTGAAGTCAATAATTTGGTATGTCAATATGGTCTAATCACAGGAATTTGATAAATAGGATCATGTTAAGCATGATCACAATAGAATAAGTAATGAGACTTACAACTTTAGTCTCAATGCTTCCTTTTTGGGATGATGGCTTCATATCTCAAGAGACAGCTGGAATGTAGTGTCCAAATTGGAAATATAGACGCTCAAAGTTGTTGTAGCCAATTCCAACCTAGATACTGGGACACATAATAGGTTAAACATTCTTAATGAGAGTATCTCCTAGAAGTCAACAAGAAATTAATCCAATAAGATGGCAGCACACTGCAAATGATTATACTAGGTTCAGTTAATACTTTGTAGATGGCTTTGATACATGAAGCTTAGTACTATTTAAAGAATTCATTCCAAAATTTCAATTGGCGAATATGAAACCAAGTTGCAAGTGACAGCACATAATGAACGCTACCAACTTGATATGATTAAAGACATGAGTAACAACTAATTGCTGGAAAGAAGCATCATTACCTATTTAGTACCATCAATAAAGTTGTTTAAGTAGTATTGTGTTAGGGCATTACATCTGTCAGCGAGAACCCTCTGGGTTGTTTTGTGACCACATCTGCATATCAAACAATAATGTCAATTTTATCGTGACATTGATCGACGAAAGAAAAAGCTTGAGATCATAAGATCAATTTTTTTACTATAACTTATAAAGTTTTATGCTATATCCATCATGATCTTGAGATAAACTATCGATTGAATTGTGCAGTTGACATTTAAAGATCCAATCCCAAATTCTTACTCTTGATATGAATGTAATTGGTGAAAAGCTAGTACTAATGTCAATGATGGTTGTATTATATTCGTTGAATTAGGAACTTTGTCAGGGTTTGCATCCTACTATCTATGCATTTATATTAATGCACTCTCCAAAAATATGTTTTGTACTAATGCTGCCTTCATATGATACCATCTTCTTTAAGCAAATCAAGAAAGTTGTTACCTGACAAAATCTCCCTTTAAAGTTGGAGTACCAAAATACTGGATGCTTATATCATGCTCTGGTTGGCCCACACTGCAAATAGTTTTAATGTAAAAGAATAAAGAGGTCTTTATTATTTTTATAGAATGAGAAAATGATTAAATTGGTTTGTAATGTGTGGTAGTTTGATTAGTTAATCCTTCATATATTGATATGGTGTAGCTTTCATGAGATAGGGTAGGTATGTGTATACTCTTACCTTCTTAAACTTCACTTATGGTCATAGAATTGTAGAAAAGTGATTATTTTAGTCCTAAATAGTCTCATTTTGTCTTCTTATAAAGAAAGAAATATGAACTCAAAAAATCTGCTAGAATAACTGAATCTGTAATCTGAACAGGCACAAACTGCTTTAGTTTACCTCTCCTCATTTTGTTTATCCTTATCAACTCAATTTATTTGCTTAGGTATATTCATGTTTTTGTGTTCCAAGCATATACTGAATCTGCAATCTGCTAGAATACCTGAATCTGCAATCTTAACTCAAAAAGTCTTTAAGCAGTGATACAATATGAACTCAAAAAATCTGTAATCTACTAGAATACACTGAATCTGCAATCTGAACTTAAAAAATCTTTAAGCAGTGTTGCAATCTGAACTTAAAAAATCTGCAATGTACTAGAATACACTGAATTTGGAATTTTCTAGAATACAAAGTGCTGCCTGAACTCAAAAAATTTATAGTTTGGAATCTGCATTTTGGAACTGCAGCAATCTGGAATCGGGAACTTTTACCTATTCTATAACTGCTGCAATTTGATTTGCTTTACATGGTTTATTTTGATTTTTAATTTCATTTTAAATGTATAGGGAAATGGAGGTGATCAAATTTGAAGGGTCGCCACAAGTCAATTTGATCTCATTGAAGTGGATGATGAAGAATTTTTGAACTATTGTAAAAGTTTTAATACATTCTATTTGATTTTGTGAAATATATTCATTGCTAGAATATATTGAACTATTGTAAGAGTAATTTTTAAACTACTGCGTACATATATTTAGAATATTGCTTTATAAGTATGTGTATGTACATAAGACATACTATCTTCTGATGTTTATTGCAGTATTGATGTTTTTTAATTAGAAATTGTGGCATATAAATATTTTATAACCAAAATAATATTACCACACTTAAAAGTGTAGCCATAGGACTGTAAATTGTAGTATGCAGTTGGGCAAGGACTACACTTCAAAGTGTTGTCATGCATTAGATATTAAAGGAAACACTTTAAAATCGTGGGCAATAAGGAAGTAAAGGCCACTCTTCAAAGTGTACTTGTATGAGATAGAAATGTTGCTATTTGAGTTACATCAAAGCGTGGCCTTTTTGACTTTTACGCTACGCTTTTAAGCGTAGCTGATAAGGCAACCCTTGAAAAGTATTGCCTAAACTCTAAGGTTACGCTTCTTTCGGCCACTCCTGGAAAAGTGTGGCTTAAAGTCAAAAATTGTGTCCTTTTATCAAAGGCAACACTTTTTCATAATTTAGGCCACACTTTTCTAGGGTGGTTGTAGACATAAAATGTTGTAGTGTCAAGTTCAAGGACGGATTATCCATTTCTTAGTTTCTATTGTACTTCTCATATTGAGACTTTTATTGATGTAAAGGGCTAAGTCCCAAACTTTGTATTCCTATGTTTTAGATGGTGTATGAGACCAAGTCTAGATTCCTATGATTTTCCTTTATGCAAAATGAAGTTTGACTTCTATTGTAAAAGTTTTAAATTTTTCCACATTATTTTTATGTCTTATGTTATGATGATGCTAGAGGCTTGTACGAGACCCCTTTGGGGACTAGGACGATATGTTACATCTAGGGGTACTCCTGGGTCGTGACAAATTTGGTATCAGAGCATAAGGTTTTGGGATAATAATTAGGTTGATGTATCAAAAACCACGTCTAGTAGAGTTTGTTCATGAGTGTGAAGCGCGCCACACTTATGAATGAGAGGCTATAAGATGTTTAGGAACTTTCACTTTCTTCATTACTCTTTAGTCATGCTTTGGAGTCCTAACTCTATGAAGTCCTCTTTCCTAACCCTTTTCTTGTGCATATAGGAATATGAATAAAAGAAAAGCGGTCATAAGAAGATGGGAAGAGGAGATTGCTAATGATGAGGGAGTTCCACCCCAAGGTCCCCAAGGTCAACAAGGCCCTCAAGTTCCTCTAGCTCCAAATGATAAAGGGGCCATGACCAATGTGGAGAAAAGATCGGCTCTCCAAACCTTGACCCATGTTCTAATGGCTCAAATCATTAGGGATGCTAGAGTTCAAGTGAACCCCAATGTGAGTACAACCGCTTCAAGGATTAGGGATTTCACAAGAATGAATCCCCCTACCTTCTATGGCTCTAAAGTGGATGAGGACCCACAAGGCTTTTTAGATGAGGTGCTTAAGGTGGTTGATGCCATGGGTGTATCTTCTTGAAAAAAGGTGGAATTAGCCACCTACCAAGTGAAAGATGTAACTCAAGTTTGGTATGAGCAATGGAAAGAGGAGAGATCCATGAGAGCGGGCCCAATTGATTTGGGACTATTCAAGACGGCCTTCCTTGATAGGTTTTTCCCCCTAGATTTGAGGGAGAGAAAAATGCAAGAATTCATCAACCTTCGCCAAAGAGGTATGAGTGTTAAGGAATATAGCCTTAAATTCACCCAATTGTCTAAGCATGCTCTAACCTTGGTGGTGGACTCTAGGGCTAAGATGAACAAATTCGTCATGGGATATCCGACTTGGTGGTAAACGAGTGTCATTCGGTAATGCTCATTCTAAGCATGAATATTTCATGACTTATGGTTCATGCCGAACAAATTCTCAGGAAAGTGGGTAGAGAAGTGAAGAGGGGAAGGAAAAATGATGGTAATTCTTCCAAGGGTAAGTTTGAGGTTCAAGATAAACCAAAGTTCAAGAAGAGGTTTTCCAATCAAAGCTCCTCCAATGCTCCTAGGGCCAACAAAGATAGGGTATCTAACCCTAAGCCTCAAGGAGGAAATAGGGGTTGATATTCCATGGAGAGGCCTACATGTGCCAAGTGTTGAAAAAATCATGAGGGCAAATGTCTTGCCAGTATAGTTGTGTGCTATGGATATGGCAAAAGTGCACATCAATTGAAAGATTGTCCAACTCATGCGGCCAAGGGAAAAGAGGGTAACCAAGCTCGTCCAAGTGGATCAAATCTCGATGCTCCCAAGAAGAATCGCTTCTATGCTCTTCAATCCCGAAGTGATCAAGAGGGGTCCCTGGACATTGTTACTAGTATGTTGCAAGTATTTTCCATTTATGTTTATGCATTATTAGACCCCGGTGTCACTTTGTCATTTGTTACTCCTTTTGTGTCTATGAAATTTTATGTACTCCCTGATGTCTTAGAAGAAGCCTTTTCGGTTTCTACCTCGGTGGGTGACTCCATTGTAGCAAAAAGAGTTTATAGCAGTTGTCCCATTTCATTGTCTTATAAAGTCACATTGCTTGATTTAGTAGAATTAGATATGATGGATTTTGTTTTCATCTTGGGGATAGATTGGTTGCATTCTTGTTTTCCGTCCATTGATTCTAGAACCCGGGTTGTGACGTTTCAATTTCCTAATGAGCCTACTTTAGAATGGAAAGGGGGAAACTCTATCCCTAGAGGTCATTCCATTTCATGTCTAAAATCTTGTAAAATGATCTCAAAGGGGTGTATGTATCACAATGTTAGGGTTATGGACATTGAGTCTCAGACTCCTTCTTTGGAGTCGGTATCCGAAAGTCTTCCCCGATGACTTGCCTGGTATTCCTCTCAAATGGGAAGTAGACTTCGGCATTGATATTTTGCCAGATACATAACCCATATCTATTCCCCCTTACCGGATAGCTCCAACTGAATTGAAAGAAGTAAAGGCACAACTCAAGGATTTGCTAGACAAGGGTTTTATACGACCAAGCATATCTCCATGGGGTGCACCGATATTGTTTGTGTACAAGAAAGATGGGTCCCTTAGGATATGTATTGATTACCTCCAATTGAACATGGTCACTATAAAGAATAAGTATCCACTTCCTAGGATTGATGATTTGTTCGATCAACACCAAGGGGCTACCTTTTTCTCCAAAATAGATCTTTGTTCACATTACCATCAACTAAGGGTAAGAGGGTGTGATATTCCCAAGATGGCCTTTAGGACTCGCTACGGTCACTGAGAATTTGTGGTTATGTCTTTTGGTTTAACAAATACCCCGGTTGTATTCATGGACCTAATGAATAGGGTGCTTAGGAAATATCTTGATTTGTTTGTGATCATCTTTATTGACGATATTTTGATCTATTCAAGGAGTGAAGGTGAACATAAGGATCATTTGAGGATAGTTTGTTACAAGTCCTTAAAGACCACCAATTATTTGCTAAGATAAGCAAGTGTGAATTTTGGCTAAGGTCGATTGCTTTCCTTGGTCATATTGTGTCGGGCATAGGTATTGAGGTTGATCCTAAAAAGACAAATGTGGTCAAGAGTTGGCCTAGGCCTCTAGCTCCTACCGATATTAGAAGTTTCTTTTTGGGTTTGGCTGGTTACTATAGGAGGTTTGTTGAGGGTTTCTCCTTTATTGCTTCTCCATTAACGGCCTTAACTCAAAAGAAAGTAAATTTTGTGTGGTCGGAGGCTTGTGAGAAAAGCTTCCAAGAATTGAAAGATAGACTTACATCCGCTCTGGTGTTGACCTTACCGGAGGATACCGATGGGTTTGTGGTATATTGTGATGCTTCTCGACTAGGTTTGGGATGTGCCCTTATGCTACATAGTAAGGTGATTGCCTATGCTTCAAGGAAACTCAAGGTACATGAAAATAATTATCTAACTCATGATGTCGAACTAGCAGAGGTGGTATTTGGCTTGAAAATAATGAGACACTATCTCTATTACATGCATGTAGATATGTTTACCGTCCACAAGAGCCTCCAATATGTGTTTAACCATAAATATTTGAATCTTCGACAAAGAAGGTGGTTAGAACTTTTGAAAGATTATGACATGAGTGTCTTATACCACCCCAGCAAAGCTAATGTAGTTGAGGATGCCTTAACTAAATTGTCCATGGGTAGTGTGGCTAATGTATAAGATGAGAAGAAGGAATTAGTTTGTGATGTACATAGGTTTGACCGGTTAGGTGTCCAACTAGTGGAATCCAATCAACATCTTGATCCTATCTTAATGAAATTTAAAGAATCGATTCTCAACAAGTCCGTTGAGGCTTTCTCCCAAGGGGGAGATGGGGTGCTTAGGTACCAAGGTAGATTATGTGTTCTGAATGTTGATGGATTGTGAGAGCAAATTTTAGAAGAGGTTCATGGTTTTCGATAGTATTTTCATCCGGGAGCCACCAAGATGTACCGTAATCTACGAGAAGTCTATTGGTGGAATGGCATGAAGAAGGATATAGCGGGTTTTGTAGACAAGTGTCCGAATTGTCAACAAGTTAAGGCCGAACAGTTGAGACCCGGAGGTTTGCTCCAAGATATAAATATTCCCACTTGGATGTGGGAGGAGGTGAATATGGACTTAGTGGTGGGTTTGCCTCGTACTCAAAGGCAACATGATTCTATTTGGGTCATTGTTGATAGGATGACTAAATCAGGCCACTTCATTCCCATCAAGGTTTCATTTTCGGCGGAAGACTATGCCAAATTGTACATTCAGGAGATAGTGAAGTTACATAGGGTTCCTCTATCTATCATATCGGATTGGGTACTCAATTTACTTCACATTTTTGGAAGGCGTTCCAACAAGGGCTTGGTACCAATGTTAAACATAGTACCGCTTTCCACCCTTGAATGGATGGTCAAGTTGAAACCATTCAAACCTTAGGGGATATGTTGAGGGCGTGTGTTATATATTTTCAGGGTAATTGGGATGACCATCTATCATTGATAGAATTTGCCAACAACAATAGTTACCAATTAAGTATTTCCATGGCTCCATTTGAAGCACTTTATGGTAGGAGGTGTAGATCTCCGATTGGGTGGTTTGAAGTAGGTGAGTTTGCTTTAATTGGTTCAGAACTAGTCTATGACTCCATTGAGAAGGTTCGACTGATAAGAGAGAGGTTGAAGACGGCCCAAAGTCAGCAAATATCTTATGTCGATGTTAGAAGGAGGGATCTTGAATTTAAGGTTGATGATTGGGTCTACCTAAAAATATCACCTATGAAAGGTGTGATGAGGTTTGGTAAGAAGGGGAAGCTTAGTCCCCAGTATGTGGGCCCATACCAAATATTGAAACGTGTTGGGAAAGTTGCTTATGAATTGGACTTGCCAAGTGAGTTGGCTCCAGCTCACCCGGTGTTTCATGTTTGATGTTCAAGAAGTGCATTGGTGATCCGGTATCCATCCTTCCATTAGAGGGTTTAGGAGTTTATGAGAACCTTTCCTATAAAGAAGTTCCTGTTGAGATTTTGGACCAGCAAGTTAAGAAGTTAAGAAACAAAGAGGTAGTTTCTGTTAAAGTATTATGGAGGAAACACTTAGTTGAGGGTGCTACATGGGAGGCCGAGGCCGACATAAAGTCCTGCTATCCTCATCTTTTTCCTCCACTCCTATCCCAACTTGAGGTATATAGTTTATTTGAGTTTAGTGTTTTGGTAAATCTTTTGTGCTATGAGTCACTACTAAAAAACTGCTAGAAAACTATGGACAGAAAAGCGATGGACTGCGTCGCTCTAAAGAGCGACGCCATTTGCCACACTGTCCGTCGCTTCTTAATAAAAATATTTATTTTTAAAATTATTTTACAAAAAGCGACGGACGGCATCTCTTAGTCTGTTGCTTTGTTTCGTTAATTTTTGCACTAAATATATATATAATTAATAATTATTAATTTAATATATATAGAGACACTTTGAAATTCTTTGAATTTAGTATGTTTGACGGTTGAAGTTAGAAAAACATTCAACTGTATATGAAAGTTAGATTACTTTGAAGTTAGAAAAATATTAGATAGTATATGAAAGTTGAAATTAGATTAGTTGAATTGTCCAACTTAGAAGTTCTTGAATTTAGTAAGTTTGAAAGTTGAAGTTAGAAAAATTGGGGATTTTTAAATATGATTGTAAATTAAGTATTAGAAGTTAGAACTAACAAATAATTAGAAGATAGCTAGAAGTTAGAGATTAGTTGAATTTTTCAATTTGCCATAGTATTTGTGCTTATATGTATTATATTGTTGTTGAAAATTGGGTTACTTGAATTATATTCTTGAACTTAGAAATTCTTAAACTTGGAAATTCTTGAACTTAGAAACTCTAGAAATTAGATATGAACTTGAATTTTTGTAGGATTTTAGAACATTAGGTTGTAAACTTTAGAAATATTGAATTATTGTGGTATTTTAGAACTTTAAGTAGTGAACTTTAGAAGTCTTGAATTATTGTAGGATTTTAAACTTTAGGCTGTGAACTTTAGAAATCTTGAATTATTGTAGGATTTTAGAAATTTAGGTTGTGAACTTTAGAAATCTTTAATTATTGTGGGATTCTAGAACTTTAAGTTGTGAACTTTAGAAATCTTGAATTATTGTAGGATTTTAAACTTTAGGTTATGAACATTAGAAATCTTGAATTATTGTATTTAGAACTTTATAAGATTGTAACCGTTAACATTCTTGAATTATTGTAGGATTTTAGAACTTTAGGTTGTGAACTTTAGAAATCTTGAATTATTGTATGATTTTAGAACTTAAAGTTGTGAACTTTAGAGAACTTGAATTTTTGTAGGATTTTAGAACTCTATAAGATTGTGAACGTTAGAAATCTTGAATTATTGTAGGATTTTAGAACTTTAGGTTGTGAACTTTAGAGAACTTGAATTTTTGTAGTATTTTAGAACTTTAGGTTGTGAAACGTTAGAAATGTTGAATTATTGTAGAATTTTAGAACATTAAGTTATGAATTTTAGAAAACTTGAATTTTTGTAGGATTTTAGAAGTTTAAGTTGTGAACTTTAGAGAACTTGAATTAATGTGGGATTTTAGTACTTTAGTTTGTGAACTTTAGAAATCTTAAATTATTTTAGAATTTTAGAACTTGAGGTTGTGAACTTTAGAAATCTTGAATTATTGTGGGATTTTAGAACTTCAAGTTATGAACTTTAGAAATCTTGAATTATTGTAGGATTTTAAACTTTAGGTTGTGAACTTTAGAAATCTGATTTATAGAATTTATGAACTAATTATTAGGTTGAACTTTAGAAATCTTGATAAAATATAGTCTTTATAACTATTTGTAATTTTGAAATGAATTTCAAAAGACTTTATAAGTCTTCAAATCACTATTTTTGTATGTTAATTTAAGTTTGTTGTTTTATATTTTGTGTAGATTCTTTATAATGTTTTGTGTTTGATTGGGGCTGAACTGAATTGAATTGCTTTTGCAGGTAAGCAACAGAAACTGCCAGTTTCTGCTGTCAAAAGAATTGCAGAAAAGCGACGGACAAGGTGGTTTTGTTCGTCGCTTTTCTGAATTTTATTTTTTTTAAAACCCAGAAAAGCTATGGACAAGGTCTTTTAGTCCGTCGCTTTTTTTAATTTTTTTTTTTTTTAAAACCTAGAAAAGCGACGGACAGGGTCCTTTAGTTCGTCACTTTTCTGGATTTTTCAAATTTTTATCCAAAAAGCGACGAACGGCGTCTCATTGTTTGTCATTTTTCAAGATTCTAAAAAAATTAAAAATTAATTAAAGCGACGGTCTTCGTCTCTTTTTTTAATTTTTTTAAAAAAAGCGATGGACGGCGTCACATTCTTCATAAAAAAATTTAAAAAAAACACAAGCAACGGAGTCTGTCGCTTTTGGAAAAGCGTTGAGCCAAAAAGCGACGAGATTGACTGCGTTGCTTTTGGCCAAAAAAGCGACGCAGTCCGTCGCTTTTTTCCATCTCTTTTTGGCAGTTTTTTAGTATTGAGTTTTCTTTATGATTTCCTTATGTTATGCATGTTCTTGTGAGAATTCATGTTTAGCATATATTGAGTTTTCATGATTTATATGTTCCTCATGTTCGTTTGCTCTTTAGTATGATCATTGCATTTTTTACTTCATGAGGTAAATTGATAGACATGCTTAGTTATGTTTTGATAAATGGCTTATTCGCTCCATATTGTGGTGTTGAGCTTACTTGACTTGGAGAAGTTAGTTCCTCCCGTGTTGATGTTAATATGTGAGTTTCATGCATATTGGGATGGTAGATGTAGTTCCTACTTCCTTGTATTGCATTGGCCATGTTGTGAAATGGAGTAGAAGTTTCCTCCTTTTGAAAAGTGCATAAAGTGATTATTGCAATTGTGGGTTTTGTATATTTTGATGTTTCATTCATGATGGTCTATTAGTCTAGAGTTTCTAACTTAGTTTGGTGTTTCGATCATCATTCAGGGACGAATGTTCCCAAGGGGGAGATAATGTAACACCCCAAAAATCTAATGACTTAAGCTAGAGCCTAACATGTATTCTAGTGTCCTTAATGAGTTGAACGTAAAGATTAAAGTCCTAAAATGACCTCCCTAACCTAGTACTAATGTTTTAGGATCTAAAACGTCAAGGCATGGCCCCCCAAGGACTCCCCAAGGGTCCTTGATGAGGGCCAAGGGGGCTGCTCAAAAGCTGTCCCAAAAAAATAGCTTCATCCACGAATGGGGAACCCACGAGTCATGGGTTGACTCATGCGCCGTAGATAGGAGTCGTGAGTCAAGACTTAACCTCCCCAAACTTCCCCAAAAACTCCTAGCCTCACCCCCAAACAACGTTAGCACAGAATGGTCCGTGGACCATTCCACACCCCATACCCAATCCGTGAGTGACCAGTACGGTCCGTGGAACCATCCATGCCCCTTGGATAGGAGTCGTGGATTGGGTCTGCAATGCTGTCAAGAATTTCGACCACGGGTCAAGTAAATTAGGTAAGTTCTATTTTTAATTATTAAAAGGTAGGGTCGGTTTAAATTAGTTATTTAGACATATATAAGTATATATTAACTATTAACAAACTCTTTTAACACCTCACAACTCACAAACTCAAAATTCAACCAACTCTCCTCTCCAAGATATTTCTCTCTCTAAACTCCATTGAAGAACAAAGAAGAAGGCCAAGATTAGGGTTCAAGCTCCATGATTTTCACTCCAAGTTCGTGGGAAAACATCAATTAAGGTATGGGAACCTTTATTCATGGAACACTTTTCTCCATGAAGCCCTTCAAACCCTAGTTTCAAATGTGGTAACTTGTTCAAAAACTAGGGTTTTCATTATAGCCACAGGTTCTTCCTAAAAAGGATTTTATTATGTTAATTGCATTATATTGTGGATGATTTGATGTTTAATGGTAATTTTTATTGTAAAATTCCCCATGAACACATAAACACCCCCATGACCCCAATTTTCATGAATTGTGATGGGTGTATTGATGCAAGTTGATTACTATTAATTGTATCTATGTTAATCTTGTTATTGAATCTTGTTTTATTCATGCCTATTGTAGTATCTTTAGGTGTAATTATGAGACATGATTCATAACCCTTGAGAGGGGGTAAATTTCTAGTGTTTATACATGTTGATGAATGTTGTGTATGGACTCATAATTCACTTAGAAAGTGAAGATCCTATGACTATTGTGTAGATTGAGGTACTATTGAAAAGCCATTCTTCCATTACCCTTACACTTGATTATGTATGAATTGTCTAGGATGATGATAATGTTGTTGTGTTGATTGAATTCTATTCTCATGAAAACACTATGAACAATAATGTGAAAGGCTTACTCACATGTTAATGATTATTATAAGGTTGAAAGTTAGTTCTTACTTTATTGAATCTATGAGCTATTTTATGAGTTGTATTGAATGAAGGGTAGAGCACTCCTTCACACATGTAAATACAATTCAAGATTAATTATGTATAATTTGGGAAATAATGCTTAGCACTGAGTGGATATGGAAAATGAGGAAAAGGCCCTTCCGTCAATGCAATAGGACAGGTCATCTAAAGTGAACTCATGAGATGGAAGCCTTTCCGCCAATGCAATAGGGCGGGCTTCTAGAAGCAATCTCCCTATCCCATAAATGTGTGCCCATATAGGTCTTTAACTAGAGGATCCACCTTATAGCTATACATCTAGTTCTACCTTAGGTAAGTAGGGCACCATCTCTTGGTGTAGGGTTAAATCACACCGGATTTCATATAGCTCACATGGTCTATGTATGTTATGGCTACCTTTCCCTATATAATAAAGATAATGAATCAGACATGAACTATACTATGGCTTCTTGGTGAGTTTTACCTAGTAGGAGTAAGGGTATGGGACTTCGCTGCCACATTGCACAAGTAGACTTAGTAGGATGTCATGGGGATGATTCCTTTATTTTATGATGAGATTTGAATGTATGAATGTATGTTGAATAGATAGTTGTTATGAATGACTGTCCTTATAATTCAAGTAATGTACATGACTATTTCCTCATTTGTGACTATTGATTTTGATGAGGTCTAAAGATGATATGTATGACTAAGGTAGCTTCGAAAGAGTACTTAGTAAGGTTGTTATTATGGGATGCCAACCATACATTGCACAAGTGTTCCTTAGGGGTTGCTAAGGTATTGATGTTGCTATGATGTGAGTATACATGTGATTATAGCTTGTCTTTTGAATTGAAAATGTATGTTGGTTTCTAAACTTGATAAATGTATACTTTGCAACTAAAATGTCCTATTTATCATAGTTAAAGGATTTTATTCATGTTTCCATACTTCGTACATATTTGTTCTAATCCCTTCTTTCTATACATTTTGATAAGTGTAGGTTCTGGCTAGGTGACATACACTCTCCTTTCTTGAAGAAGACTTGGATTGCTTATCTCGTAGTTGTGGTGAGTCCTCAAGTTCGAGGACGAATTATCCATTTCTTAGTTTCTATTGTACTTCTCATATTGAGACTTTTATTGATGTAAAGGGCTAAGTCCTAAACTTTGTATTCCTATGTTTTAGATGGTGTATGAGACCAAGTCTAGATTCCTATGATTTTCCTATACGAATAATGAAGTTTGACTTCTATTGTAAAAGTTTTAAGTTTTTCTACATTATTTCTATGTCTTATGTTGTGATGATGCTAGAGGCTTGTATGAGACCCCTTCGGGGTCAAGTACACCATGTTATGTCTAGGGGGTTCTCCTAGGTCGTGACAAAAACATAGGTGTGTTTCAAGGAAACTCAAATGGATAGAATTAGGAAAGGGTAGAAGACCTAGCGACCATGGCGCTCTGAGTAGCGCCGGGCGCTAGAGGCAAAACTGCAAAAGCTAGGTTGGGGCGCTCTGAGTGGTGCGGCGCCCCAGAGCCCAAACTTCAGAAATTGATGTGGGCGCTCTGAGTGGCGCGACGCCTTTCCCCATTCTTCAGATTTTTGATGATTTTTCTTGCTCATTTTTTCAACCCTAATTCATCTATATTCAATTGGTTCTTTCCCCAAACACTTAGATTCGAATACGCAACAAAATTACACAAGAATCTATACAAAACTAACCTCAAATCTCATGAAACTAAATCAACAACTTCACAAGAACTCAACAATCAAGAACCCAATAGAAACATCAACAAAATCCATCAAGAACTCAATTTTTCTACTTTCAGGAACATAAATACGCTGAAATACATCATGATTGGCGTGTGGGTGAATGAACTGAATGCTATATGATCTCAAATACATCTTAGGGACTAACCCTTGAAATCCACAAGCTAAACTTCAAGAACTTGACAAATCCTTGGCTTTTTCTCCTTTCTTCTCCTCTTTTCTCTTCTCTCAAAACCCTAGTGTAATTTTATGAAGCGTAAACTCAACCAAATCAGTTTAGACCCCAAATAAATTAATAAAAACAGATTTAATTAATTGGTTAATGAAAAGAGAAAAATACCTCTTTAAAATCCGGTTAACTTTCCTTATCAAGACAACCTAACTTCAAACGGGCATATCTCCTTCATACAAACTCAAAAATGAGAAAACTCAGTGGCATTGGAAATATAATTCAAATGTATTTCATTTAATATTCTTATAGCACACCTAAATCATCCTGTTCTGAGAGTTATGGTCGTTTGAAGTTGACTCAGAACTTATACTTAGCAAAACTTGCCAAACTTTCAAAATTTGATCTTTCCAAAAATTGTTTCATTGTATTTCTAGTTCTTTTGAATAGCGGGGTGTTACAATGTCTCTTTCATGGGAACATTCATCCTCGAATAAGATTACACTTAGCAGGGCTAAGGGTTTAACATCTAACATTCAACTCTAACACCCAACAAGCAAATCTAACACATGCAGTATATCAATTAAAGAGTACTAAAAAGAGAATTGATTTGGAATTTCTCTGGGCTCAAAGAAATGTGGATATCTCTTCTTCATATCCTCCTCAGATTCCCATGTAGCTTCCTCAACAAATATATTTCTCCACAGAACTTTGTATGATGCTAGTTCATTGGTCCTGAATTTGTGAACCTGGAGGTCTAGAATCTGAACAGGGATCTCCTCATAAGGGAAAATGTCTTTAATATCAATATCTTCGGTTGGTATGATAAGTGAATGATCACCCATGCACTTCTTCAACATAGAGATATAAAACACTAGATGAACCACTATTAACTCTTGTGGTAGCTCCAACTCATAAGCCACATTACCAATCCTTTTGGATATTTTGTAAGGACCAATATATCGGGGACTAAGTTTCCCCTTCTTACCAAATCTCATAACACCCATTATAGGGTGAAACTTTCAAGTATACTCAATAATCTACTTCGAACTCTAATGTAACACACAGAAAAGTAAAGAAATGAATGTAACATACATGCTCCTGCAAGATTAAACAAAGGTGGTCTTCTGTTCTATTCTATGCACTTATATACTGATACTAGATTTCATTTGAGACTTGTTTTACATATGTTATTGCCTTACATACTCAGTACAATTTTTGTACTTACGTCCCTCGCGGGGGAAGCTGTATTTCATGTTGCAGGCACAAGTACATCAACTAGTAGATCTCTTTAGTAGGAGCACAGGTACTCAACTGTTATTGGTGAAGTTCCAGGTTGATTCGGGGCTTACTGAGTCTTTGGCACCTTTTTTGCCAATGTATGA
The DNA here is from genome assembly GCA_035578085.1 of Solanum pinnatisectum. NCBI lineage: Eukaryota > Viridiplantae > Streptophyta > Magnoliopsida > Solanales > Solanaceae > Solanum > Solanum pinnatisectum. The sequence continues at coordinate 271,597 of JAWPEI010000057.1, forward strand.
TAGTTAATGGTAAGGTCCCACCCTAAAATAAAGTTTTCTATCTTTTAGAGGTTTTGTAGACTAATATATATAGTTTAGTTGCATCTTGTCTCTTGACAAGTTGTGGCCTCAACGGCCAAGTCCTGTATATAAGGTTTGGGTATACTTATGTTGGTTCGTATCGCTGCATCTGATGTGAACTTGTCACAACTTGAAGATTGATATAGTTATATGCACAGTAAGCATAGGTTACATGATGGTTCTCTTGGGCCTTTAGGGCATTGGATTCTTGTCCATCTTAATGGGAATTGAGGCATAAGAATCATCTACCATTTCCATTCTAGAAGATCTATGTTCTTAGCCATACGACCGAGCCTTAGATTTTCTACCTTGGCTTGTTGGCAATTTGGGCACTTAGCAACAAACTCTGCAATACACCTTTTCATACCACTCCACCAATAGACTTCTCTCAAATCACGGTACATCTTTGTAGAAATGTGATGGATTTAATATCTGGAGCTATGATCTTCCTCCATGATCCTCTCTTGGAGTTCATCCACCATTGGTAGACACAATCTACCTTGATACCTCAACACACCATATCCCCCTTGTTCAAAAGACATCATTTTTTTCTTATGAACATTTTCTTTCAATTAGAGCAAAATAGGGTCTTGGTCTTGTTTCTACTTCACTTCAGACACTAGTGATGATTCTGTCCCATTCATCACCGCCACTACACCCTCATTGGAATCTAACAAAAGGACTCCCAAACGTTCTAGTTTGTGCACATCTTTGGCTAAATATTCCTTGCTTTCCTCAACATGAGAAATACTTCACATAGAAAACCTGCTCAAAGCATCAGCAACAACATTAGCCTTACCTAGGTGATAGAGAATACTCATGTCATTATCCTTGAGTAACTCCAACTACCTCCTCTGTATGAGATTAAGCTCTTTCTGAGTGAAAACATATAGGAGACTCTTGTGATTGGTAAACACATCTACATGAACACCATAGATATATTGACACCATATTTTCAAAGAAAATACTACAGCAATACAATTTTCTAAAGGCATAGGCTATAACCTTACCATTCTTCATCAATACCCAACCAAGTACAGCTCTTGATGCATCATAATACACAACAATTCCTTTTGTAACCTCTTGTAGGGTTAACATTGGGGCAATAGTTAACCGAGTTTTCAATTCCTGAAAGCTTTTTTCACAAGCTTCAGACCATTAAAACTTAACTGTCTTCTAATTCAACTTTGTTAACGGGGATGAAATTGACTAAAACCCCTCAACAACCCTTCTATAGTAACCACCCAATCCCAAGAAACACCTAATGCCAGTTGGAGATGTAGGTCTGGGCCAGTTTTGCAATGCTTCAATCTTATGAGTGTCAACTCCAATCCCCTCACTAGACAAAATGTGATCGAAGAACGCCACAGACTTAAGCCAAAAGGCACACTTATAAAATTTGACATACAACTCTCTATCATTGAGAGTCTTGAGAACTTCTCTAAGATGACTATGATCCTCCTTATTCCTCGAATAAATCAGGATGTCATAAATAAACACAATAACAAACATGTTAAGATATGGTTTAAACACTCTGTTCATAAGGTCCATGAACATTGCAGGAGCATTAGTCAAACCAAAAGATATAACCAAAAGCTCATAATGATCATAAGAAGTCCTGAATGCTGCCTTCGGGATGTCACTTTTTCTTACTCTAAAGGATGATAGCCAGATCTGAGTTTTGTCTTAGAAAAATATGTGGCACCCTGAAGTTAATCAAATAGATCATTAATTCTCGGAAGGATATACTTATTCTTGATGATGACTTTGTTCAACTGGTGGTAATCAACACATATCTTAAGAGAACTATCTCTCTTCCTCACAAATAAGATTGGAGTTCCCCAAGGTGAGACAGTGGGTCGAATAAAACCTTTATCAAGAAGATCTTTTATTTTTCCTTTTAACTCTTTCAACTCAGTTGGCGACATTCTATGTGGTTGAATAGAGATAGGTGGAGTATCAGGAAGAATATCTATGACGAATTTGATTTCTCTATAAGGAGGGACTCTGGGAACATCATCTAGAAAGACCTCTAGAAACTCACTCACTAGTGGAACTGACCAAATAGGCAGTGTCTCAACACTAGAGTCATTTACTCAGATTATGTGATAGATGCACCCCTTAGAGACTATCTTTCTTGCCTAAAGTACGAAATTAAATGACCCTTAGGCACTGTTGAACTACTCCTCCACTCTAGAACTGACTCATTATGAAATTGGAACTTGACTACCTAAGCTCTATAATAAACTGAGGAATAACAAGCATGAAGCTAGTCCGTACCTAGTATAACATCAGAGTCCACCATGTCTAGATCAAGTAAGTCATCTATGGTGTCCTTGTGATTTAACATAGATAAAACATTCACGATAAACTCTCTCAACTAGAATAGACTGACCAACACGTACTGGAAAAATCGAAGGGCTCAAGAAGTCGTTGAGGAAGTATATCAAATCTCATAACAATATACTGAGTCAAAAAAGATAGACTCGCACCTCGATAAAATAATACATATATATCGAAAGTAATGATGTTGATCATACCAGTGACAACGTCTAGTGAATTCTCCTACTCTTGGCAATTGGTGATAGCATTTAAACAGTTTTTTCCTCCTTCTTTTCCTGAAGTAGCTTTGGAAAAGCACTATCTACTGGAGCCGCTGAAAAAGATTGGGCTTTACTGGCCCAATTGACATTACCTTCCATGTTCTTAAGGAGCTCTCTCATGAAGTGGACTATGTGATAACCTTGAAAACAACTATTGGAGCCATCACGACACGCTCCTAGGTGGTTTCTTACACACTTAGCACAAGTAGGAGTCCAATTGTCCGTTGTGCCACACTATATTAAGCTTGAGCAGGTCGAGCTCTAAGATTATGCTAATTTTGATTCCCAAACTCACATCTTTGCTTTGGTACAGGTGCACAAGAAGATGATGGAGTAGGTCCTATTGGACTTTATTGAAAAGATAACAGGTACACATTTCTGGTCTTTTACTATTCAGACTAATTATGTATTGTCTTAGCGTTCTTGATGCGGATCTCTTTTCTATCTCTCAGCTTGTCTTCCTCAACCTACTACACATGGATCATAACCCTTGATATATCCATATCCATTCACCTCCACTTCGTCAAGTGGTTTTCAAAATATGTCCTTCCACTTCTTTTGAGGGCCTAGGCATATGTAATGTAAAACTCCCGCAGCCAGGAAGGAATGTAGGGGTCTCTTTGCTTTGTGAACCCCTCAAACTTGTAAAACTGAATGGTGTCCTAGATAGCCAGGTAGTTACTCTTAAATCCATCTATGGAGAGCCCACTATAATCAATAATAGTCCTCTCACTAGTAGCTTTGAGCATATTGAGGGCTCTTGGAGCAATAACTGAGAGGACTCTAGAAGAAAAAGATTATATAGAGGAGGGATTCACCAATTTAAACCTATTCTCAATCCTCTTCCTCACCATACCTTTTTGGTTGTACCCTTTCTTGGGTAGATGCTTATGGGGTGGTCGATTGCTGATGATGGGGAGACTCTAAAGCTCTTTAATGGATAGTCTCTTGTGTCTCCTGGGTAGGGGAGGAAGATGAGTATCTCCATTTGACTCGATATCAAATGTTACTACTTGCTTTCTCTGTCTTCGTGCCATTTCCTGGAAAGAACACATTCAAACACAAGGTTTGTGAAGGTTAGTTGAAATCAAACTCTCTTAGAAACAAATTTCAAAAATACTCATGAGGCTCACCTAAAGAGAAAGAGGATCACAAAACAAGATCAGTGAGCTCCGGTGAGATCACCAAATTGGACAATAAAAAATATCTCAGGATTCAGGCACAAAAGGCGGAGTCAATTTCAACTCAGTGATTTGTCAAGTCGATTCTAGTGTGCTAATACAAGTCCTTTGAATATGATACTATAATTGAAAAGACACATGCATCAAGGGCGATATCCACTCCTACTCAGCGATTCGCCAAATAGGTTCGGTAGACTAAGACTAGCCTGCCAAATGGGACATTACCCAAGGTCATATATATATATGCTAAAGTAGGAAAATTGGGGCATATTTGGTGAGTCGCCTAACCTACTTGGCGAGCTAAGACAAGCCTGCCATACAAGAAGTGTTCAGCCAGTGCCTAATTTTTAAAGACGACCCAACATATACAACAAATACAAGTTTCCTGCATTATTACAATCAACCTATATGCTTATGTACCCATTGGAACTTAGACATCCCCTAGATATTGCACAAATTGACGATTTTCCCTTAACAAAGTAGTCACCCTGTCTATCATTGGGCAAAATAATGCAATTAGATAAATACCAAGCTAATCAGACTTCACCCACATTAAATTGGTCTCAAACCTTGTATATTTATAATTTCAATTTCAAATTTCAACAAATGACGTAGATATTTGCATTTTATAGGTACACACATCCAAATATCTCATGGGTATAGTTCAAATAACACACAACATAACTCACCCCAAGAAAATTAAATGGTTAATAACACTTAATGGATCAAGACCACACCCAATTTACAATTTAAAGCTGAAAAATCACAACAAAATTCAAAAACAAACCTTAGTAGGCCCAAAAGTTGAGAAAATCAAGGAACTGGGGTAGGGTTGACACGTGAACTCCTCAAAATTTGAAAACACACACTAAAGACTACAATCACTCAATCGAAGCAAAGCAAGAGAAAGGAGGGAAAACAACTTCAATATATCAAAAGGTTTCTTTTTTGAATTAAAAAAGACCCTTGGACTTATTATACAAGGCCCTTTCAGCGGCCACTACTAAATTTTGCCGATCGTGTTCGGTGAATTATCTATTGGAGCTTAAGCTCGCCGAGAATGGTTGAACACACATCAAACTGGAAGGTTGATTTGACGAACCCCATGGAGTCCGCGTAGTGCACTTGGTGAATCACCTTTTGGTTTTCTAATGACCAATTCTGATAGTACACTTTTCCACCAGTTGAAGATCAAAAGGCGGACATGAATAAGTTTGCACAATGCCTTCAACGTATCTTTGTTTGGGTCTTGGCTTCACCTATGCTTCCCTATTTAACCTTTCAACTTCTTCTAAACCTGCACTCAAAATGTATGTTACTCAAAAGCAATAAAAAAAGTAAGGACTTGGGTTCCCTCCTTAGAAGCGTCTTATCCAACGTCGTAGCAAGACATATGTCACGAACTTAGAGTATTTGCTAAAGCTCAGTGCGGCACTTGACAACTTACTCACTATTCTTTCAAGATCTCGAAAGCTCAAGTAAGCCTTTAAGACTAAGATCGCTAAGAGAATGAAAGGAAAGACTTAGAAAGATTTGGAAAGTTTGGAAGAAGGCTTTTTATATTGCTTGGAGAATGCTTATAACTTGCTTGATTGGTTGGTGCCTTGCAAATGAATGGCCCCTCTATTTATACTATCTCCTAAGGGTCTGAGTGTAAATAATATTTACTTACAAGTCCCTAAGTAATTTACACTTTGGTCCCCTCTCTAGAAATCTCTACACTTTCTAGGAAATTCCAAGTCTTTCCAAGGAAATAGGGCTTCTAGAGTTCTCTATAAACCCCTCCATAACTCTAGACTCTTTCGCCCCTATTTGGATGCAAAATTTGACTGTGAACTGGCAGGATGTGACACTCTCCTCCACCTATTGATGCGACGATCGCATCGCATCGTTGATACGTTGTCAATCGGGTCTTGTCTTCTCATGCGTGTGGCCAATAGTCCATTGCCTTGATCAACGCCCCTGCGCAACGCCTTCAGTTGCTTCTTGATCTCTTTCAGCTTGGTCTTATGGTCTACCTCCATTCTAGGAGGCATGCACCTCGGCGGCTTCTTTGGCATCACGATATTGTTCTCCTTCTTCGTGTATGGTGGCAAGGACCTTTTTGCACCATTGTCTTCCTTCAAACTTGCAATGGTAGCCCTAAACATCGACTCCTTCTTTTTAGGGGTTTTCTCGAGCTACATGGCTGATAGACGAACTCGTCCTTCTTTCATTGGTACCTTAACCAAGGGCACCATACATGATCATCCTTGCTCCATGACCACGAGTTGTTGGAGATAAGGATCGATCACCGCGTGGCACTGTTGGAAGAACTCTTGCCCAAGAATTATATCAAAGAGATCTAAAGGAGCGACAGTGAAATTGGTCTTACCTTGCCACTGGCCTAGCATGATGCTTACTCCATGCGCTACTCCACACACGGGAGTCGGTGGTGCACTGACCGTCCTGAGTTGGGCGTTACTTGGACGGTAACTCAGCCCCAACCTTGTCGCTGTCGTCTTGGTCATGATATTGACCTCTGCACCCGTGTCGACCATAGCACAAACGGATCTTCCATTGATCGAGAGGTTGACATATTGTGCGCCGTATCCTTTTGGCTTCCTTGGCTGCTTGGTGATAGCTCCGCATAGTCCTATCAAGCCCAACTGTGTCATCTTTACGCCTTGTCCTTGCTCCTGTGCGTCTTTCTCCTTGCGCTCTCCAGGATAGCACCAAGGCTCTTCAGTTCAGGGCAACTTGCATAGCCATGCGGCCCACCGCATATATAGTAACCACCTCTTTTGGTCATTTCTGCCTTTCTCTCCATGTCACCATGACGTGTAGACTTTTTGCCATCGGACTTATAGGTATCATGCTTCTTGGGATGTGGCCGCTGCTCCTCGACTTTGCCACGATATCCCCTACCATGGTCATGACTACCTCTCATCTCCTCTCCTCTGGCTCTGTCGGGCTTCTCATGCCTGAAGTCTATCAAAGCTTCGGCCTGCGTGATGGCTTCATCTATAGTCCTGACCTGCCGACGTTCCAACTCCGTCCTGGCCTAATTTTGTAGCCCATCCATGAAGTGGAACAATATATCATCATTCGTGACGTTAGGAATTTGAAGCGTGAGGGTGGTGAACTCCTGCACATATGCGCGTATATTGCCCATTTGCTTTAGCTCCCTAAACGTGCACTTCGCCTAATAGATGACGTTGTTAGGGAAGAAGGCCTTCTTGAACTCTTCCCAGAATTGCTCCCAGGTGTTGATAGTGCACGTCCCCTTCCCTATCTCGGCCTCCTTGCGCCTCCACCATAGGATGGCCATTTCTGAGAGATACAACACGGCAGTGTTGATCTTACTCTCGTCGCTCTTCAACCTGTTTCACTCGACCCTGGCCTCCCTATCTCGGTCAAGCAACGATGATCCTCTAACTTCCATGCCCTCCTTGAGTGCTTTCATCTCGGCCTTCATGGTCTCAATCGTGCTTAATGCCTCCATGAGCCGACACTCCAAGGAAGTGATGGCCTCCATCATCTCAAACTCGGCTCCCTGACATCCCTCTAACTCCTTACGGATGGTTTTGATCTCCTCAAGGGTGAAGTCCTCTAGAGTCTTGAACTTGCCATCGACCTTGTTCAAGCATCTGCCTAAGATATCCATGGCCTGCCTCGCCGTTACAACCCTTACGATCCACTCTTCTCCGGGAGTGACGTCAATGGGCTCCTCGCCACGGTCATCGTCACTTACTTCAGTGGTCGAGGGTGGATGAGATTTTAGTGCTTCACTCGAGGTGGGGTCGAGCAGCATTTCCTCGTTACCCTTTTGATTCTTCTTTCCCTTGCAATTTTTCTTGCCACCATCTAAACGGACATTGGTGATGCTAGCGGCATTCACGTCTCCTTCGTTTGCCATTCTCTTAGTATCAAACCAGGGCTTTGATACCATGTTGTCACGGACTTAGAGTATTTGGTAAAGCTCTGTGTGGCACTTGACAACTTACTCACTATTCTTTCAAGATCTCGTAAGCTCAAGTAAGCCTTTAAGACTAAGATCGCTAAGAGAATGAAAGGAAAGACTTAGAAAGATTTGGAAAGTTTGGAAGAAGGCTTTTTGTATTGCTTGGAGAATGCTTACAACTTGCTTGGTTGGTTGGTGCCTTGCAAATGAATGGCACCTCTATTTATACTAACTCCTAAGGGTCTAAGTGTAAATAATATTTACTTACAAGTCCCTAAGTAATTTACACTATGGTCCCCTCTCTAGAAATCTCTACACTTTCTAGGAAATTCCAAGTCTTTCCAAGGAAATATCTAAGGGCTTCTAGAGTTCTCTATAAACCCCTCCATAACTCTAGACTCTTCCGCCCCTATCCGGATGCAAAATTTGACTGTGAACTGGTGGGATGTGACACGTAGCTCTCTATCTTATCAATCATTCTTTGGGTTTGGGCTGGTGTCCCTAGGAAATGCTCCCTTTTGCCTTGGATTGAGATGAGTGGCGATTTGGCCAATTTGGGTCTCCAGCTTCTTGATAGAAATTTATTGAGAAGTCACCATTTGGGATAAATTGGAGAAGTTATTTTTCAATTCCTTCAACACTTTATCGGACCCTTCAACCTTGTTGTAGATCATTGCACGCATGTGCTCAGTCCAACTTCCTTGAGGCCTAGCTAGTTCTTTTAGGTGTGGACGATCATGGGGAGGCACACACCTATCTTTTTTGTATCCCTTTCTCTCCAATTTCCACCCCACCAATCTTTCCAACCACCATCTCTATCTTGGTTAAAACCTTGGTTCCCACCTTGTTGTTGATAATTGGTGTGAGAACTGCTCCCCCTATTTTATTTCCATGTATTGAACTTCCTCACTGTATAATGCATCAAACTTGGCATTATCCAAGCACTCTCCACTATTTGTTCAAAAGAATTTACCAACTTGAGTTCACATGTCGTGACATGTTTAGACAACAAATCGTGTTGGGTCATCATTTTGGCCATGTTTTCATCTCTTGCACATACTTTCTCGACTCACTTATTGTTTAAACTCAATTGTAGAGTAGGAAATTGATCCTTTCTAGTATGTCATGCTAAGTTAACCTTTGTCATATCATTGAGCAACAAAGCAGCCACATCATAAGGTTCTCTCGTTACTTTACCTTAGACTAACTGATCCGCCACACCTTTATTGACAGTCCACAGTCAGTCTACCTTTCTTGGGAACACATTATACCCTTGACTAACTGATCACACCTGCATATAACCACATGATGATGTCCTTTCCATCACTTTTTCCATATGAAGGTTCAGCCTCCTTTGATGCTCAATGTTCGGCTTACAATCATTGTTGAGTTGAATTATAGGGGTGTGAATACCTTGAGGAATCCCAAAAATATCAGCGATTGACCAGTCCAAAGCTTTAACATACCTCTTTAAGACCCCAACTATTGCATTTACTTACCTTTTTGACAACTCATTTCGCAATAATAACAAGTAGTGTATTATTAGTCCCCCAAAAATAATTATAATATATGTGAGAGTAACATTTTCAACTCAACTTTTAGTGGCTCCTCAATGGATGATTTTGCCGGAGGATTTTCCCAATTTTTCAAATTAATATCTTTCTTCTTGGCATTGGATGTGAATGAACCCACACCCATAATTGAGTAACACGGCTGGTGATGATTCATCACAATAAGCAGCTTGGCACACACTAGCCACCGCTTCGTCAATCACATCAATATACGACACCACATGCATATCTTTAGTTCCTACTTTTAACATCAACAATTTCTTTCCAGGTTGCTAATAATGACCTACAACGAATAAACAAATCTCCACATTTATTTCACAATCAAGCACTGCAAAATAAGCTCGAAAGATAAATTTATCAACTTCCATTAAGATGTCATACAATATCCCCCCCGTCCTTTTAATATATCGGTCCTCCATGAATAATTTATTGGTTTTCGTCATTGGATCATCTAACCCAAGATTTTTGAAGCTATCCAAGGGCATCAAATTTATGCTTGCCCCAACATCAGACAAGGCTTCTGCAAATTGGTACACTTCAATAGTGCAGGAAATTTTTAAAGTTCTAGGGTCATCTTTTTTTATGATCACATTACTTGACATAATAGCACTACAATCCTGAGAAACCTCAATAGTTTTAAACTCCATTGACCTCATATTCGAGACTAAATCCTTTATGAATTTTGCATTACCCAACATTCATAGTAAGGCATCCACTAGAGGAATGTTCACTGAACAATTCTTGAACACACTCAAGTTTTTTTTACTTTTGCATCACTCTCCTTCTTTCTCAAACATTGAGGAAGAGGAGGAGTCACTTTTATCGGAACTTGCATAGGTGGGGCAGCCATATAAACATCCCAAAATTTTCATTAAAATCAATCCTAAGGTTCTCTTTTTTAGCATTATCAACCAATGGCTCCTGAACTTGCTTCGGTGGTCTATGATTGACAACAACCTTGTCGGTACTAGCATCTTCATTCAAAGCTTCATTATGTAACATTTTCTGACTTCGAGTAAGATTAACCAACACATGAGCATCATTCTATAAGTTGGCAATCGTATCACTTGGAAAATCCCCACTTGGTAATGCATTTAAATGATCTGAGATTTGTCTCATTTGGTCCTCAAGTTCCTTAATTGACACTGAGTTAGAAGTGATGTCTTAGGTCAAAGAAGAGAAATCAATCTTCATTTTTTTCAATACCTTGCCAGGCCTTTCTACCTAGTTAAATATTCTTTCTAACATATATTCGGTCTAAAAAACTCTAGATCTGCTTCTTGTTCGTTTAGCTTGGGACATTCATGAGGCGACACATATCTATCTTTCTCATTTTCTCTCTCCAACTTGTACCTCTGGCACGCTAATTCCTCTCACGGGCTCTCCAATCATTATCACAATCATTTTTCCAACCTTGATTGTCGCTAGACCTTGGATAGCTCAGAAGAGATCCCATCACATGGTTGATAGAAAATTTGACATTTTCATGATACATAGATTAAAATTTTGCATCCTCCGAGCTAAACCCATTACTAGTACCAACAACATTCGGTGACTTGAATCAACCCCTATAACATTGTTCAACAACAATTTAAGTTGGGTCATAATTACACTCATGGTTCTTTTCTATTTTCTCCTTCATTAATCCTAGTTTAAAAGAAGAACCTTGATCTTCTTTTGTCTATCATTCATGATTAATCTTGGTCATCACATGAAATAAAGATGAAGCCACCACAAATGGTTGTCTCATGATCCCACCTCAGTCGAGGTTATTAGTTATCCCCTTATTCACGGTGTCAAGGCTTCAATAAAAATAGTACAGCGAGATAGTATCTGGCTTCCCATGAGTAGAACATCTTTTGAAATCTCAACTATGTCTCATGGATTTGTTAACCATAAACCCTTTTGAAATTTTGAATACTATCTCGCAACTTAAACATCCTCAAAAGAGGAAAAAACCTCTCAAGGAACACTTTAGTTAGCTCCTTTCATGAAGTAATAGAATCTCTTGGAAGCTCAATCAACAATTTAGTTGATTAGAAAAGGGAAACAATCTTAGTGAATAGACTATTGATAAATGTTCTTAAAAGTAAATAGACTACTTGTATCCACAAGTTGCAAATGTGGTCATAGGGATCTTCAAGAGCTAAACCCCCAAAAGTTCCCTTCATTTGGAGTAGTTGGAGTGTAGTCTCGGTCACATGGAATATAGAATTAACCACAGGTGGATGATAACACTCAAATTACTTACTAAAACAATTAAATGAGTAAGTGATCACTGTCATTATAAATACTCAACAAAAAAGTCAGAGTCGAATCCCACAAGGAGTGATCTAAGGATAAGAATTCAATAAGAAAATTAAGATACAAACCAATTCATTGTTGAAATTAGGACAAATGGGTGGATGATTCCGCTAAATTTAACAAGAGTTTTGGAATCAATTATCACAAATTAACTAAAAATAGGGGTTTAAGAAAGTAAGAGATGATCTAGAGGTGTGGGAGTTGATATCGATGTCAAATAGGGGTATAAGTATTTCCTTAATAAGGCTGGACAAATATTTATAAGCTGGGTATTCTTTAACGACACGAATCGTCTTTAGTTCTAAGAGCATCATATCATAGAATCTCATTTTTGTCTCTTCTATGTAAATCATAAATCAACTCAATTCCTTATTAAAATATCTCTTTTGAGAATATTTGAAATTAGAATTGAACCACAATTTATCTTTCAAGTAAACAACTAAAATCAAATCTAAATTCCAAGCATTAAGTTATTTACGCACTTTACTTAATCTCTTTCACGCATCAATTGAAGATCTTAAGTAGGATTAAGTTTGCAACCTTAACCCTTAAATTAACCCTATGCCAAATAACTCAAATTCATAAATGAACAGCAGTAAAATAGACCCGCTAAATTAAATCAACACCTAACCCCATAATCACAACCCTAGAATAAGGGTTTTAGCAAAACATCATATAAGGAAAAGAAAGTCTATCAATTATGTTTTTCAGCTATTAAGGAGTTGTGAATCAACATTAGATCTTCAACACCCACGTTGAATTGAATTGTCACGACCCACAACACATCATATACGTGACATTTTGTGTAAGACCCCGACTGGCCTTACACAATCCACTTGATATACCCATGCACAATATAATAGACAAAGTAGGAGATTTCATATCAATAAAAGAGTTTGACATTTAAGAGTAGAAGCCTAACATAGTCTTGACAAGTCTTTCTAAAAAATCAAAAGAAGTGCTCAGAACATGACCTTACACCACGTACAACATCCAAAACATAATGACATAAGAAAACAATAAGGACGACTTCGTCCTCGGAGTATGAGAAACTGACTATGTCTTCAAGTCTCTAAAAGTGAACAGCTAGCCACAAATGGAGGGATAGGATTCATCAAGCCCTACATTGGTGAAATAATGTAGGCACAAGTATGCATTAGTACATGGAATGTACTAAGTATGAGGAATATGCATAAAAATTTAAACATGATCATAAGGGGACACAATTGAAAAAATCATATGCATGACCAAGATAAACATAGTAAAAACCTTTAAAGAATAATCACAATCATGAACATGGTAAATTCATCTTAAAATCATAATGAAATCTTTATAAAACATTTTAAAAGTAACTTAGTTCATTTTATGGGATATTTATAGTTAACCGACATAGCATACGTTTTCTATAACATGACATCCAGTGTCTTGCTCCCACATCGAAAAGTGATGTCCTTACTTTCCAAGGCAAGGACCTTAACTTCTAGCTTTGGTGAATCCACTAGATATGTCAGTTCAGACAACCTATAGGGGTATGTCGTTAGGGACAATGAGATTGCTATTAGAGACCCGACATTTACTAATAGGAAAGCCTCCATCTCAATATCCTCTAGGTGCTAAGTAAAATCCCAGCTGAATTGTTCATAAACATAAGCATATCATCATCTATGTAAAAGCACAATTAATTTACTAATCTAAGCTAAAAACATCATAGAATAGCTCCTTAAATCTTGAATCATGCATGCGTGAGTAAACCTTTCACCAAACCATGTCCCCTTAATGTGAGAAAACCTTTTATAATTTAATTAATGCCATATTCAAGCAATCTAGATCATAAAATCTTTATTTTCATAAATCATGCATAAGTTCATGAGGATATCATTCATAGCTTCATAGCTTCTTTATATTCAAGAAAATTAGGGTTCATAGTTAAAATCATGATCAATCCATAAATTTATATATAATTGATTGGAAAGAATGCAATTGAATCTAAATAATCATAATATGACCAATATTGAACAAACTAAAGCCATACAAATAGAACCCATTAGGAATTGAATGAAAACATAACCAATTTAAGGAAATGGAAACCATTGATGAACTCCCTACATACTTTGATCTTCAAGCCCTAAGAAATTTATTAAGAAAGGAGACTTTGACTATAAGAACCCCAGATTCCTTGGTTAGCCTTGGACAAAACTGGGAGAAATAACTTTGGTTGGGATTTTGGAATTTAGGGAATGAATTTAAAGTGGGTAGTTTTAGGACATCAAAACCTTATATAGGGATAGGAATTATTTTAAAAATGACATAGCTTAGGCTTTAAGCAAATAGGGAAAAGACCCAAACAAACTTTAAAAATAACTACCAGACAGGACAACATGTTGACTTACGGTCCGTAAAACTTCTAAGGACCATACTGATCAACTATAGGACAAGTAGTGGAACCTTAAAAATCACTCCAAATTTGCGGAGACCTTTCTATGGCCAGTAGGAATTTCTACGGTACATAGACCTATACTGTAAAACTCAACTTTACCCCCAAAATTTCACCAAGTCTTGATTACTTCTATGGAACACATCTATGGTCCATAGAAAATCCCACAACCCATCCTGGTCAATGGTAGATCAAGTTACTGGGACATGAAATTTCCCAAAACATGACCCACTTCCTATAAATGCACTCTACGGTCCGTAGAAGCATGTATGACCCATAGAATGGATCTATAAAATACTACTAGTAGCTAAAAAGCTAAAATATTTCCTTTTCCAAATTCTGAGGTAATACATGAACTCTGAACTGCCAATTACATGATCCTTATAAATCCCAAAACTAAGAGAAAAGCTAAAAGAATCTATTTCTCCCTAAGAATAAGATACAATTCTAAAAAGTAAAAAGACCGCATAAATAGATATAAGATACAGTTTCTCTCTTCTTTAGGATATTTATTGTGTATCAAAAATTAAGTTTGAAATACCATGTGCAACCGAAGCGGTGAAGTTAGTCAGGCGCGCCTCCATGATTTAGTGGATCACACTTTGCTCTTTACCACACCCTTCCTTCGATTCGTGCTTGGTGTTTGAACCTCGCCATAACTTGATTGAGTCAGCCTTTTGATATTTGGCATATCACAAATTACTACCTTATTCGCCCATTCTCTATACATTTTAACTCAAAAGTCTGTCACCTTCGGTGATAGAACTTTTTGCTCACCCAAGTGTTTTGGTGAATTGTTGTTTGAACATTGACTTACCGACCTGCCTTGAATATTTTCAAATGTGAACACCGTCAAATTAGGCAAGGTTCGACTTATTAGGTGATCAACCCTTTGTTTTAGGTAATCCTCAACTGGCAATTCAGACTCTTTTAAATGTATTTTACCTTTTTTCAAAGATTCATCCTTGCCTTGTCATCTAGCTTTCATAGTTGCAAACTATCAAAATATCATCATATAAGGACATAAGTATGCATTGAGGACACTATTTGTTGAACTAAAAAGGCCTCAAATGAGTCAAAAATTTAGACTCATAAACACCCCCAACTTAAAACTCTTGCTTGTAAAGAAAGAACATAATCAGTTCAACAAGGGTGTCCACAACAATTCTCAATGTGAGTTGACATTCAATTGTCATCACAAGATTACCAGACAGTATATGCAATACTTCAATTATGGTCAAAAAGATTCAAATGATGACTAGCTGGTATCAATCCTAGCTCAAGCTCACTAATGCTCCCTTCTAATGCTAAACCATGTTTCAACAAAAGAATTCAAGTGCCGACACAACAAAAGCAGTTCCATGCTCTCACAAAGCAAATCAACAAAAAGGTAAAAAATCAATAAAACTTTCACTCTATGAAATAGAAATATATGCAAGCTTCATTCCATATGTTTGCCCATATTTTCCAACTATCACACAACCCAATTTTAAAAAGATCTTAAGGGTCTTTTAGACTTGTAATGGTCTTTAGTGTAAATGTATGGTATATTTAGTTCAATGACTTCACCTTTTTTCATGACCCAAAGTGCACCCTAGATGTGACATGGTGTATAGGACCTCGAGTGGCCCTACACAATCAAACTAGCATAACATATATGATAATACAAATAAACATTTCAAAAGAAATAGGCTTATTGTATAAAAGAGCTTGATAAAGCAGAAATATAACAGAGTCTCAACAATCCATTTATTACATCATGAAGAAGTGGTTAGGACATAACCCATACACCATATGCAAATGTCTGAAAACTTAAAATAAAGGAAAGTTATAAATGTATCTTGTTCCTCGGAACATAAGGGCTCATCAATCTCCAAATTCTAGAAAGATCAACTAGCCACATTATTAGAGGTAGGTGATGTTTGCGTAATCAAGACACAACTTCCAATACAAGTGTCTACGATCGTACAATAGTATAATAACTGAAACAAGAGTTGGGTCGAGTCCTAAAGGAGCGATTCCAGAAAATCAGTGGTTAAGAGCTAAAATGCTAAGGCTAACCGTAGCTAAAGACTTTATCGAATGTGGACATGACAAATTAAAGGGTTTAACACGAGTGTCAATTATCAATGGGGGGTTTGTTAACAAGTAAAGAGCAAATTCAGTGAATATAAAGAGAGATACTAATCAAGGAGAGGGGATTCTTGGGATGTGATAAGAATACGAGATAAACTAAACTATTGGGTACATGCTTTTGATAATAAACCCATTAAATATTTGTAACTAGGCTAGACTATAGTGGGGGTAAATTCTCTCTCAAGTAACTTACCCCGAATCAAATAGGTTCCTCTTGGACACTCACTTGCCGCATGAAGAACAGCCTCTGCCTAAGACCACTCACTCTCTCAAGCTGAGTGTGTGGGAGAAGGACGTGAGTTCACTCTCTCAAGCTGAACCTCATGTTGGTCCACTCCCACTAGCCATCAATTTAGTAGTCTTAGTTTTACGACCTCTCTCTCGAGCAAGCTGAAAACACAACAGTGAAATCGTATTTGCAACTACAATTTCATTAAGTTCCACCACAACTACTAAACAAAATCACATATACACAAAAAATAAACCATCAACAAGTAAGACCCAACAGATAATCTTACCCATATGCACAAAATCAGACCACAAGAATTAAGGTTTTAGCTACACATTTAAAAAAGGTAAAAATGTACACCAATCTCAGTTTCTATCAATGTGTATGCAAAATTAAGTCTTAAAACAAGTCAAAAGTGAAGAATACATAAGACCCAAGTCCAAATTCTTGGAGTTGAAAGCCTTTGAATCTTTAAGTTCTTCAAAACCCTCTCCAAGCTTAGAGAGAATATTCTAAATCTAATATTAAAACTTAATAATAAAATTTGATAATAATAATTTCTACTCTGATGCTAAGCCATAAAACTTCAACTAGTATTTATAGTTTTCAGAAAATGTGCAGTGAAGGATCACTCGGCGAAGTTAGTCAGGATCGCGCATCAACTCGGCGAACCGCCCTTTGGTCTAGTTCATTGCCGTCTTGCATTAGCCTTCAACATCATCGTGTTTGGATCATTGGGCGACATAGTACAACTTCGCGGAATTGCTCGGTGATACACCGATCGCTTCCTCAGAATCGCCGATTTGATCCTTTCCTTCGTGGCTCAAAGATAATCGGAACAAAAGGCTAGGATAAGACCTTTTGGCAATTCTCTGAATGGGTTCGGCGATTCTCAGATCTTCATTTCTTCATTCTTTCAGCTGCCTTTGTTCCTTTTTCGCTAGGTAGTGTCCATGCTTTCTCTCAAACTCCAAATACCTGAAACTTAATGGTTTCATCAGATATTGAGATAAAATATGTATTTGAAGACACTAATTCTATCAAAATATAGCCCTAAATGAGTCCAATTTGTGGACTCATCAACACCCCAACTTAAACTTTTGCTTGTCCTCAAGCAAACTTAAGTTCAGCCGTTCAAAAAGGGTGTCTCGAACAGTACTACACAAGACTCAATCATGAATGCACACAACAAGATTCAATTTACTTATGCAAAGATCAAATGTGCACTCAAAGATTCAAGTTGTGACTCACCAATATCAAAGAATTTCATGCTCCCAATACTTGTTTCAAATATAAGTTAAAGCTCAACCAAAGTGTTCAAATGTCGTCACACAAGGAATGATTCCATATTCACACAATGGTTCACAATTTAACTCTTTGGAATCGGCTGCAATGCTCACACTCATAAAGAAGAACACAATGCATAATTTCACCGATAGGTTTGCCTGTATTTTCCAATCAACATTTGTTTCAGCTCACTCAAGATCAAAAAGGTCTTTTGAAGGCTTGTAATGGGGCTGAGTGCAAAAGTATGGTCATTTAGGCTCAGTGACTTTCATCCTCATGAAATGTGGTGCTCAAAACACTTCCTTTCATTTTCCTTCATCTTTCTCTTTAGTGCTCATAAGTCATCCGATTATTCCCTTTCCATGGATTGTTTGGGAACCCCATTTCTTTTGTACTTTATTTCACAACTTTCTTCTCTTTTTTTTTTTTTAATATGGAGGGGTTCCATTTTTCTCAAAACCATGGGTAAGAGGAGACTTTCCTTGCACTTCTTGACTTGCCCTTATCTTTTCACCACATCCCCAACTTAAACTTTTGGCCTAAGTTGGCTATTCAAGTAACCACAACTTCATGAGGATTATGGGTGATGGATAAAGAAAGGTCATTGTGTTCATCAAGTTTCTTCCAAAGAAATGGAAATCTCAAGGGGTGTTCAAAAGTGGTTCACACACTCACAAAGTAGGTCACAAAAGAGGTATATGTCAAATTGGCTCACACTCGTAGAAGTTTCCTAAGATCATATAAAGAGATAGCATCACTAAGTTGACTGGACCAACGAGGCAAATTCTAGGATGTGTCATGTATAGTTCATAGGTAATCTCATCTCACTAGGCATTGACACTATCAGTCAAACAAGAATCCACACTTTCGCTAGTGTACAATGATCATCACAAGAGACTCAATTTGATATTAGGCTAGTCATAACGAGATGCAAAGAGTCCACATATTGTCTATGCAACTTCATTTGGCCTCATCATAGCCGCACATTCATGTTCGTTCAATTGCGAACACTATTCAAGTCATCGGTATTAATCGGAACCGAGACTCAAATTTTGCAAAAGAACAGCCACATTCAACACACGAGAGGTGGCAAAAATTTTTAGACGGGTCAAAGTCTTTTTGCAATTTAAAATAAAAGGAGCCACAAGCTCAAACATCCCCAGAAAGTAGTGTAATAACACAATAATATCTCACAACCCAAAATATATAATCAAAACAAATATGCACAAAGGTGGGCCTCACCCCACCACAAACAAAACTCATTTGTCCTCAAATGCGAATAAAAGTATCCAAAAGTAAAAGTAAGTAAGACAGAGAGGGAGGTAAAAACTCATGTCTATGAAGTCTCTCCATCTTTCGAGGTCGTAGTGCTCGGTGTAGTAGTATGGACTTGGGCATCAGTGCCCAAAGTCACCTCAGAGGGAATAGCAGTGCCAGATCCACTAGGAGCTATTGTGGACATCTCAGTCGGCGATGTCTGGATCAGCGACTGCACAATCGTTCCCACAAGATCTAGCAAATCTCTAAATATGCTCTGTTCCCGGCTCTCCATCATCTCCTTCTCATGTACTACTATTAGCTCCTCGTCGGTCTCTAGATCCGATTCCTCATATACCTTTCCACTCCTTTGTACATCTCCAGTGGTAGCTGGAGGAATCCCGGAGGTCTCAGGAGCATCCTCGTCATCTACACCCCGCATTAATGAGGTGAAGTCGGTAGACTTCAAATAGTCTACGTCCTTCCTCAAATCTTCCACTTTGGCTTTCAAAGCCGAAACCTCAGATATCTTTCCCTGTCTGCTCTCACAAGCAGTGACTCTAGTAGCTAGATTATCAACAGAGGCCCTAAGGGTGGTCAATGCAGCCAACATAGCACTATCGATCATCCCTGGAATAGATATCTCCAATCGAGTCGCTCTCACATTCGCTGAATTGGCTAGTTGTCCCATCTTCAGGATCATGGCCTAAGTAATCCTAGCAGGCTAGGAGGAGGAGGAAACACCTAGGATATGTGAAGAAGAGGAAGGAGCGGATGCACCTAAAGGCTCAAAGGTCGGAGTAGGTGAAGGTGCCTCGACTAGTAACGAGTTAACATCAACTTTCGGGGAAATATTTGCCGGAGCTTCTGTCTCTCTTATCAACCTCCTATCGTGTGAACTCGGCCTCAATACGCAAGATGTCAGTGGAGGAAGATTGGGTAACCTCAATATCCGTCATAGTATCCTAAGGTAATCCAGCACGCTAGCACAACTTCGTGATCAAGACTGGGAATGGCAGAAAAGTCAGCTTCTGCTTGGCCCTCATGGCCATCTCTTCTGAAATCAGCAGCCCCAGATTGATGCGCCTCCTGGACATGATAGAACCAAGGAAAACTGCCTTAGGATGGTGCAAAATGGATTCATTCTAGGAAGGCATGATGGTGCTGTTGATGAAACCAAACCAAAACCTGGCAGCAATGTTCAAGTCCCTCTTCTCAATAGATGCCCCTTGCATCCATCCACCTCGAGGTGGTGTCAGAAATCAGAGGAGCCAGCCAACCCTTTAGGTCATCTAGGGATTAAATAATAGGCAACCCTTCATAGGGAAGTGTAGAGTGCAGCGGTATACCCAATACAGTGTTAATATATTTGTTGTGGCACTCAACTTCCTTTCCTCTGACCATGATCGACTTTACCGGTCTAAACTCGCTTGCCTTCTTCTTATTCTTAGGCACCAACTTACCATAAGCTATGTAAAATTTTGTAACCCAAGAAGGAATGTAAGGGCCTCGGGGCCATTTGAACTGCTCAAACTCATGGTATCAGAGGGTTCCAATCACATCAGGATGCTTGCCCTCTAGGCCCTCCGTAGATAATAGATTCTCCTCTAGGATGGTCCGTACCCCCTTACCTTTCAGTCTGTTCAGTAGTCTAGGAGGAGGGATGATAGGGATTGCAAGGGACAATGGAGGTGTCTGCACTGGCACGGAGTCTATTGTCGGCAGAGTGGTAGCTGAGGGAATATTGGTAGATACAGACTGAGATCTGGCCTGGAGCTCATCCCTTCTGTTTATCAAAGACTGCTCATCTTCTGGTTCTGAAAAATTAGCCTGGGTTTCAATAGCTATTCCTTTTCTAGCTAATATACTTCTTCCTTTTGCTGAGTTCTTCTCCTCTCCTCTTTGGAAGATATTATCCCCACTCGTTTATATTTATGCCTTGTGCTTTTGTTTGGGGTGGCATGGTTATATTTGTACGTACCGTATCTACAAAAGATCGAGAGAAATTAGGAGAGAATCAAACACAAGCTAAAAAAATCTATTGCAGACAGGCTCACCGATCCAGTTGGCGAGTTACCGAACCTCTTTGGCAATCTAGATTAGGCTCGCCGAAGGGATTCGCTTAAAAATAAATGAAAGTCGGTGATGTGAAGGTCCTTTTGGCAAATCTCTGACTATTTTTGGTTAGCAAGGATTTGTCCGCCGAATGTTACAGTGCACAAGAGTTTTAGGGGTGCAGACAATGGGCGATTAATCAGACTTTCAGCGGATCGGAGAGTGCTTTTGGCGACCTCAAGTATTCTTACCGAAATTCATAGAGTCCAACAATATAGATAGCATGAGAGTAAAGGCGATATAGGGTCATTAGACGAACTGCCGAGTGGTTCGGCGAGCTCAACCCAGCTCGCCAAATAGCCCAACGTGCCTATTTCCAACCTACCTTCTCGAATTCAATCCCGCAACCCCCGATAATAAAATCAAAGAATGCACTAATGAAATTCAAAAAAGACCCGTACTACCCATCACCTCAGGATACTTAGATTTTTCCCTGTTTTGCCAAATTTGGCCATTTGATGATATTTGCTTTAAGAGTGTTGTCACCCGCTCTATCATTGGGAAATTTTCATCATTTGGCGCAAATATGGGTTACTCAGACTTCACCTAATCAATCTAAACGACACGCAAGCGCAACTCAATGCAAATTCATTCATTTAAAAGCATAACAATTACGGGCATTTGTCAATCAAAATAATAGGAGCAAGATTTGCAAATTGAAATAGGCATTTACACATTCTAATTTTATCGAAGAGGCCCTGCACACAACAATACGATACAATTATTGCAAATGAGTACAAAATTTTTGAATGTGAACTCGGGATTCAGAAACTAACCTTAAATGCCGATTAAAATGCGATTGAAAAGCTAGGAGGCAAAGAAATCCAAGTTTCGAGCACTAATCAACACTTAAAAATACTAATGGAATACAAAAAATAATTGAAAATACTACCTTGATGTGAGTTTGTGAAGTTTAAAAGCGAGAGAAAGTGAAGAAGTTCAAATTTTGAGACCTTTAGCCATTATAAACCGTCCAGCTCGCGTCTATTTGGTGACGTTATTCGCACTAGCTGATCCACTCGGTGACATGCCGAGTGGTCACTTACCCCACCATTTTTGATAGGATCATCAGTTTCTTGGGGGTCAAGACGGCGAACTGAATTGAGGTCGCTGAACAGGTTGGCGACACGCCAAACTGGTTCTTGAGCTCGCCGAGTTTTATAGGCTCTGAATTAAATTTGAGTTGAGCCAAACGGCGAGTCTAGTCGGGCATGCCAACCTATTCGCGAGACGCCAACTAGACCTTTTCCATGCCAATCTGTATTTTCTTAACAATTCCCGTATTTAAACATGCACCACTAACTCACCATTATTTATAAGATCAAATAAAGCATTTAAAACCTTGGGTTGCCTCCTAAGAAGCCCCTTAGTTAACGTCGTGGCACGACATGAGTCCTTACTCACTCTCCATTGGTGGGGTTGATCCTAGTGTTGCTAGGTAACCCCAATAGTTCATTTGAGTGAAGAGGAGGCACTCCATAACTCATGAGTGTCCTGATCACCTAGATCGATCTAGAATAGGAGCCAATCATTTGATTCAACACTTCAATATTCTCCTTCATCTCTTCCAACATTTGATCCTATTCAGTGATCTTTTGGAGAATGAGTTGGAGTGTGTCCTCGACACGATTGTTCTCCCTGTCTCTAGACTATTTCCGCTCATGAGGGGGTATGTACCTCCCTTAGCTCACGCACTGGTTTTCCACCTCTAATATTTTGCTAGCTAATTCATTCAGCTGAGTTACCAGTACAGTTAACTTGAAGTCCCTCTCGACTTCTTGACTCATCTCAGCTAAGTTGCTACCATTTCCCTCAGCCATGCTCAGGGTATCTGCTTATATAAACAGCTTCAAAGCAACACATAACTAAAAATAAGTTAGTAAACTACGACTATCAAAAGAAAAATTTGACTTAATCAAAAAATTTCAAGTGACACCACTCCCCGGCAGCGGTGCCATTTTGATGTTTACGTAATCAACACACATCTTCCAATGCAAGTGTCTACAATTGTACAATAGCATAATAACCCAACCAAGGGTTGGGGTCGATTCCCAATAGAGCGGTTCCTGAAAATGATAAAGCTAACCGTAGCTAAAGACTTTATCAACTGTAGACATGACAAATTAAAGGGTTTAACATGAGTGTCAATTATGAAGGGGGTGTTTGTAAACAAGTAAAGAGCAAAATCAGCAAAAATAAAGAGAGATACTAATCAAGGAGATGGGATTCTTGGGATGTGATAGGTATACGGGATAAACTAAACTATTGGGTACATGTTTTTGATAATAAATCCATTGAATATTTGTGACTAGGCTAGACTATAGTGGGGGTAAATTCTCTCTTGAGCAACTTACCCCGAATCAAAAGGGCTTTTCTCGGACACCCACTTGCTGCATGAAGAACAGCCTACACCTTAGCCCACTCACTCTCTCAAGCTAAGTGTGTGGGACAAAGACTAGGGTTCACTCTCTCGAGCTGAACCTCATGTCGACCCACTCACATCGGCTATCAATTTAGTAGTTTTAGTTTTACAACCTCTCTCTCGAGCAAGCCGAAAATACAAAGGTGAAATCTAATTTGCAACAACCAATTTCATTAAGTTCCACCACAACTACTAAACGAAATCACATTTACACAACAAATAAACCATCAACAAGCAAGACCTAATAGATAATCTAACCCATATTCACAAAATCACACCCCAAGAATTGAGGTTTTAGCTACACATGTAAAAGAGGTAAAAATGTACAGCAATCTCAGTTTCCATCAATGGGTATGCAAAATTAAGTCTTAAAACAAGTCAAAAGTGAAGAATACACAAGACCTACATCCAAATTCTTGGAGTTGAAACCCTTTCAATCTCCAAGTTCTTCAAAACCCTCTCCAAGCTTAGAGAGAATATTCTAAATCTAATATTAAAACTTAATAATAAAATTTGATAATAATAATTTCTACTGTGATACTAAGCCACAAAACTGCAACTAGTATTTAAAGTTTTTAGAAAATATGCAGCGAAGGATCACTTGGCGAAGTTAGTCGAGATCGCCGATGTACTCGGCGATCCACCCTTTGGTCTAGTTCATCGCCGTCTTGTGTTTGCCTTCAGCATCGTCGCGTTTGGATCATTGGGCGACATAGTACAACTTTGTGGAACTGCTTGGCAATACGCCAACTGTTCCTTTTCACTGCCGATTTGATCCTTTCATTCAGGGCTTAGCACACTGGAACAAAAGGCGAGGATAAGACATTCGGGCTATTCACCGAATGGGTTCGGCGATTGTCAGATCTTTATTTCTTCATTCTTTCAGCTTCATTTGTTTCTTTTTTTTCTAGGTAGTGTCCATTCTTTTCCTCAAACTCCAAATACCTGAAACTTATTGGTTTTCATCAGATATTGAGATAAAATATGCATTTGAGGACACTAATTCTATCAAAATATAGCCCTAAATGAGTTCAATTTGTGGACTCATCAGTAGGAGCATCTGATCCTACATTATGAGACAATGTAGGCACAAGTATGCATTTATACATGTAATGTACTAAATATGATATCAATGTATAAAAGTTATGAAATCATGCTAAAAAGGACTTACATGACATGAAATGATCAAGCTAAATCATAAGATAAAGGGGTTAGAAAGCATAAGAAATAATCATGGTCAATGCAATCTTGACATATTTAAAACAATTTGGTAGATACTTTAAAAGTAACCTTAGTTCATTATTGTGAGAAGTTTTACCATTAACCAACATAGACCATGTGGAATATAGTGTATTTTTCCCACATCGAAAAGACATTGTCTTACTTTCCAAGGTAAGGGAAGATAAGTTTGAGCTAAGGTGGATCAACTAGCTAATGTCTGTATGATACAATATCCTATGGTGGCAAATAGTTTAATGACATAGGTATTGCTACTAAAAGTCCACGTATGCTCATGGAAACCTTCATCCCAAAAGCCCACTCGGTGCTAAGTAAAATCCCATGGAATAGTCAATAATAATAAACATATATCATCCATGGAAATGTACAATTAAGATATTAATCCATGCTAGAAACATCATAGAGTAGCTTCTAAGACCATGCGGTAGAAAAACATACACCATCAATGATCTTTTCATACTTTCATTGTTATGACCCAATTTGAAAAACTAAGGTTTCGAAATCTTTTTGCAACTTTGGCAATTTGTATATTTTGGAAAAATTACAATTTTTGAAGTCGCCACTTAATTTTTTGGGAAAAATTAAGAAAACCGTTTAAAAAGGAGTTTTTGAAAAAAAAACATTTTAAATAAAAACCAGAGTTCGGGTAAGGATTCAAGTTATCCTCTAAGGAAGGGTTTAAGCATCTTAGAGAATCCGCTAACATGCGGTTAACCGGCGAATGTAAAAATTTGGGTAAATTTTTATACAATAAAAATAGTTACTTATAAAAATCTTGTCTGAAACTTAGATAAAAACAAATATATTGATACTTCTACAAATCTCAAAAAGAATCCTAACTCAAAACTTTTATCTATAGTCATGTTTTGAACCATACAATTAATTCAAACTCATCAAAATTTATTAAAGGACCTTGTTTAACAACTATGAAAGGATATAGAAAATCCTTAAGTCATTCATACAAAGTCTTAAGTTAATTTAAAGAGAAAATGGTCTAAACCCCCCCCCCCCCTCAAACCTATACCCGAAATCCCAACTACACACTCCAACTTTACGGGTGTCCTATTATCCACCTGAACTTTATATTTCTCTATTTTATACACACATGAACATATTAAAAATATAATATATACCCCCTTAAAAGCTCACACCCATATTTATATCAAAAAGTAAATGACACGCGCTTGCCACGTAATTTACCTTTTCAAAAATTAAAAAAATATTATTTTTTCCTTTATTCTAATTTTCCTTTTATAATATCCTTCTTCTCTTTCTCTTCTCTTTCCTTTCTTGCTCCATTTTTTATTTACTTTGACCAAATTATTTTTCAAACTAACAAAGCAAGCTTAAACTTAAAAGTCATTGAGTGAAGTTTCCTTCATAAACCTTCTTAACATCTGAAAATTCATCCTTGGGTTGAATGGAAAATTAGTGATGAACACAAAAAGAGTGATAGTGTTCAATATTTGGAGACTTCAAAATTTGATTTTTCAAAGTGGGTTTTGGATTTCGGTTGAAATTATTGAGAGCTTAGCAACTTTAAAAATGAACACGGCGATTCACGATAGAGGTAGATGGCGATTGACAGCGCGAGTGGCAAGTTGGTGGTGGAGTTGAGGCCGCCGGTGCTGCTCCGGTGAAGAGAAAACAAAAAGAGAAAAAAAAAGGTAAAAAGAAAAAATAAAACAAAAACAACAAGGAAACTTAAATCTATAAAGACAAAAAATAAGATTTGAAGCTTGAAATCTATAAATCGGACTGTGAGTAATTGTGAGACAAATTATGAAAATGTATTAGAAGATGGGTGAGGAGATGGGGCTGCCATAGTGGTTCAACAATGGTGATGGAGATGTATAGGTAGGGAGGGTGTTGAGTGATGAGAGAGAGAGAGGACGAAAAATGATAAAGGAAAAAGAAATAAAAAAAGTAAAGAAAATAAAATTAAAGGTAAAAGTTGGAAAATGTATTTAACAAAAAGTTAAAATATTTTTGAAATATTTTTTTGATCAGTTTTTTATCTCTCAAACGCCTTTAAGAGAATGAACACACTCTCTGCGCCATGTCAGCATTTAAGGTGCATTAATTCCGTTTTAAAATAGTTTAAGGGGGTAATAGGACACTCGTAAAATATAAGTGTGTAGTTGGAATTTCGGGTATAGGTTGGGGGAGGTTTTAGACCATTTTCTCTAATTTAAAAGACAACTATTTTAGTTTAAGAAACTTAACAACTTTATCTTAGTCAAAATTTGAACTAAATAGTTAATTCAAACTCATAAACATGGATTCAAAGCTTTACAATAACTATGAAAGAACATGAAAGGTTCTTAAGTTATTTTGTAAGCTTAAATTTCCTAACTTAAAATGGGTTTTGGGAAGTTAAATACTTAAAGCAAAATGAGTAACAAAATAAGAGACTTCCGCAAGGATTCATCTAAATTAACAAACAAAAAAAAATTAGAAGTGAAAAACAACTATCACAAATTCACGATATAAGGAAAACAAAAGAGCGAATAGAACTTGGACAATTTTAAGTCCACTTGCTGCTTCTTATTTGCTGTTGTTGGTGCTATTTCCAATTTTTTTTAGTCTGAAAAATGCTATTTCCAGCCCTTTGAAACCGCTGAAACTGCTACAAAATCAGGTGTTCAAATTTCTGCCAATTTGAACCCAAAACACTCTCATTTCAGCTCTTTTGAGCCCCTGTTACTGCCCCTGATTTTGGGTTTTAACCCAATTTTCACTTCTTGTTTTTCAGCCATTCAAGGATGTTGTAGCGGCTAGCTCTTGGGTTTTATTCCAGTAATATTAACCTCATTTCAATCGGATTAAAGGAGGTTGACTCGAGGAGAGGGATATGAAAGAGGAAGAGTCCAATTGGACTGAAACAAGAGAGTTCATGCCAAGAAAAAGAGGTAAAAAGATGAACAACAACATTAGGATGATATCAACACAGGCTTAAAACTCTAAATGACATGTTTATCATGGATGAAATTATACCAAACTTAACCATATATAACTATCGATTACAGAAACACAAAGATAAAGGTTTCCAGATTTTAGCTTACTTATTATCCCATAAATGTAAATTAGAGAAAAGAACTGTATCAAGTAAATATGGATTTGCTGATTAAGGAAACAAACTAATGTCAACATTAAATAATTTGAGACATGACACAGATAGCCATTTTCAAACACAACGATGGGAAAAAAACTACCAAAAGCTAACAGAAACTCTATCTAGAGTTATTGAACCAGAATTACAGCAAATATTATCTAAGGGAAATTGAGGGTAGCACTTGAAGATTAAAGGCAGTTTGAGGTTAGATTAACTACAAACAGTAAAGAAAAGACTGGTATATTTGCACCTAAAATCAGTAAATGAACACGAGAACACATTTATAATATTCTCAAAATTATTTGAATGCCACATAATTTCATAAACAATCCACAATCAGTGTAGAAAAATAACCTGTCCAAGATGGAAGCAATCAACAACAATAGGCAGCTACAACTTAAATATAGCAACAACTAAACAGAGGTTTCCTAACACATCTGCTATCAAGTTAACTCCTACTTAAACACAACCTTTGATCAAACCAAAAAGGAGTTCAAAACAGATTCATACAGTTTAAAGATAAACAAGTATAGACTCAACTTGATCATAGTTTTAAGCCAACTCATTTAGCAAAAATGAAGGACAAACAAGAAAACCGAGAGCAGTGATATATAAAAATAATTTTACACCAAAATAACTTAGAAAATTAAAACAAGGGTCTAAGTAGAGTAATCAAATAAATTTTAGAATATATAAAGGCTATGATATGAGCTTTCATCCGTCCCAACCTAACTCTTTGGAAAGTGCTAAAGAGCAGCCCCAAAGGAATGTTATTTCTCACTCAAATATGCCCATTGATTGGCATGGAGAACAATGTGTCTGTTGGTTGGCAAATCGCACTAATAGGTGTTTTTTTAAAAAAATAGGCAGCCACAGACGACATTTAAACAACGCATACCGACTTTTGCAATACCAAATATAGAAACTCTAAAATTGATGTAACTAAACATGGTATTTTCATATCACATTCTCGATATATAAGGATGCATGAATTGTATCTCGAGTTATGTATGTATAATAAAGAAGGCAATCAGAAAGAAATCAATAGTTATACACATGGATTACAAAGACGAATAAGAATAACAATAACTAGAAGCACATATATAGATTTATGAACTCGACTAAGCAAAGGAATAACCTACACATTTTCTAAAGTATATGAAAACAACCATGAAGGAAATGTAAAATAGGCAAGTTCAAATAGGTAACTTAAACAAGATCATACTTCATAAGAAAACAGAAAACTAGCACACCATATATGATACTCGAAAAAACACAAACCTAGCTACCACGATACATAATAGAAATAAGCAATGACCAGATTGAAACACCTTAAACAAATTTACTCGCTGAAAGATAAGAGCTAAACTTGGCACAAAAGTTACCCCTTGATAACTTTAGCACCTCTAAAGCTACTCCCCTAATTCAACTATCTTCCCTATCCCACATGTTTTTCACATCACCTCTATTTACTCCAGACCCCACACCAATAAACTTCTCCCCCATCACCTGAGAAAGAGTTGGGGTGAAGCCACCCAACTTAAACCTCACTCTATCATATAAGGTCTTCTTGCTCCTATGCCCCTTAATCTCCAAGTCCATCACAAAAAGCTTGTCTATGGTTGTAATATTCTCACTCGAAATAACCATGCGATCCTTGCAAAGTCTTTAATCACTCTTCCTAAGGAGCAAGTAATCTAAGTCATAGCTATTGTGCTACGAAATGTTTCCAAGTTGTTCTGTAATATAAGAAAGTATGAGTTAGCAATAACCAACTAAAAATGTTTAGCAAAATCCAGAAGAAATCCTCCACCTCCATTCCGCTCAGCAAAACAATAGCCTTCATGAACATCATCAAAATCACTAGAAGCTTCCCTAATTTTCCCATTAATGTCTCCACCAATGAAAGTCTTCTCCATGTTTGGTAAACCTCTCACTACCTCATCCAAATCTACCTAATAGAGCATTTTTTACCCCATAGTTAAAACCCACTTGAGGTGCATAAGCACTAATAATGTTCAAATAAACCCACCAACAACTAGCTTAATCATCATCATCTTCTCATTGATTCTCCTAGCCTCCACCACTTGCTCTTGAAGGTCCCCATCAACTAAAATACCTACTCTGTTTCTATATCTTGATACTCATGAGTACCACAACTTAAACCTGTCCCTCCCATGCCTTAGTACCATCCCATCTGGTATCTTGTACAGATGTTATAATTATCGTCCGTTTCTTGAGAATCTTTACAAACTCTATCGACTTCCCCATTAATAGCTATACTCTTAGCTTAGGAGAGCTCTTAACCCACGTACCACCACTTCCCCTCTGTCCCGGCCTCTACTGAAGACATGACCCTATTCCACCATCATTCTCCAAAGCCACTAGACAGATGTAACTAGACAAGATGTAAATAAAACAGGAAGTTACTAAAACTACTGAATCAAGCGAAAAGTCTAAGACAAATCAACAAAACTACAAAGAAGATAAAAACAAGAAATAAGGGTATACACTAAATAAATTAAATGCATACATAAAATAAGCAACGATAAATATTAATAGTAAAATGACAAGGAGAAGCGACTAGAGAAAAATAGCAAACAAAGAGGGTAGATTTTGACCCAGAAATCACGAACAACGGTAGAAATACACAATAAACCAAGAATATAGATATTGAGAAAATAGCAAATATAAAATAGTGAAATAAAGGTAGATTTTTTGAAAAAATAGAATTCGAGGAATTTCAGTAAAGGCAGACTTGAAAAAGGAAGCAAAATTTCAAGAATGTAGTAGAAAGAACAAGGCAAATTACAAAATACAAAATTACAAGAATATGTTAGAAAATCTAATACAGAAATTAAATACTTACAATAGGAAATAAATTATAGAAATTGGACAGTGACAAGCAAGAAATTATACACAGTCCAAAAATACCAAAAGAAATAGAAAACAAAGGAAAAAATAGATGCCATCCACTGCCCGAGCAGCTACAAAACTATCCTCACCAGCAACCTAAAGATGATTTGAGTCAACAATAAGGTATTTTAAAATATAAAATAGTGAGAAAATATTTTGATTCAACAATAAGGTATGTACTTGTCAAAAACCACAAATAAACCATCATATAGTAGCAAACACACAAACAATAATCACAGCAAAATATTATTAATTCTTCTAAAACATCATTGAGCATGTATGTACAAATAATTTAATCACATATCTAGTTAGATGTAAGACCATAGTTGTTGACCATTCAAGAGTCTTATAATTAATCATTATAGAATCTCAAAGTAATTTTTCTTTTAGAAAACCTCTAGCAGTATATCTAAAAGGGGTCAAAATCTCATTCCATACACCTATGCCACAAGAGTTCCTTCCTCAAAGCTCTTCCCTTTTTATCGTTAATTAGATAAAAAATAGATGGATGAACTTTAGAGAGAGAAAAACTTTCTCTACTAATAAGCAAACTGAAAATTGTCAAATGATTCATGTCGCAATAGTTGTGGTATTGACAAAATTTTTCTTTCTTTTGTTGGATCAATAAATAAATTTTAATTAACTAATAAATATTACAATTTTTGTAACAATTTAGAAACCAAATCTATATATATGACATGTTTGATGACTTGGTTTATATTCGAAGAACTAGTTCTATTATAAATACAATTGTATGCTTTGTTACACTTTTAAACTATAACATAATGAATTCACTTAATTTTCCTTACATTAGCCAAAAAATCTTTCTTTTGGGGTGCAATTTTTTCTGACGAATTTTCTAGTAAGAAAAAAAAAAGAAAAATATATCAGCAATGAATAACATTCACATCAAATGGTCAGGATATTGGATTTAACTAAAAGCGTAACATTATTTATAGTTCTTAGTTTCTATGTTATATTAACGTGTACAGTTTGTTACTTCGCTAGGATTGTGCACTAACATACAAAACCAGGAACAAAGTCAGCAGTCAAATAATGATAGAAGTATCTTAATATGTTGATCGAGAGCATAAATGATATTAAAGCGGTAGGAATGAAAAATACTCTTAGCCTATATAAACCTATGTTTTGAGGTATTTCATAACTTAAAGTACTAAAATGATTTGGTTCATGCATGATTTTTCTCATCACTACAATAGTTTTGCAACCATTTTTTCCCATTGCCCTTGATTTTTCAGCAACTCAATTACCTATGCAGTAAGAAATAAATGAAATCTTGGAAGGATGATGTGACTAATAGTTATGATGAATCGAATAATGACTTGATTGAACAAAAGGGGATTGAGATTCAAATGTTTTCATAGGATGACTCTAAGACTATTCTTTATCACCCGAAATGGAATGATCACTACAAAAATAAACTGGCTTTAGTGATGGAATTTAGCTACAAACTGATTTTCATTGCTATATTGCGACAAATTAGCAACCAAATTAAAAGCTTGTCGCTAAAAAAACAAAAAAAATAATTAGCATCGAATACAATGACGGATTAGCGATAAAAATTTAAATCCATCGCAAAAATTTGGCACTAAATTTTCGCGCATCCAATTAGATACCAAAGTCTTGCAACAAAATTTATTAAAAATTTTCTCCGAAAGTAGAGACATTATATGCGTCGCTAATTGTTTTTTTTAAAATGTTGAATTTGGGCTTAATCCCTTTCTATTAAAAATACACCAAAATTTGACCATAAAAAATTTAAAACTAAAATCTCAAAATAAAATTTCTCAAAACACAGATGCCCCTCTTACTCTCTTCTCCCTAGGGCGGCTTTTTCATCTTTGCAGATTTCTCTTTGGCTTCAGCAGCTTCTCGTTGCACCCGACAACATTCTTGTCACCTCTATCTAGAAGCAACTCGCACATTTCTAGCAGCTCGCTCCTCTCGACAGCTCGCCTCTTACTTTCTAGTGTTTTACAGGTATCTATTTTCATCTCAGGTAATATATATTTCTTTTCATTCGAGTAGTTTTCATTTTTGTAGTTAAATTTTTGAAGGTAGGCATGAGTGGAAATGAGAGTCATTCATTTTGTAGTTAAAAGTAGACCATTTGTTTATCCTGCGACTAATTTGAAGTAGTGGTTTTACCCCATTATTGTTTTAGGAACAGGAAAATACAGGATTACTTATATCTAATTGCTTAGTTCTTACATACAAAATTTATTAAACATTATGTATACACCAATATTCCCTGCTTAAACATATTATTTGTACTTGTTTTATATATGGTCTCAAATTCATGTAATGTCTTCCTTCTTCAACATTTTTTCAGTGGAAGTAATGTTTTCCTCTTTGAAGTTCTTTGTTGGATATCTTGATGGTATTTCTACAACGACTAGCTTTATCTGCCTTCTTTTACCTTGGATTTACTCCTTTTTAGGTCATTCTTATGATTTGTCCGCTATTAGCTATTATGTTCTATTTATAAATATATGCTTTTACAAGTGATTTGTTGATTAATATTCCAATTGTAATTGTTATGATAGAAATGAACAATTAATCTTGAACTTCCTAAGAAGTAGCCTCATTTTCTTAGTGAAACTTCATGAGAAGAAACCTTGTATTTTTGCTCTTAATATTTATATGTATGTGGTTGATTCATATGGTGATTGAAATATTCTTACATGTCTCCTATTATATTATATTTCGTGATTGAAATTAAATTAGGTTGTCATTAGCTTTGGCATTGGTTCCAATATGTGTTGATTTCTTATACAACTTTCGGTATGCAATGAAAGACCTCTAATCATATCTGTTATTTATTGTTTTGTGTCAAATACGCAGGGTAACTACCCCAAGATGACTAGATGAGCTTCTTAGACCTATTAATGTACTTTACATGTCCCACAAAACAAGTTCTTGGTGTACTAATTTTATACTGGTATCACCTTCATGTTAAATAAGTTGAGACTTGAACTTATAAGAAATTGCAGCTTGAATAGGTCATATCAATTACTTTATTAGGTAAGCAAAGTCATTAAGTTACTAGGAAGACTGTCAAAGAAATGTATATGTTGTTAGCTATAGCTTTAAGTTAAACTCTTTTCACAATTGGGGGGAGGAGACTCGAGAGAGCGAGGAAGATTTTAACCATATATAACATAAATCTCTAACCTAAGGGTAAGTACCGTATGCTTGTATGTGAATTTTCTTTGAAAAGTACACTTTTTATACAAAGCAATAGTCTATCTGTTCATATGCCTGTATTTTATGCATATAGTTTTATTGGGTTACTGTCATCTCTGTAGTTTACAAAGTGGAGGTATGCACTTCCAAGTTCATTAGGTTCATTGTAGAATATGCATATTGAACTATTTAGATTATTTGGAAGCTAATTTGATTAGTTGACAAGTTTAAATCTCTTGAAATTTGTTGCTACACCTTTGATATTAAAAGAAAATTTGGTCATCTAAGGTTGCACAAAAGTTGTTTGTAACTGTTGATGAATTGGGAACCAACACCTGTTGCGACTGAACAGTGCAGAATCCAACCTTTCTTCTAAAATTCCAGTAAGGTTCTAAACACCAATTTCCCTTAAATTTTTTATTGCCTTTGAAAAAAACAACCCGACCAACTGAAAATTTGGGAGTTTTAATTAATTTCTCGAGCTAGAAATTAGTTAGTGGGTGACTACCATTTTGTGTTTATGTTATAGTTCATAATTTAAATGGTTATTTATTATAAAAAAAAAGACTATATTAAGGGTGGTTCCTTCTCTCAAAATCAATGTGGTATCCACTATTATGAACCATTTTTTGTTGAACCCGATTTATGGTTTTGTTTGAGCCTTGTTACTGGCATAGGACTAATAATTTTAAACTGAAGTGTATGAGTTGAATTAGCGATTGAAGTACTGTTAAACATAAAGTTTTGATATAATTTTAAAAACATGTTGTGGTGATAATTATTTCAGTTAAACTGAGATTGAGTTTCGAATTTCTTGTTTCAGTAACCTATTGGTTGGCTTAATATTAAAAGATTCTTGAATCATTTGCTGTAGAGAAACCTCCAAGACTACATATGTCAGAGTTTTCACTCTTTTCCCCTCATCTTTGGTGTTGAGTGATTTTGTAAGTTGGTTCAGGGTGGACAACTTGTAGCTTCAACAAGAGTATTTTTGAATCTATTAATGAAAGTGAAGAAATAAAGGTGTATATGACCTTTTTGTATTTGGTTTCCATCGACACTGGTCTACATATAAAAAGTATAAGCTAAATTAGCTAATGCAAATCATTAGTGAATTAGAAGACGTGTTTGTTAATCCCATACAAAAAAAATTATAATTGCAAGAAGTAAGTTATCTTTTAAATAATAATAATAAAAAAAAAACTTAGTGGGCCAAAGCCCAAAACAAAGGGCTGCAACCTGGCAGCAGCAAAAAGACAGAAGAAATTAAAGAGATTAGGGGTATAGGGAGTTCTGTGTGCAGCAACCAAAAAGGAAGAAGCATTGAAAGAAGAGGAAGCACACGAAGAGGAAAAAAAACAATTTCTGAAGGAAATCTGAGGAGGGGAAGAACGCAACAGTTATAAAAGTTACAATTCAAATTTGAGCATAGATTCAATGATAAAGAGCAACAAGTGATTCTGTTAACTAACCGAGAAGAATCCAACCTATTTAAGTTGGACTTTAAGGTATTATTTCTTTCCTTCGACATATATATATGCATATTATAATGGGTAAACAATCAATAACTAGTAGTTATTATGATGGTGTTTAGTAACTGTTGAATGACCCAAGTGATGGAGAAAAACAAAGGAATATGATTTGTTGCATCACCTTGATAAATGGAGATAAGTTTAATAGATGGAAATTTGGGATTGAGAAAATTAAGATAATCGTTTGAATTCTCCATGAACTTAAAGAATAAATAGTATGAATGAGAATAGTTGATGAATTATGAATTTGTGAAAGTTTAGAGAATTTGGCAGACAAAATTTTAATCATTTAGAGAGGCACCCAGGGGATATTAGAGTTGGGTATTCAAAGATACTTTATGAATTAGTCTAAAAAGGATTTTTAAAAGAGATCGATATGATGTAATTATAGATTGATTGAAGGGAGCCATATGGATTGCTTGCGATGACAAGTTCGGAATTTCAACACGAGTACTGTGAGTAGTAATCTTACCATAATTTGTGTTTTGTAACTTTCATGATTTATACATGGTTTATAAAGTGAATGATTTACTTAAATACTTTGAACTTGCATATGGGACAAGTCTTTTACTTGATATGATACTCAAAAAGATTATTTGAGATGATCTCATTCTTACAAGATATGATTATTGATATTGAAAAAGTTTTACTATTTGAGAAATGTTGTTTTGGCAGGCGATTGTTAAACTTTGAAATGATACAAGAAAAGTATAAATAGGAGTAGACCTTGATGAATCCTATAGCTAACAACGGGTTCGTTAGACCTGGTGCACCTTGTAGTTACAAATTACCAATAAATCCCTTGCTAGTGGGAAGGTAGAACTAGTATACTTTTAGTGATATCCCTCGAGTAGGGATCTACTGATATGAATATTTAACTCCTTTATGAGGAGTTCATTGTTATTGGTTAATTCCTAAAGAGAAGGCCACACTGATTACATGATTCATCCTTGGAAACCTCTTAACTATAAGATTTGATATGAAAATGTCTTTTTGAGTTTACTATTAAGTATTTACATTGATTTTTGCTTATCTGAGGCACATAAGATTAAATATTGTACTATTTCTGAAAGGGCATTATTTCATCATTTTGATTATTATACTAACATGTTTTCTGACTTCTCCCTCATTAAAATGGTTGTGGTTAAGTATTATTACTCACTGAGCTAGCGTCTCACTCCTCGCTAATTGTTTTTATAGAAAACTCATGTGGTATTGAAGAGGATTTCATTAAATAGAGAGTGTGATTTGGTAGCATCTGGTGAGCCTCGAATTGCTTCGCATGGCAAGAGAACTATTGATTTACTTTGATTTATTTAGCTTCTTTAAAAACACTTAGAGCTGCTCCATTTGTCATCCCTTTGATTTGAGTCATGATTAGTCCTTCGTATTGTAGTCAAGTGACTAGTTTGGAACTTTTTTTTCATAATTTGGAGATGAATAGGTTTTATTGTGTGAAAATTAGATCATTGATGGATAATATGTTGTTGCTTATAGTTGCTATTGGTTGTATTGTTAATTTCTGAGACAGGGAAAAATTAGGATAGAACTAAAATCAAAGAAAACTTTGCCGATTTTCTGTAGATTCATTTTAAGGCTTGCTTTGGGATTCTTTCCCCTTAGAGCCAGTCACGGACCTAATTTGGGTCGTGACAAAGTTGGTATCAAAGCCTTAGGTTATTCTTGTGACTTATGGAGCACACATTAGTAGTAGAATGTCAATTATGGTTATGTTTCCGGCCATTTCTATAATCGTGATTCTGCGAGGACGTGATAGGATGTGTCTGCCTTTCTTTCTCATTCCTCTTTATGTGTGTGACTAATGGGTCTACTAGATGAATCTAGCATTGTTTATCTTTCCATCGCATCTCTTGAACCTAATCACCCAGTAACAAGAATAGTCCAAAGGTTTGGAGTCATCAATAGTCACTGTGTAAACAATTGTCTCTTCCAATTAATGGGAGCTTACTGATGTAGTTGAAAAGGCCAATAACGAGGTCGTGATGCCTCTTTGAGGGATTTTTTGACATATGTGAAATGTAATATATGTGTTTCTGGAAAGAGCACTACTATGTCATTTAAGCAATATGAGAATGTTATTATTAACACACATATGTTCCTGTAATGTGTTAGAGATATTGATATTAATGGACATAATGAATGGATTCAGACAACTAATAGGTCCCCAAACCATATTCAAGCAGCTATAATGATTCAGACTTTCAAAAAAAAATTATGCTTAGGAGTTTCTAAAGATGAAACATCCAATATTCGTAGATTCCAACAACTTAAGGATCCTTAGAGATTTTCGGTAAAGATTCTTGAGTGAAATACTTCAAGCTTTATGAGCTCTAGCACAGTCCAACAAGAGTATTGTAGATTTGACAACGTCAGACGATGAACCTGACCAAGTACATGGCATGATATTATACTATTGGGAAAATACTAGTAGGAGAACACCACATATTAGAGGAGATTCACTAAGTATTTATGAATTGTTTCCTTCTTGATCTTTAAAAGTGAGTAACTTGATAAGAGGTTTAAGAAATTAGTTCAAATGGATTGAACTGATACATTACTCTAGATTTTTTGATTTGTTAGGTATGATCTCTACTTATTATCTAAAGAAGTATTTTCAGATTTAGAGGTTTGTTGGGAGGTCGGTCAGTCCCTTGAACAACCCTACTTATGAGCATGTTAACCTACTTTAAGATAGTTGACATTGCTAAAAAGATTGAAAATATGTGATGTGATAAGTGGGCAACAACATTCACTCAAAAAGGCCAAGAACTAAGAAATCTTTCAATGCAAAAATTTTAGTAACGCGTTGGAAATTTTTAATGTTCAAGAGTTTGGGCAATGCTATTATTGGTTGATATTGTTAAGAGATTGTTATTATTACTGATTGTTGGATATGTATACAAAGCTTGGCAACATGGAGAGAGAGGGAAGGGAGTGAAGAAAAAGTGTAATATTTATCTTTATTGTAACGACTTAGCGTCCTGTGAAGAGAATTATTATGCATCCTATCTATGCTATAAAAAATGGTATGCTCTCTCATCTATGGTAAGGAACGCATAGATCATATACAAAGTACCATTAGTGAGAGAATTATATGAGGTATTTCCTATGAATTCTTCCACGATTACTGGCTATATGAGAAATAGATTGTTGATAATGATTTTGCACCTGACACGTAGCCCATATTGGTATCTTCATATCATATGGCACCAATGAGTGGAGAGAGTTAAGAAATAGCTTGAAACTTACTAGAAAGGGCTCTCTATAGAACCCAATTGTAAGCAAATGTCCTTGTGAAAAAAAAGGGTCAAATACTTGAGAATATATATTGACTAATAATAGTTGAACTATGTAACGATATGCAATAAGTAATGTCTGCCTCGTATAAATGACCTAATTGATTTGTTTCATGGATCCGTATAATTCTCAAATATTCATCTTTTGGTTGGTACCTATAAGTCCATATTTGGTGGAAATATTTTATGATAGCTCTCAAAAACTCGACAGAGGCATTAAAAAGTTTTATGCGATATCTTTTGGCCTGACATATGCTCCTGTTGTTATAAAGACATTACTTGAAAGTTATGCGCCAATGGTTAGTGATCGTACATGAGTGTATTCTCATGACTAAAATGAACATAAATATTGTCTCAGTACTTTGGTTTAAACTCTACAAGAACTCTCACCCTTTTTTATCTTGATGGTCTTCAACAAATGTTTGTTGGAGGATGTCTTTAGAAGGACAACGTAACTGATAGAGTTTGCACCAAAAAAAACAAATTCAAAGTTCTTGTGGATAAAAGAATTTGAGTTGAGCTTACAGAAGTTCAAGACCTATGGACCATCATACCAGCATTAGTGCTACTTTAGATTCTGGAGTATTCATTGTGCTTAGTCATGCTTTGAGGGTGTAATTAGAATATGTTCTCATATAAAATGGTCATGTAATAGTTTATGTTTTAACTAAACTAAATTATTAAGTGCAAAACTATGACACTGATAAATTGCAGATAGTCTCAATGATATTTTTTTTTGTAGAGGTTTTATATGTGATATTTATACAATGAAACAAACGAGATTCGTCCAAACATCAAGAGCTTGGTATTTATGTTTAGCAGAAAGACTTAATTCTTAAACTTACCTCACCAGAGGGACTACATGATGATTGTAAAAATTTACTATTCGATGTCATCCACAAAATGGCAATGTTAAGACAGATGCATTGAGAAGCAAATTCATGAGCTAGTTGACAAATAGCTCTTATGAATAGAATTTTGACCTAAGATGTGTACACACTCGAGGATATTGATATAAAATTAGTGTGACAAACTTAGAGACAATGTTGGTTTATGTTCAGGTCAAGTCTTTATTGGTAAAGCACATCGAGATCACCAAATACAAGGATTAGAATCTTGTGAATATTGAAAAAATGTTATAGTGAGTAAAAACATGGATATGAGTATTGACAGTTATGTCATTGTTGGACTAAGTGGCTAATTATGATAATCGTTATGACAATCAAACGTTTATGATGTGAGAGAGGTTATTCTTTAAGAAGCTATAACCCTTTATACATTGTAGATCCTGGATTTGCTAAGACACCCGAAGCAAGTGTACTGGTGGAAACTTATAAATAATGATATTGCTAACTTCATTTCCAGTGGCTGACTTGAGAACATGTTAAAGATGATTATTAGCAACTAACATGACTACCACTACAGTTTAAGATTTCAAAAAGGAAATTGGAAGGAGTTACTATTGATTTTATGACCGCGCTACCATGAATCCTTAGAGGTTATTACCCTATGTGGGTATTTGTAGATCGACTTACAAAGTCTTCACACTTCTTTCCGTTCAAAAGTAGATAAAATGAAGTAATATCTGTAGAAAAATACTTAAACAAAATTGTTTGACTCAATGAGTTCCCGTGCCCTCTTATCTAACAGAATATCACTGCTTACGTCACGCTTTTGAAAACCTTTCCTAGAAACATATGTTGAAGGCAAGCATTTTGAGCGTATTGCACAATCTTAGAGGATATAATTAGAGTTTGTATTCTTGATTTTAGATGTAGTTTGGAAATTTACATACCATTCATGAAATTGGCCTACAATAATAACTTCTAGTCAAGCTTTAAAAGGATTCTATATGAAACGATGTATGAGGTCATTTTCTTACCAAATGGTTCGAAGTTGAAGAGGATAATGAATTAGGATTT
The DNA here is from genome assembly GCA_035578085.1 of Solanum pinnatisectum. NCBI lineage: Eukaryota > Viridiplantae > Streptophyta > Magnoliopsida > Solanales > Solanaceae > Solanum > Solanum pinnatisectum. The sequence goes on from JAWPEI010000057.1 coordinate 312,387, forward strand.
GGGATCAGACTTGGTACTGGACAAGGTCCAGTTAATAGGACAGAATTTGCACATAGTTCCAATAGATGAAACTCTTATGTATATAAAGGAAATGTGATTTTTAGTACATAGTTAGGGACTTAATCCTCCTACGAGTCCCTCAATGGAAGGCATGAATAAATTCCAAGGAAAAAAGAAGGTAAATTAAGCTCGAGATTAGACCTTATGAGATTACTTGATCGAACAAGATTAGTGTTTATCGTCCAATGTTTTGTATTCTATGTCTTCTAAGAAAATGTATATTAGACTTCTCTCCTGTGCTTAAAGTAACGACTATATATCTTGATAATAAGTTAACTTATGAGGTGGAGCCGATGGCTATTGTTAAAATTCAAGTAAGAAAAAAAAATCAGACTGAGAGGAAATAACTGTGAAAGTATTATGGAAACAAAACCATGTCGCGAAGGAAACTACTTGAGAATTGAAAGAAGTTATGGAATTCTAGTATCTACACCTATTTTTGATATATATATATGACTTAAATTCAGGGACTGAATTTCTTAAGTTGGGGAAAATGTAATATTCCATACAAAACAATAATAATTGCAAGAAGTAAGTTATCTTCTAAATAATTAAATAAAAAAACCTTAGTGGGCCAAAGCCCAAAACAAAGGGCCTCAAGCAAGCAGCAGCAAAAAGACAAAATAAATTAAAGAGATTAGAATGTATAGGGAGTTCTGCGTGCAACAACCAAAAAGGGCGAAGAAGTGTTGAAAGAAGAGGAAGCACGCGCAGAGGAAAAAAAACAATTTTGAAGGAAATCCGAAGAGGGGAAGAATGAAGAAGTTATAAAAGATACAATTCAAATTCGAGCATAGATTCATCGATAAAAAGTAACAAGTGATTCTATTAACTAACTGAGAAGAACCCAACCTATTTAAGTCGGACCTTAAGGTATTATTTCTTTCCTTCAACATAGATATATGTATATTATAATGTGTAAATAGTAAATAAGTAGTAGTTATTATGATGAGTTATAGTAACTATTGAATGACCCAAATCATGGAGAAAAACAATGGAAGATGATTTTTGCATCACCTTGATAAATGGAGATAAGTTTAATAGATGGAAATTTGAGATTGATAAAATTAAGAGAATCGTTTGAATTCTCCATGAACTTAATGAATAAATAGTATGAATGGGAATAGTTGATTAATTATGAATTTGTGAAAGTTTAGTGAATTTGGTAGAAAAATTTTTAAGCATTTAGAGAGGCAACCAAGGGATATGAGAGTTGGGTATCAAAGATTCTTCACGAATTAGTCTAAACAAGGATTTCTAACACGAGATCGTGTTTTGACAGGTAATTGTTAAACTTTGAAATGATATATTTGATAAGATTTAAATAGTCTGTTCGATTTTGAAATGATTCTACTGATTACAAGAAAAGTATAAATGGGAATAAACCTTGATGAATATCGTAGCTACGGTGGGTTCATGAGGCCTGGTGCACCTTGTAGTTATAGATTACCTATAAAGCCCTTGCTTGTGGGAAGGTAGAACTAGTATACTGTTACTGATATCCCTCGAGTAGGGATCTACTAATATGAATATTTAATTCCTTTATGATGAGTTCACTGTTATTGGTTACTTCTTAAAGAGAAGGCCACACGAATTACATGATTCATCCTTGGAAACCTCCCACCTATAATATTTGATATGAAAATGTCTTTCCGAGTTTATTATTAAGTATTTATAGTGATTTTTGCTTATATGAGGCACATAAGATTGAATAGTGTACTAATTCTGAAAGGGCATTATTTTATCATTTTGATTATTATATTAGCATGTTTTCTGATTGTCCCTCATTAAAATGGTTGTGGATAAGTATTATTACTCACTGAGCTAGTGTCTCACTCCTGGCTAATTGCTTTTACATAGAACTCATGTGGTATTCAAGAAGATTTCATTAACAAGAGAGTGTGATTTGGTAGCATCTGGTGAGCCCCGCATTGCTTCGTGTGGCAACAGAACTATTGATTTGCTATAATTTAGATAGTTTCTTTAATAACTCTTATAGTCGCTCCATTTTTCATCCCTTTGATTTTGAGTCATGATTAGTCCTTCGTATTGTAGTCAAGTGACTAGTTTGGAACATTTTTTTTCATAATTTGGAGATGAATAGGTTTTATTGCGTGACAATTAGATCATTGATGGTTATAATGTTCTGGCTTATAGTTTCTGTTGGTCATGTTGTGAAATTCTGACAAAGGGAAAATTTAGGATAGGACTAAAATCAAAGAAAACTCTACCTGATTTTCTGTAGATTCTTGTTAAGGCTTGCTTTGGGATTTGTGTGGCAACAGACCTAATTTGGGTCATGACACTGTTTACTTTTACCCTTTGCTGTAAATACCTCCTAAGTTTTGTCAGATTCTTAGATTGCTTACAAGTGACCCTTTTGCTCTTAAGTTTCAGATATTGGCAAAGTGCCAACTGAGGATCATAACTCTCCTTGGAATTATGAAGGACTCTTAAGCTTGTTAATCTTCATCTATCCTTTTAGTGAGTGGTTTAGACATTCGAGTATCACATGTCTGTACATTAACCACGAAAAGAAAATGCAAAAATTAAGTGTGGTTTATTCTTCAGAATTCACATATTTTATTTAATCAACAAACTCAGAACAAGAATTTCGAACACTTCTAATACCTTTCACATGGCATATTCATTCGTTCGATAAAATTAATGAACAATTTTTTAAAGGTTTTCATTTACTTTTATTTATAGGATAGAAAGCTCAAGAATTCTTAAGATCATAACAACAACTATAGTAGGATGAGATAAAGGTTGCAAAACGAATGTATTACTAGATCATGGAGGAGTGATAAAGAGAAGAGTTTATGACCTTGTGTCTCAAGGGAAACACATGTTATGGCCTTGGGTTATACTTATAATCGTGATTAATTTCACTCTCAAGCACCATATTAGTTAGCTTTGTTTGATATACTCTATTTTGTTAGTTGAATAATGGTTATGAACATTGTTGATGCTTTGGGAGATATGTAATTTTAGATCTACTTGTTAATCTTTAGATTGATATTATTATATAAAATTAGGTTCTTCGTATGCTAATTCAATATTATAACTTTTCATTTAATTGTTCTATTAGAATTTTGGATAATATATTAGAAAAAATAATGATTTCCAGGTATATGATTGAGGAACAAAGCAAGGACACTAATTTGATAAAAAGGAACGAAGCAAGTTGAAAGAATGAAGAAAAGAAAGCCTGGTAATCGCCAAGTCCACTTGGCGAGTCGCCGAATGGCTACTTGACCGCCTAAAGTTCCAGTGTGCTAAGCCCTGAAGGAAAGAGCCAAGTTGGCGAGAGAAAGGAGCACACGACAGATCACTGAGTGGTTCTGCGATGCAGTGTTGGATTACCCGAAGTTACAGACCTTGAGGATGCTAAAGGCCAAGGTAGAAGGGAGATGGAAATGACCAAAGGGCGGATCACCGAGTGGTTCGGCGAGCCCGACTTACTTCGTTGAGTGACTCTTCGTAACACTTTTTTGGCTACTATAAATACATTTTTGAATATTTTGTTTAGTATTAATTACTCTTCAGAACATATTTTTATTAAGTTTTGAATTGTGAGACAAGTTTTCTCTAGCTTTCCCTTAGCTTTGAAGAATTGAAGTTTTTCACTTTTGAGAAATTGGAAGTGGGCCATTGAGATTCTTAGAATTGGACCTTTGTAAAGATGAAATCAATCTTACCCAGTTGATGGAAACTCAATTTAGCAACTATTTTTTATCTTTTTACGATGTCTAGCTAAAACTCTAATTATCGGGGTGTGATTATGTGATTACGGGCTGATTTAGTTTATGGGTATTGCTAATTGTTAGTTTAAATGCTATTTAGAAGTGACTTCAATCATTAATTGTGGTTTAATTTAAAAATTATATTTGAAAATGCAGTTCTACCCTTGTGTTTTTGGCTTGCTCGAGAGAGAGGTTTTAAAATTAATATTATTGATTGATGGTCTGTGGATATTGGGTTGTCATGGGTTCAGCTCGAGAGAGTGAATCCTAAACCCTTTTCCACACATTCAGCTCGAGAGAGTGAATGGACTAAAGTGTAGGCTGTTCTTATTTTGCATGCTTGTTGATGTTCGAGAGAAATCGACTTGATTCAGGGGTAAATTGTTCGAGAGAAAGTAAACCTCCTCTATAGTTGCAATTACCTGATACGCTCGAATTACACCTCCCTAAAGAAGCATAAGCGATCGTTATCAAGTAAAGAACCCAACTTGTAGGTTGGGGTCGATCTCATGAGGAATAAGGTTTAGACTTAAACTTAACTGACGATTATATTCGTTTAGTCAATGTATTTCCGAAAACATGTGATTAAAGGGGGGAATTGGTGAAACAAATTCAGGAAATTATGTAAGTAATCAATGTGAAATATTCAAACTTTAGTTGTTATCAAGATGAGAAAGTAACTAGGGTGTATGTGATTCCCGTAAGCTCATAACGCGGTAATCCTAGTAATAGCAATTCTTTTCTAGTGTATTACATTCAAAGTGATAAGTTAGGTATCTCTAAATCCTTGGTCCGGCATCTAGAGAATTTCACCCCAAACCTTGGTTCGGCTACGTGTGTATAATTTACTAACCCTTACCTTTACCTTATATTAAACATCACATCGATGTATGACTTAGTTTTCACTCTCGCACCAATCGACATTAGACTATTAGATAGTATCACACTAAATCTATGTTGATAATTCTTTTTTGGTGTAGTAACAAGGCAAGTTCTAATGTTGGCCACGTTAAAATGATTTCTAAGTGAAAGAATTATCAATGCATGCAATAACACTATTCAAGAATTACTTAGTTACTATTCATACGTTGTTAATAGCTCATGGTTCCCACAATCCTAGTTGTGGATTTAGTTACCCATAATTACAAGAACACAATTCATATTTTTAGATGAAGAAATCATTAGCTTACGTAATGAGAAGAAGAAACCCAGAATCTCAACTTGAATTTCAAAGTAAAAATCTTCAAAACCAACTTAGGAAATCAATAATTGCTAAAGTTGCAAGTTAATCTCCAAAGTCAAGAACTAGAATAAAAGTAATAAAGTCTAACCCAAAAAATGAGTTTTACATGCTATATATATATATATATATATATATATATAGAAAAATAAGTCCTAACTAAAAAGGAAATGAAATAAGGAAATAATGTTTCAGGACACGTCTTCGATCTATGACACTGACCTATGGACCGTGGATTGACATACGGTCCGTAGGTCACTTCTATGACTCAGGACTTAGGCAAATTTTTAACTTCCAAAACATCATCATCTCTGATGCAAGCGACGGACCGTGGTTTGATCCACGGTCCGTAGATCCTCCTGCATAGCTCTACATTTAGAATCTTCAAAATCAGGTACTGGAACCTCTTCTCTAAATCATTTGACGGAGTAAGAATACGGTCCGTCTACTGCAACCGTGGTTCCACACTTAGTCAAGAATTCCCTGATCTCCTTTAATGCCTTGCCTGCCCATATACGACACCCATCTACGGAGCATGAATGGACCTACGGTCCATGGTTCACCTCCGTAGATGCCCTTTTCTGTACATCATTTAGCTGTGTCTCTCAATTTCCACGTCTGAACATATTTCCTGCAAACATGATAAAAATACATAAAAACCAATACAAAATGGCCCTAAGACAAACACAACTCATAAGTGAAATGTATTAAATATACCATAAACTAACGGTATATCAACACCCTCAACTTAAAATTTGTTGTTTGTCCTCAAGCGATGCACTAAGACTCTAAACGACACTTGTATATAAGCAACCAATTCATGCACAAGCAATCACATGGCACTCTACTCCAACTCTCTTTTTGGGTGAACATCTTTTCTCTTAGACTCAACAAGCTAACTTGTGTGGATCAAAACATGATAAAGATCAACCAATCAACACACAACATACACTGTTTTACTATCACCAAGATACCAACTTTCCAAAAATATAATTAGTGCCCTTACTTCAAACGCAATCCCTTTTTCACACAATGAATATAATTTTGAGTACAAGGATTCATTAAACACTCATACTCAAAAGTAACTTCAAGTGCAATTAGTTCTCAATACCATAGGCTTGCCCTCATTTTCACTGCTTAGACTCACTAAACTAGTTTCTAGGATCACTATAGGACTTTCTTGGCTTGTAACGTAGGCTTAGGGTCAGGTGTGGTACATTTGGATACTCTTTAGTGACTTTCTGCTCTCCTTGACATTACATTAGGATTTCTACCTCTTTTGCCCTATTTTTGACATCCTACCGTTTTACCTTCATTTCCCTTGATTCTCTTCAACCATGGATGTGACTTTAGACTTTGTAGCTCTTTATTTTTCACTTTTTTTTTTTCTTTTTTCATTTTATTCTTTTCTTTAGCTTTCACCTCTTTTGTTCACCTTCTTTTGCACAAAGTCACATCCTCTCATCTCTTTTCTTTTTCTCTTTTTTTTCAACACCAAACACTTTTCATACCCATTTTTCTTTCGGTTCCTTTTTTCATAGCCACCCTCAACTTATGGATTTTCCATTGGTTGAGGTGCACAATACCCGATGTCGGATCAGGGCCAAGATTGAGGTCACTTTCTGCATTAGCCACCCTCAACTTAGGCTTTTGGCCTAAGTCAAGGTGCACATGTCTTAGGAGGGACCAGGGCAAACACAGTAGATTATCAGAAGGTGAGTTAAGGGTTTAGAAAGAAATGGTCTAATTCAAGCTCAAAGGGAACATTAATTTCATTTGGTTTGATTCTTTTTAGGCAATTTGTGGACTTATCAGAATAAGGGCCTATGATCACTTCCTAGTCTCTAGAGTAGATTGTCTTAGCAGGACTAACCGGGCAAGTTCTAGATTGGCACAAAAACTATTTGAACAATCAACTATTCTCACACACTCTTGGCACATAGCTTCATTATCAGATTATCAGATTACCCAGTTCAAGTTTTAGCTTAAGTCATGCCATCAAGTTGGTTCATTATCATGTCATACTCAAAGCCAACACATTCAACTTATTCTAGCCTACAGATTTTAGCACATATCATTTTTTCAAAAAGCTTTTGCCATCATGCTTCATTCTTTCTCATGCTTCTACACATACAATCCTAACACATGCTGGTTTAACAAAAATTACGCAGTCCCTTGGGGGAAAAGAACACAGGCAAGAAAACCCCAAGAGAGGATTATGAGTTGGGTTACTCAGACTTCACCCTATCACTCACAATCCATTTACCCCTCCCCCAATAAAAATAGGTGCAATTGTCCCCAATGCACACAAAACCAGTAAAAAGTAATGGATTGGGTGAAGCAAACCTGTGGCGCATAGCACCGATGAACTATCAACAAGCTAGTGGGTCCGGTATCCTGGAGCTCGTTGGAACAACACTTGGGTCACCCTCAGTAGTGCCCACATCATCTAGCCTAGTACCCTCAGTAGTGCTCTCAATCACTCTCAACGTACCATCAGTGGTGCTCACCTCATCTCTCTCAATAGTTGGGACCTCAACAACAGACACATAACTCGTAGCCATAAGCGCACTCTCACAAACCTTTTGTTGGCTCAACTCCTCATCTATAATAGAGGCTCTTTGAGCCTATTCAGTCTACTGGTGCACCCACTTCTTTGCTCGAGCCAACTCAGTAGTGTCAGAATTGTGACTGGAGCGGTGCATCTTCCTACGAGTACGGGTGGGCTTAGGCTGTGCATCTGTATTCTCTCCGAATAGAGCATCGAGTACGATATCATCAGCCAATATAGTGGGTTTACGCTCTAGCTCATCTATGGATGTAGCAAGGATGAAATAAATGTCGGCTCGAAGACTATCCAACTTAGTCCGAATGGACAAAAAATTTGTGACGGAGGCTGGTTGTGCGAGTACTCTCAACTCGACGGCATCCATGCGCTTATGAATGGCCTGAACCTTCTAATCCACCATGGTTGCCATCCTCTTCTCCATCCTAGACTCGGACTCTACAATAGACATCCATGGCTTCACACGGTGAAGCAGTGTAGCCATCTGCGCCTCCAATTTCTGAACTCGAGCTAACGGTACAACAGAGACTTCAGAAGGCGGGGTGGCTTTAGATGAGTTGGGGTCCTAATTAGCGGCCAGAGAAGAGAAGGCCGGGGCATCATCAGTGTGGGCTGGAGGGGCAGGCTCATCGCCCTGCATATGCTCCATAGCATCTACTAAATCATTACCCAATGGTATATCAATCTGCAGCCCTCTATGAGGTGCTGCCACATTTGCCTCGTCCCGATCAGGACAATATCTAGGGTCCCCATTATCGGTATTAATTTGTCACAATGTTAGATCGACACTCCAGAGTCACTGCAAAGTTGAAAAATAAGGCACGAAAAAGGGTAAGTAGTGAAGGTCTTGAATGCCCTCTCATGAATCTTTGCCAGCATCATCCGAGCGAAGTTAATCTTGAACCCACCTATTAATGTTACCACCATTACTGCTCTGTCCCATGTAAGTGAATTTTTGGCCTTTGTGGGCGACACTCTGTTCCGCACCAGCAACCAAAAAACCTTGGCCACCAAATTCAAGGTGGCCTTCCGAATACCCAAACGTGGTGAGCTAACCCACTCCACACGCTCTCCATCTGCAGCTATGTGCCTGGCCAACCAAAGTAAGATAGCCTCTCGTTATTCGGCATTACACGTGAATGCTCCACTCCTCACAATATCCCATATGTAGTCAATTTTAGCCATGTTGAGTTCCCAAGTATGATCAGGGCCAGGGCCGTAGAGGAATCAGCTGATGGTGGTATGTGATATGTCCACTAGAAAACCTCGGACCATAGTAGAAGTGAGAGGGTCCTGGGCTATGGGCTTGGACCTCTTGTCGATCGAACCTCAGAGAGTGGCAGCATAGGAGGCATAGAACTCCTGCACAATATCCCCGCTATAAGTCCCGGGGTCTCGAGCCATCCAATCACACTTGTGAAGCTAAAAAAGCTGGTTGATGTCGGGAATAGTGTGTAAGCTCCTCGTGAGGACTCTACACGCTTCAGTAACGAGCCGAGCCATCTTCTCTTTCTCATTCTGTATTCTGGCATCCTAGTAGATTTTCCATTTCCCCTCAACACACCATCTATTTGGCTCCTCGGCCACTAGAGCAGGGTCATAATCTTGTGGCACCGGGACTTCTCCCGAACTAGTGGCCTTGTAAGATGAGGCAGCTTTGTCATGTGAACCTGAGCTTGTGGCGGATCCAGAATTGGAGCGAGAAGCATGGAAGGGCTCTGAGATGAAAGCAGTAGCAGAATCTGAGCTGCAAGTAGAACAAGCCTCAAAATCGAAAGCAGAACCAACCGGTGACCCGATCATATGTTCTCCTCAACAGACTAAGAGACAGTTACTACGTCGGTGACCACCTGCTGGGATGTGTTCCGGGTAGCTCGAGGTGTAGTACGAGATGTCCTCGTGGCCGGTGGAACATATGCTGGATCCTTTTCTGCGTCCGTGTCTTCATCAATCAGCCTAAAATTAGGTGCTATAGATTTTGATTTGCCCCTTTTGGAGTAGGTCACTTGCTTCTTAGGAGCCATGGTACCTGTGGATGTCTAATTAGTACCAAAATAAACTCATACACACTCAAAAATATTTTAGAACTAAGAACGAACAAAAAAAAAAAAAAATATTTCAGACAGTGGCTTCACTGGCCACCTACGGTGGGCATCTATGGTCCGTAGGCTGACTTACAGTCTGTGGATACCCTCCATAGATCGGGGGTCTCAAAAAGTTGGACTCTTGTGGGAACCACGGATGTGTAGAATGGTCTGTAGACTGATTTACAGACCGTAGTCCACATCCGTGGTTCCACACATGGCATATTTTGTGGTGTATAGACTCATGGGCCTGATCTACGTTCTGTAGATGCATCTACAAGTAGACGGGGTCTTGTGAATCAGATCTGTGCCAAGTTTCAGGCATGCTTCAAGTTGACCCCAACTTTACCAATTTCAACAATATCACCTAGTCTAATCATGCATTTCAACATAAATTATGCTAGTTCGTCATTTTAAGGGTTCCAATTACTAAATTCACAGGAAATGCACATAAAACTAGGAACCCTAAGTCGAAACTTGCATTTAGACTCTCATTACACTGATTTTATACATTATAAAGACACACAATCACTATCTATCGTCCCAAGGGTGTTTGTAGTTCTAGCTTAGCATGTATTTACATACAATCAACTACCCAAGGGCAAGACCCAATTCTGGACTTTCTATAATCAATCAATGAATCAAAATTCAAAGTGAAAGGAAATTTGATTACCTTACAATCAATGGGAATGAGGTGATTGTGTGATAACTCTATGCTTTCAATACCACAACTCGCCTTTTTGTATCAAACCCAGACACCTGACCTCTTGGTGAATTTTGGGGTGAGTGGGATAAAAAAATGATTGGAATTATGGGGGAAAGATGTAGGGTGATTGATGGGGAATTTATGGTAATATGGAGTGATTGGAGTAGTGGGAAGGTTTAGAAATAGTTTGGGAGTGAATGGAGGGAAGTGGGAATGATTTGAAATAGGGGGATTTTATTTAGGAGGGGTCCGGGTCGAGTCACGCAGAACTAGTGTTTGGACCCACTAGACCCCATCCACGGTCCGTGGGTCAATCTACGGTCTGTAGATAGGGATCGTAGATCAAATCCATACTTAAACAATTTAGAAACCTTACCTGGGATCTACGGACTACATTCACAGTCCATGGAATGAACCACGGACCGTCGATGGGGTCCATAGACATCTGCACCACACCTTTTTCTGCAGATTCTGCTTTCTGCTGCTGCACATGTAGCAACCATTAGCCCGTTCTTTTACATTTTCTGGACAATTTTTAGACACGGACCCTATACTATGTCTAGCCAACACTAAAACAAAAATAAAACAACTATCTAAATGAGTACAGAGAAGCAACTAAACAAAGAAAACTACTAAACAGAAAACAAGAACCTATTGTTGGCTAGATTTTACATCTTGGGTTGCCTCCAAAGCAGCACTTGATTTAATGTCATGGCATGACGCAGGCCTCTTGATTACTCAGACTTCATCAAGATAGTAGGCCTCAACAACTTTTTGCACACTTTCCACATTTCCCATATAGATCTTGATCCTTTGCCTGTTTACCATGAACCTTGTTCCTTCATTGTTCTCAAGCTCAACCACTCCATAGGGGAGCACTTTTGTGAGCAAAACTGGCCCAGTCCATTTGGATTTGAGTTTGTATGGAAACAAGCGCAACCTAGAGTTGAATAGAAGCACAAGATCACCCACAACAAATTGTCACTTTCCAATATGAGGATCTGCGGAATTTAAGAGAGAAGTAGAGAGAAGTGGGAGATGAGGGATGATTTCCCTTTCTCCTTCATCTTATTTATAGGCAAAACTTTACATTACTATTCATGAACAGTGACTTGACCTTTACTATTCATGAGCAAAGGATCGACTCTTACTATTTGTACAGTACTTGACCTCTACTATTTACACAGTAACTTAACCCTTACTATTTACATAATTGACATTTCACTATTTATAAATAGTGTCCTGTCGGTGACTCCAAATAAAAATAAACTACTTTACTTTTACAAAAGAAAACAAAAAACTTTAAAAAAGAAGATTCCTACTTTTGACTAAATTACATAGATGTCTTCTTCATATCTTTTGTTTTGTCGGTTGTCTTCATCAGTCTGCCGGCTTTTTTGTATCTTCTGTGATAGTTTATTCCAGCTGTACGGTTGGAACTTGGTTATCTTCTCCTTGGCACTTTGAACATATATGCTCTGAATATTTACTACTGATAGTTGTACAATATCTTGTTAATAATGCTGGTGAAATGAAATTTTTCTTGATAGCTCGTGTAGTTGGTGTATTTTCTGGTTTTAGGAGACTTAGTATCCATTGTCGTATTTCCTCCATATCTCCTTCTCTTGTTTCCCGACAATTTGAATATATCATAGTGTTATCTCGGCTATAATAACTCCATATTGTATTATTGTTTAAATAGTTATTTGCTAGTTCTGTCAATATTGTAGCTATTCCAATAATTCTTTTATTTGCATAAAATTCTGGAATATCTACAATAGATATCTCGTTCTGTTTTTCTATCTTTTCCGGTATTAGCATATCTCTAGTCAATCCTATCTTTATGACTTGTATAACCGGTTTTATCTCGTCATATAGTATCTCTGCTGTGGCTGAATAGAACTTTATAAAAAATAGAGTTCCTTTAGTTATTCGTTTATAGGTTAAAAAGGCTTTGTATAGTTCAGGTATCTTTGATATTTCATCTCCTGTGTGTACACCTTTGTACTAAGTAGTCCGTAGTTGTAACAAGTTGTAACCAAATTTGTATTTGTACCTGGTAGGGCAATTAGTTTGTTGTATCCTTGTAAGTGTTGGGTAATATAATCGGTATTTGGTTCTTTTGGATTTATAGCTCTGGGGTTTTTATTTAAATAAGTTTGGACTTTGTAAATGTTTTCTATATAGGTACGTGTGATGTGGTTATATGTATTTTTCTGTTGGGCTAGGCTGTTTTTGTATGTATTAGTTTGAGGAGTAGGTACGGATTTTTGTATCTTTGGAGCTGTATATGGTTTATCAAAAAGTTTATTCATATTTGTATTTGTATAACTTTTTTCTTCTGTAGTTTTCTTTGTAGCTCCAGATGTACCTGCATCTGCATTCAAATAAACATTATGGGTTTTAGGGAGTTTCCCAACGTCTCCTTCTAGCTCTGGAATTTTAACGTCTTCCGATCGACGTAGCTCCGCATTTTTAACGTCATGCTGCTGACTACTAGCTTGCTCCTTTAGCTTTTGTATCTCACCATCCATACTATCCACTTTTTTACAAAGTGTAGTTAGGAGGTTGAGTATCTGATCTATTGTATTTGTCTGTTCAATATTTTTCTCTTGAGAGGTGATCTGCAATCACATTTTTGTCAGTTTTTATAACTTCAATTGTAAATGAAAAATTTAATATATTGACTACCAGTCTTCTTATTTCTTTTGTTGTAATCGAGTCTTGTACTTTTTGGTTATCCACCATTTTACCTGTATTATCTGTTTCTAACAATAAATTTGTTATATACAATGTATGGCTCAAAAGCTAATAAACATTTATATAAGGCAAATAATTCTTTTCTATTTATTTCCCATTTTATTTGTGGGTCTCAGTATATGATCCGAATAGTATCTCAAATGATGTTCTATTTTTCATTTATATATTTATATTTTAATACTCCTCCGTAACTATGGTCACTTGAGTCTGTTTCTACTATATAAGTAAATTGTTTATTTTCATCTGGAAAGTATAATTTTGGTAAATCTTTACACATTAGTTTTATTTTTCCGATATATTTTTGTCTTGTTCATCAAAGTGATATTCTATATCTTTCTTTAATTTTTTCTGTAATGGTTTTAAATTTTCTCGCTAATTTTGGTATATATTCTCTTACTTGATTAACTAATCCTAAGAAGGATTGTAATTTTTCTTAGTGTCTAATAATTCTTCGAATTATTTATCTTTGTACAATATGTGTTTGCATTTTTACTCCATTTTTATCTATTTGAATTCCTAAGAATTCTATTTGATTTTGCATAATTTCACTTTCTTTTTGATAAGCTAATTCTGATATTTCTATGATATGTATAAATTTTTCTAATAACTTTAAATGTTCTTCTTTTGTTCTTGAGTATAATAGTATATCATCTATATATACTATACAATTTTCTAGTTAGTTAAAATATGTATCCATAAAATGTTGATATCTACAGTGCTTTTATATCCAAATGGTAGAACATTCCATTCGTAAAAACCTTGTGATACAGATGAATCTTTGTTAAATGTTTAGATTCTTCTTCTAGTTTTAAGTGGTAAAATCTGATTTCTGATCAAATTTACTAAAGTAATTATATCCTTGTATTTGTCTTACTTTTAATATTTTATTAGGTATAGGATAATTATATGTTTTAGTTTTTGCATTTAGATTTCTATAATCAATAACCATTCTAGTTTTTCCCCTTTTTTGTTCACTATGTTTATTTACTATGAATGCTGGACTATTATGTTTACTATTGCTTTCTTGTATATACTTATTTTCTAATAATTCATTTATATGCATTTTAAATTCTGATTGGTCTTCAAAATTATATCTTAATGGTTTTTGTGTTATTATACTATTTTTATCTATTAGTTCAATTTTTACTTTTGTTTTATGTTTATCCCATCCTTGTAATGGGTTTTCGTTATATAATGAATTTAATTTATCGTTTATTGCTTGTATTTTATCTACTGTAAATATTATAATTTCTATTTTATGATCATTAGTTGTTATATTTTCTAATTTTTGGGTAATTTTTTCACTTCCTTTTATCCATGGTGTATTTTTTCTAATTTTATTATTAACTCTTTTTGCTCCTATCTTGTGATTACATATGGTAGTGAACCACCAATGTGTTTTTGTTATAGTGTGTGGATATAGTTTTTCTAAAAAAGGCATTCCTAATAGTATATCTTTATTTGTAAATTCATAACTATATATTTCTTCGATTATTAATATTTTATCCCATATTTGTGTTTTTATATTTTTAGCTTTATGTGTTATCATGCTTCCTTCATTATTGAATCCTGTTACTATTAATGGTGTTTTTAATTTTTCCCATTTACTATCTGGTAGACAATTATGTTTGCACATATTTGCTTCTGCTCCTGTGTCTATCATAGGTGTGTAATATCTATTATAGTATCCTTCTATAATTATTTTTGCTAAAATGTATATTTTTGTCATTATATTAAGATGTTGTTATTTTATCATATAATTGTTCTTTTAATAATTACTTTCTTAGTTTCATAAGTTATTGTTAATTGTTTATCATCTAAATTATATGGTCTAACTGTTTCTAGCCATTTTATTCCTAAAGTAATATTATTATTTCCTTGATGTATTTTGAATTTAATTTTTATTGGTATTCCTCCAATAATTAGTTCTTGTTCAATAGTTTCTTCTATATTTACCAAAGCTCTAGGTAATTCTGTGTTTATATTTTCTCCTGTAATTATTTCATGTTCTTTGACTAATTCTCTTATAATTTGATTTTCTGTTTGTCCTGTATTTATAGTTATTAAATATTTTCTTTGGTCTAATATTCCTGTAATATAATATTGGTATGGTTGGATTTCATCTTGTTGTAGTTCTTTTAACTTAGGTATTAAATCATAATCTAATCTTCTAGATGTACTAGTTCTTGATGATGAAGGTGTATCATAGCTTAATCTTTTAGATGTACTTAATCTTTCTTTTACTATCTCTAAATCTTCTTCAATATCTAGTTCTTTATAACTGTAATCATTATTATCAATTACTGTAATTATTTTATCAAATGGATTTTCTATTTTGATTTTTTGAATCTTATTTTTTGCTGTTGTTTTATGCTTTGTAGTTAATACATATAAATTTTTACATCTTGCTGTAAATATTTTACTTCCTGGTGCTAATTCTATGCCTGACATTTTCCAATATAGTACCAGTGATTTATCTATGTTCTTGTCTTCTATTGCTACTGAATAGTTTGCACTTATTATAAATTTAAATTTTTGGTATATTAGATTTCCTCTAACTGCACTTATTATACTTTTTTCTATAGGTTGAATTATTCTATCATCTGCTAAATATAATTCTATAGGTGTATCTATTCCTTCTCTAAAACATGCTTTTATTAATATTTCTGTTGCTCCTAAATGTACATATTTTATTGGATTTTTTGATTTTAAATCTTGAATTTCTTTATTAATTATTTTTTTATTTATGATAGGTATTTTAGCTTTTCCTTTAATATATTTACAATCTATTACATGTTCTTTTTGGCTTATTACATAATATTCATCTTGTTTTAATTTGAATAAATTTTTTAGTTTAGGTACTTCTAATATCTTATCTATGCTTAAGTCTAATTCTTTACCTTTTATTTGTTCAAACATATATTTATCAAATATTATTTTTTGTTCTGTATATTCATTATCTTGATATTCTTCTTTACTTATTATTTTTATATCGCTACCATAATCGTAAGCTGTCTCTATTTCATCTTCTAGTTTAATATCTGTAAATTCGTATATGCTATCTTCATTTTCTAATTCATAATCTAAATAATCTACCTGTTTATATTTATCGTTTTCTATTATTACCTCTGTTATTTATTTTTTCTTTAAATCTTTTGGTAATTTCTGATTTCTAGCTAAATGTCCTAGTTTTCCACAATTATAACATTTACATTCTTATATTTTTCTTAACTCTATGTGGTCTTTTGTGTTTATAATTTTTATATAATATCTTTTTCTTGGGATTTTATCTTTATATTTTGTTTTGAAACGTTTATACTTTTTATCCTTTTCTTTTATATGAATTTTTGCATCCAAATTGGGGTGCTAATTTACTTGTACAATATGCTAAGTTTTTACTAATATTTTTCTAGTTTTAATTCTTCTTTATGTTTTTCACATAATTTCATAAACCATTGTTGTAAGAATTTTACTCTAGCTCCTAGTGTATCTACTGTATTTGATTCTTCCCAATCTTTTATTATTTTTGAACTAAATGGTTCTGGTAATTTTGTGTAATATAATTTTCTTATTTCTCTACTTTCATCATTTGTATATATTCCTTTATAATAATATTCTCTAAATGCACATGTATATTCATCTATGTATCTCATTTTACATATTGCTAATTTATTCATTAAATTTCTGTTTATTATTTTATCTTTCTGTTGTTCTTCTATTTCTGTTGTCATACTTCCAAATTCATTTCTAATTGATATTTCATATTTAGTTAATATGTCTATTGCTGATGTTGCTATGTCATTATTAAGTTTCGTATTATTTCTTAGTGTTTCTAAGCTTGTTGGTGTTAAATTTTGTAACCATATTTTTACTGTTCCTATAAGTGTTCTTTCTATATATCCTGGGGCATCCATTATTGATATTTTGTTGTCTATTAATTGTTTTGATATATAACCTATCCATAATTGAATTGTTTTATTTGTATCTGCTACGCAGTCCAAATCTAAGAAATTATTTTGATCTGTAGTTTGTCTAGGTATCCAATTTTTATTTAATCTTTTATCCCATAAAACTTTATCTCTATTTTCTTTTTCATAAGTATAATATGTTGGGGTTGTATCAATTCGTGTTTTAGAATTTGAAGTACTAGGTTTCTCATCTAAATTTCCTACATTTATTTCTATATTTTTATCTTTTTCTATAAGGTCAGTATATGTTTCTGAATATGATTCATAATTATTTTCTGAAATATTGTCATTTTCTTCTTCATTTATTTCATTTATTTCTTCTATTTTTAATTCAGGTAATTCTTCTGTTTCTTCTAACATTGTTTTAAATTTTTCTATTTCTTGATTTAACTTTAATTCTTCAGTTCTTTTCTTATATTCTTCTTTTGCTTTTAATTTTTCTTCATATAATTGTTTAAGTCTTTCTAATTCTTTTTGTAATTCTTGAATTCTAGTATCTTTTACTTCTTCTATTTGTTTAATTTCTTTTAGCTTGTTCTCTAATTTTTTCAATTTCTTTTCTTCTATCTATTTCTTCATTTTCTTTATTTAATCTTACCATAGTTGTTAGACTATCTTCTAATTTTCTTGATTCTTTATCCGCATTAAGTATAATTGGGTTCCTATTTTTTTATATCTTCTTTCTAAGTTTGAATGTATTATTTTTATTTCTAATCCATCTTGACTTTTATATATTTTTTCTTCTACAGCATATTCTTCTTTATTCATTATAAGTTATGTTGATATTTATATTCTAAGTGTTGTAATTGTAGATCTAATAAGAATATCATTTTTCTTTGTGCTTTTATAGATTTTTGGCATACTCCTGCCCATATATTTTCTTCTAGTCTATTTTGTCTAAATCTTAATTCTTGTTTTATTTCATTAATTTTTTCTAATAATTGTTCTTTATAAGTTTCATCCATTATAAGTTTGAAAATATTTTTTCATAATATCTTTGCTTTTTTATCATAAAATTTTGTATTTCTTTTATATTTTCTGAAATATATTCTAAGTATTCCATATCTTGGGTTCTTCGATATGTTATAATATTTTCTATTAAAAGTTTATTTAATAATTCTAAATCTTCCATAGTTTGTAACCAATATGTCATATATTCATAATTTATCATTGTTCTGAACATAAATCATATAATTCATCTATATTTTGAATAGTTAGTTCTTGCCAGTTTTGTTCTATTAGTTTCATTATCTGATCTAGTTCTATCATTTCTTCAATAATTAAAAGATCATAAATTTTTCGTTTTATGTCAATATTAAGTGTTTTAAGGATATATAAAATAAGTATTTTATAATTATAATCTCCATTTAATAAGTATGTATTCATCATTTTCATGAGTCTAAACAAGTTTATTCCTTCTAACCTTCTTGTTTGTTATTATCAATTATCAAATTATATTAAAGTTATTCTAAATAAATTCTTTTGGTCACTACTATGATTTTCAGCTTCAATCGATTTACCCTAATAAATGCCTTCAACAAGTTCGTACTTCCCCTCAAACGGCTCTCTTTTGCCTAACTGGGTTTCCGGTTTCGGATGGCATAGTCTGGGCTTACCTATTCTCAGCTTACCTTCGTTCATAGCAAACTACTTCGAATCTATTTAGTATAACAATACTATAACATGATAATAATCAAATAATAATCAAGAGATTATCAGGAATAAGATAGTTTAGTTATTCATATTGAAATATGAACATACCTCGGTTGTAGATTTTCCGAATTGATTCCTTCATAGCTTCACTGGTTATTACTAGATTTCTCCATTTATATTTTTCTTATAATTGGATACCAATATGAGGATCTTTGCGGAATTTGAGGAAGTGGAGAGAAGTGGGAGATGAGGATGATTTTCCTTTCTCCTTTATCTTATTTATAGGCAAAACTTTACATTACTATTCATGAGCAGTGACTTGACCTTTACTATTCATGAGCAGTGATCGACTCTTATTATTTGTCAAGATTTGACCTCTACTATTTACACAAAGAGCTTAACCCTTACTATTTACATAATTGACATTTCACTATTTATAAATAGTGTCCTGTCGGTGACTCCAAATAAAAACAAACTACTTTACTTCTACTTTACAAAAGAAAACAAAAACTTTATAAAAAGAAGGATAAGATGCTTATCCCACTTTTGACTCTTTACATATCTGTCTTCATCATATCTTTTGTTTTGTCGGCTGTCTTCATCAGGCTGCCGGCTATCTCTTTGTCTTTTGTTTTTGGTATTTTATTCCAAATTGCGGTTGGAACTTCGTTATCTTCTCCGTGACACTTGGAACATATATGCTCTGAGTATTTGCTGCTAATAGTTGTGCAATATCTTGTCAATAATACTGGTGAAATGAAATTTTTCTTGATAGCTCGTGTAGTTGGTATATTTTCTGGTTTTAGGAGACTCAACAAGTTCGTACTTCCCCTCAAACGGCTCTCTTTTGCCTAACTGGGTTTCCGGTTTCGGATGGCATAGTCTGGGCTTACCTATTCTCAGCTTACCTTCGTTCATAGCAAACTACTTCGAATCTATTTAGTATAACAATACTATAACATGATAATTATTTAATAATAATCAAGAGATTATGAGGAATAAGATAGTTTAGTTATTCATATTAAAATATGAACATACCTCAGTTTGTAGATTTTCTGGAATTGATTCCTTCATAGCTTCCTGGTTATTACTAGATTTCTCCATTTATATTTTTCTTATCTAGCTCTGATACCAATATGAGGATCTTTGCGGAATTTGAGAGAAGTGGAGAGAAGTGGGAGATGAGGGATGATTTTCCCTTTCTCCTTCATCTTATTTATAGGCAAAACTTTACATTACTATTCATGAACAGTGACTTGACCTTTACTATTCATGAGCAAAGGATCGACTCTTACTATTTGTACTGATTTGACCTCTACTATTTACACAAAGAACTTAACCCTTACTATTTACATAATTGACATTTCACTATTTATAAATAGTGTCCTGTCAGTGACTCCAAATAAAAACAAAATACTTTACTTCTACTTTACAAAAGAAAACAAAACTTTATAAAAAGAATGATAAGATTCTTATCACACTTTTGACACTTTACATATATGTCTACATCAAATCTTTAGTTTTGTCAATTTGTCTTCATCAATTTGTAGGCTATCTCTTTGTCTTTTGTTTTTGGTATTTTATTCCAGCTGTACGGTTGGAACTTCGTTATCTTCTCCGTGACACTTGGAACATATATGCTCTGAGTATTTGCTGCTAATAGTTGTGCAATATCTTGTCAATAATACTGGTGAAATGAAATTTTTCTTGATAGCTCGTGTAGTTGGTATATTTTCTGGTTTTAGGAGACTTAGTATCCATTGCCGTATTTCCTCCATATCTCCTTCTCTTGTTTCCCGACAATTTGAATATATCATAGTGTTATCTCGGCTATAGTAACTCCATATTGTATTATTGTTTAAATAGTTATTTGCTAGTTCTGTCAATATTGTAGCTATTCCAATAATTCTTTTATTTGCATAAAATTCTGGAATATCTACAATAGATATCTCGTTCTGTTTTTCTAAGAGAGAATATAGAGAGAAGTGGGAGATGAGGGATGATTTTCCCTTTCTCCTTCATCTTATTTATAGGCAAAACTTTACATTACTATTCATGAACAGTGACTTAACCTTTACTATTCATGAGCAAAGGATCGACTCTTACTATTTGTACAGTACTTGACCTCTACTATTTACACAGTAGCTTAACCCTTACTATTTACATAATTGACATTTCACTATTTATAAATAGTGTCCTGTCGGTGACTCCAAATAAAAACAAACTACTTTACTTCTACTTTACAAAAGAAAACAAAAACTTTATAAAAAGAAGGATAAGATGCTTATCCCACTTTTGACTCTTTACATATCTGTCTTCATCATATCTTTTGTTTTGTCGGCTGTCTTCATCAGGCTGCCGGCTATCTCTTTGTCTTTTGTTTTTGGTATTTTATTCCAGCTGTACGGTTGGAACTTCGTTATCTTCTCCGTGACACTTGGAACATATATGCTCTGAGTATTTGCTGCTAATAGTTGTGCAATATCTTGTCAATAATACTGGTGAAATGAAATTTTTCTTGATAGCTCGTGTAGTTGGTATATTTTCTGGTTTTAGGAGACTCAGTATCATCGGCGTATTTCTTCCATATCTCCTTCTCTTGTTTCTCGGCTTTGAATATATCATTGTATTATCTCGGCTATAGTAGCTCCATATTGTATTATTATTTAGGTAATTATTTGCTAACTCTGTTAGTATTGTCGCTATTCCGATAACTCTTTTATTGGCGTAGAAATCGGGAATATCTACAATAGGTATGTCATCTTGTTTTTCTATCTTTTCCGGAATTAACATATCTCTGGTCAAACCAATTTTTATTACTGTATAATCTGGTTTTATTTCACATATAGTATTTCACTGTATTGTATAGAACTTTATGAAAAATAGAGTTCCTTTAGTAATTCGTTTGTAGGTTAAGAATGCTTTGTATAGTTCAGGTATTTTTGATATTTCGTCTCCTGTAGCTGTGTACACTGTACTAAGTAGTCCGTATTTGTAACAAGTTGTTACCAAATTTGTATTTGTACACAGTAGGCAATTAACTTGTTGTATCCTTGTAGATGTTGAGTAATGTAATCGGTATTTGGTTCTTTTGGATTTATAGCTCTGGGTTTTTATTTAGGTAAGTTTGGATTTTATAAATATTTTACGTATATGTACGGGTAATATGGGTATATGTATTTTTCATTGGGCTAAATGTTTTTGTATGTATTAGTTTGAGGAGTAGGTACGGATTTTTGTATCTTTGAGTCAGATATGGTTTATCAAAAAGTTTATTCATATTTGTATTTGTATAACTTTTTCTTCATAGTTTTCTTTGTAGCTCGGATGTACTGCATCTGCATTCAAATAAACATTATGGGTTTTAGGAGTTTCCAGCGTCTCCTTCTAGCTCGAATTTTAACGTCTTCCGATCGACGTAGCTCGCATTTTTAACGTCATGTCACGACTACTAGCTTGCTCCTTTAGCTTTTGTATCTCACCATCCATACTATCCACTTTTTACAAAGTGTAGTTAGGAGGTTGAGTATCCGATCTATTGTATTTGTCTGCTCAATATTTTTCTCTTGAGAGGTGATCTGCAATCACATTTTTGTCGATTTTATAACTTCAATTGTAAATGAAAAATTCAATATATTGACTACCACTTCTTATTTCTTTGTTGTAATCGAGTCTTGTACTTTTTGGTTATCCACCATTTTACTGTGTATTATCTGTTTCTAACAATAAATTTGTTATATACAATGTATGGCTCAAAAGCTAATAAACATTTATATAAGACAAATAATTCTTTTCTATTTATTTCCCATTTTATTTGTGGAGTCTGTATATGATCCGGAATAGTATCTCTGATGATGTTCTATTTTTCATTTATATATTTATATTTTAATACTCCTCCGTAACTATGGTCACTTGAGTCTGTTTCTACTATATAAGTAAATTGTTTATTTTCATCCGAAAGTATAATTTTGGTAAATCTTTACACATTAGTTTTATTTTTCCGATATATTTTTGTCTTGTTCATCAAAGTGATATTCTATATCTTTCTTTAATTTTTCTGTAATGGTTTTAAATTTTCGCTAATTTTGGTATATATTCTCTTACTTGATTAACTAATCCTAAGAAGGATTGTAATTTTTCTTAGTGTCTAATAATTCTTGATTATTTATCTTTTGTACAATATGTGTTTGCATTTTTACTCCATTTTTATCTATTTGAATTCCTAAGAATTCTATTTGATTTTGCATAATTTCACTTTCTTTTTGATAAGCTAATTCCTGATATTTCTATGATATGTATAAATTTTTCTAATAACTTTAAATGTTCTTCTTTTGTTCTTGAGTATAATAGTATATCATCTATATATACTATACAATTTTCTATTTGGTTAAAATATGTATCCATAAAATGTTGATATCTACAGTGCGTTTTATATCCAAATGGTAGAACATTCCATTCGTAAAAACCTTGTGATACGATGAATCTTTGTTAAATGTTTAGATTCTTCTTCTAGTTTTAAGTGGTAAAATCCTGATTTACAGTCAAATTTACTAAAGTAATTATATCCTTGTATTTGTCTTACTTTTAATATTTTATTAAGTATAGGATAATTATATGTTTTAGTTTTTGCATTTATATTTCTATAATCAATAACCATTCTAGTTTTTCCTCTTTTTGTTCACTATGTTTATTTACTATGAATCTTTGGACTATTATGTTTACTATTGCTTTCTTGTATATACTTATTTTCTAATAATTCATTTATATGCATTTTAAATTCTGATTGGTCTTCAAAATTATATCTTAATGGTTTTTGTGTTATTATACTATTTTCATCTATTAGTTCAATTTTTACTTTTGTTTTATGTTTATCCCATCCTTGCAATGGGTTTTCGTTATATAATGAATTTAATTTATCGTTTTATTGCTTGTATTTTATCTCTGTGAATATTATAATTTCTATTTTATGATCATTAGTTGTTATATTTTCTAAGTTTTGGGTAATTTTTCACTTCCTTTTACCCATGGTGTATTTTTCTAATTTTATTATTAACTCTTTTTGCTCCTATCTTGTAATTACATATGGTAGTGAACCACCAATGTGGTTTTGTTATAGTGTGTGGATATAGTTTTTCTAAAAAAGGCATTCCTAATAATATATCTTTATTTGTAAATTCATAACTATAGATTTCTTGATTATTAATATTTTATCCCATATTTGTGTTTTTATATTTTTAGCTTTATGTGTTATCATGCTTCCTTCATTATTGAATCCTGTTACTATTAATGGTGTTTTTAATTTTTCCCATTTACTATCTGGTAGACAATTATGTTTGCACATGTTTGCTTCTGCTCCTGTGTCTATCATAGGTGTGTAATATCTATTATAATATCCTTCTATAATTATTTTTGCTAAAATGTATATTTTTGTCATTATATTAAGATGTTGTTATTTTATCATATAATTGTTCTTTTAATAATTACTTTCTTAGTTTCATAAGTTATTGTTAATTGTTTATCATCTAAATTATATGGTCTAACTGTTTCTAGCCATTTTATTCCTAAAGTAATATTATTATTTCCTTGATGTATTTTGAATTTAATTTTTATTGGTATTCCTTCAATAATTAGTTCTTGTTCAGTAGTTTCTTCTATATTTACCAAAGCTCTAGGTAATTCTGTGTTTATATTTTCTCCTGTAATTATTTCATGTTCTTTGACTAATTCTCTTATAATTTGATTTTCTGTTTGTCCTGTATTTATAGTTATTAAATATTTTCTTTGGTCTAATATTTCTGTAATATAATATTGGTATGGTTGGATTTCATCTTGTTGTAGTTCTTTTAACTTAGGTATTAAATCATAATCTAATCTTCTAGATGTACTAGTTCTTGATGATGAAGGTGTATCATAGCTTAATCTTTTAGATGTACTTAATCTTTCTTTTACTATCTCTAAATCTTCTTCAATATCTAGTTCTTTATAAGCAGTAATCATTATTATCAATTCTTTGAATTATTTTATCAAATGGATTTTCTATTTTGATTTTTGAATCTTATTTCTTCTTTGTTATTTTATGTTTTGTAGTTAATACATATAAATTTTTACATCTTGTCAGAAATATTTTACTTCAGTGCTAATTCTAGTCCTGACATTTTCCAAAGATAGTACTAGTGATTTATCTATGTTTTTGTCTTCTATTGCTATGAATAATTTGCACTTATAATAAATTTAAATTTTTGATATATTAGATTTCCTCTAACTGCACTTATTATACTTTTTTCTATAGGTTGAATTATTCTATCATCTGCTAAATATAATTCTATAGGTGTATCTATTCCTTCTCTAAAACATGCTTTTATTAGTATTTCTGTTTCTCCTAAATGTACATATTTTATTGGATTTTTTGATTTTAAATCTTGAATTTCTTTATTAATTATTTTTTTATTTATGATAGGTATTTTAGCTTTTCCTTTAATATATTTACAATCTATTACATGTTCTTTTTGGCTTATTACATAATATTCATCTTGTTTTAATTTGAATAAATTTTTTAGTTTAGGTACTTCTAATATCTTATCTATGCTTAAGTCTAATTCTTTACCTTTTATTTGTTCAAACATATTATTGTCAAATATTATTTTTTGTTCTGTATATTCATTATCTTGATATTCTTCTTTACTTATTATTTTTATATCGCTTTCAGTCATAATCAGAAGCTGTCTCTATTTCATCTTCTAGTTCAATATCTGTAAATTCGTATATGCTATCTTCATTTTCTAATTCATAATCTAAATAATCTACTGTTTATATTTATCGCTTTCTATTATTACCTCTGTTATTTGTTTTTTCTTTAAATCTTTTGGTAATTTACAGTTTCTAGCTAAATGTCCTAGTTTTCCACAATTATAACATTTACATTCTGTTATATTTTTCTTAACTCTATGTGGTCTTTTGTGTTTATAATTTTTTATATAATATCTTTTTCTTGGGATTTTATCTTTATATTTTGTTTTGAAACGTTTATACTTTTTTATCCTTTTCTTTTTATATGAATTTTTGCATCCAAATTGGGGTGCTAATTTACTTGTACAATATGCTAAGTTTTTTACTAATATTTTTTCTAGTTTTAATTCTTCTTTATGTTTTTCACATAATTTCATAAACCATTGTTGTAAGAATTTTACTCTAGCTCCTAGTGTATCTACTGTATTTGATTCTTCCCAATCTTTTATTATTTTTGAACTAAATGGTTCTGGTAATTTTGTGTAATATAATTTTCTTATTTCTCTACTTTCATCATTTGTATATATTCCTTTATAATAATATTCTCTAAATGCACATGTATATTCATCTATGTATCTCATTTTACATATTGCTAATTTATTCATTAAATTTCTATTTATTATTTTATCTTTCTGTTGTTCTTCTATTTCTGTTGTCATACTTCCAAATTCATTTCTAATTGATATTTCATATTTAGTTAATATGTCTATTGCTGATGTTGCTATGTCATTATTAAGTTTCGTATTATTTCTTAATGTTTCTAAGCTTATTGGTGTTAGATTTTGTAACCATATTTTTACTGTTCCTATAAGTGTTCTTTCTATATATCCTGGGGCATCCATTATTGATATTTTGTTGTCTATTAATTGTTTTGATATATAACCTATCCATAATTGAATTGTTTTATTTGTATCTGCTACGCAGTCCAAATCTAAGAAATTATTTTGATCTGTAGTTTGTCTAGGTATCCAATTTTTATTTAATCTTTTATCCCATAAAACTTTATCTCTATTTTCTTTTTCATAAGTATAATATGTTGGGGTTGTATCAATTCGTGTTTTAGAATTTGAAGTACTAGGTTTCTCATCTAAATTTCCTACATTTATTTCTATATTTTTATCTTTTTCTATAAGATCAGTATATGTTTCTGAATATGATTCATAATTATTTTCTGAAATATTATCATTTTCTTCTCCATTTATTTCATTTATTTCTTCTATTTTTAATTCAGGTAATTCTTCTGTTTCTTCTAACATTGTTTTAAATTTTTCTATTTCTTGATTTAACTTTAATTCTTCAGTTCTTTTCTTATATTCTTCTTTTGCTTTTAATTTTTCTTCATATAATTGTTTAAGTCTTTCTAATTCTTTTTGTAATTCTTGAATTCTAGTATCTTTTACTTCTTCTATTTGTTTAATTTCTTTTTTAGCTTGTTCTCTAATTTTTTCAATTTCTTTTCTTCTATCTATTTCTTCATTTTCTTTATTTAATCTTACCATAGTTGTTAGACTATCTTCTAATTTTGCTGATTCTTTATCTGGCATTAAGTATAATTGGGTTCCTATTTTTTTATATCTTCTTTCTAAGTTTGAATGTATTATTTTTATTTCTAATCCATCTTGACTTTTATATATTTTTTCTTCTACAGCATATTTTTCTTTATTCATTATAAGCTATGTTGATATTTATATTCTAAGTGTTGTAATTGTAGATCTAATAAAAATATCGTTTTTCTTTGTGCTTTTATAGATTTTTGGCATACTCCTGCCCATATATTTTCTTCTAATCTATTTTGTCTAAATCTTAATTCTTGTTTTATTTCATTAATTTTTTCTAATAATTGTTCTCTGTAAGTTTCATCCATTATAAGTTTGAAAACATTTTTTCATAATATCCTTGCTTTTTTATCATAAGATTTTGTATTTCTTTTATATTTTCTGAAATATATTCTAAGCATTTCATATCTTGGATTCTTCGATATATTATAATATTATTTATTAAAAGTTTATTTAGTAGATCTAAATCTTCCATAGTTTGTAGCCAATATGTTAGATATTCGTAGTTTATCATTAATCTGAATATAAGTCATATAATTCATACATGCTTTGGATAGTTAGTTCCTGCCAATTTTGTTCTATGAGTTCCATTATTCTGTCTATTTCTGTTATTTCTTCAATGAGTAAAAGATCATAAATTTTTCTTTTTATGTCAATATTAAGTGTTTTAAGAACATATAAAATAAGTATTTTATAATTATAATCTTCATCTAGTAAGTATGTGTTCATCATTTTTATGATTTCTAAACAGTTTTATTCCTTCTAACCTTCTTGTTTGTTATTATCAATTATCAAATTATATTAAAGTTATCCTAAATAAATTCTTTTGGTCACTACTATGATTTTCAGCTTCAATCGATTACTAATAGCGCCTTCAACAAGTTCGTACTTCCCCTCAAACGGCTCTCTTTTGCCTAACTGGGTTTCCGGTTTCGGATGGCATAGTCTGGGCTTACCTACTCTCAGCTTACCTTCGTTCATAGCAAACTACTTCGAATTTATTTAGTATAACAATACTATAACATGATAATTATTTAATAATAATCAAGAGATTATCAGGAGTCACCGACAGGACACTATTTATAAATAGTGAAATGTCAATTATGTAAATAGTAAGGGTTAAGTTACTGTGTAAATAGTAGAGGTCAAGTACTGTACAAATAGTAAGAGTCAGTCACTGTTCATGAATAGTAAAGGTCAAGTCACTGTTCATGAATAGTAATGTAAAGTTTTGCCTATAAATAAGATGAAGGAGAAAGGGAAATCATCCCTCATCTCCCACTTCTCTCTACTTCTCTCTTAAATTCCGCAGATCCTCATATTGGTATCAGAGCTAGATAAGAAAAATATAAATGGAGAAATCTAGTAATAACCAGGAAGCTATGAAGGAATCAATTCCAGAAAATCTACAAACTGAGGTATGTTCATATTTTAATATGAATAACTAAACTATCTTATTCCTGATAATCTCTTGATTATTATTAAATAATTATCATGTTATAGTATTGTTATACTAAATAAATTCGAAGTAGTTTGCTATGAACGGCGTAAGTGAGAGTAGGTAAGCCAGGACTATGCCATCCAAACCGAAACCAGTTAGGCAAAAGAGAGCCGTTTGAGGAAGTACGAACTTGTTGAAGGCGCTGTTAGGGTAACTGATTGAAGCTGAAAATCATAGTAGTGACCAAAAGAATTTATTTAGAATAACTTTAATATAATTTGATAATTGATAATAACAAACAAGAAGGTTAGAAGGAATAAACTGTTTAGAAATCATGAAAATGATGAATATATACTTATTAAATGGAGATTATAATTATAAAATACTTGTTTTATATATCCTTAAAACACTTAATATTGACATAAAACGAAAAATTTATGATCTTTTACTCATTGAAGAAATAACAGAAATAGACAGAATAATGAAACTCATAGAACAAAATTGGCAGGAACTAACTATCCAAAGCATGTATGAATTATATGACTTATATTCAGATTAATGATAAACTACGAATATCTAACATATTGGCTACAAACTATGGAAGATTTAGATCTACTAAATAAACTTTTAATAAATAATATTATAATATATCGAAGAACCCAAGATATGGAATACTTAGAATATATTTCAGAAAATATAAAAGAAATACAAAATCTTATGATAAAAAGCAAGGATATTATGAAAAATGTTTTCAAACTTATAATGGATGAAACTTATAAGGAACAATTATTAGAAAAATTAATGAAATAAAACAAGAATTAAGATTTAGACAAAATAGATTAGAAGAAAATATATGGGCAGAGTATGCCAAAAAACTATAAAAGCACAAAGAAAAACGTTATTCTTATTAGATCTACTATTACAACTATTAGTATTTAAATATCATCATAACTTATAATGAATAAAGAAGAATATGTTGTAGAAGAAAAGATATATAAAATTCAAGATGGATTAGAAATAAAAATAATACATTCAAACTTAGAGAAGATATAAAAAAATAGGAACCCAATTATATCTAATGCGATAAAGAATCAAAGAAATTAGAAGATAGTCTAACAACTATGGTAAGATTAAATAAAGAAAA
This sequence comes from Solanum pinnatisectum, assembly GCA_035578085.1. NCBI lineage: Eukaryota > Viridiplantae > Streptophyta > Magnoliopsida > Solanales > Solanaceae > Solanum > Solanum pinnatisectum. The sequence goes on from JAWPEI010000057.1 coordinate 342,097, forward strand.
TGAAGAAATAGATAGAAGAAAAGAAATTGAAAAAATTAGAGAACAAGCTAAAAAAGAAATTAAACAAATAGAAGAAGTAAAAGATACTAGAATTCAAGAATTACAAAAGAATTAGAAAGACTTAAACAATTATATGAAGAAAAATTAAAAGCAAAGAGGAATATAAGAAAAGAATCAAGAATTAAAGTTAAATCAAGAAATAGAAAAATTTAAAACAATGTTAGAAGAAGCGGAAGAATTACCTGAATTAAAAATAGAAGAAATAAATGAAATAAATGAAGAAGAAAATGACAATATTTCAGAAAATAATTATGAATCATATTCAGAAACATATACTGACCTTATAGAAAAAGATAAAAATATAGAAATAAATGTAGGAAATTTAGATGAGAAACCTAGTACTTCAAATTCTAAAACACGAATTGATACAACCCCAACATATTATACTTATGAAAAAGAAAATAGAGATAAAGTTTTATGGGATAAAAGATTAAATAAAATTGGATACCTAGACAAACTACGGACCAAAATAATTTCTTAGATTTGGATCATAGCGAATACAAATAAAACAATTCAATTATGGATAGGTTATATATCAAAACAATTAATAGACAACAAAATATCAATAATGGATGCCCGGGATATATAGAAAGAACACTTATAGGACAGTAAAAATATGGTTACAAAATTTAACAACAACAAGCTTAGAAACATTAAGAAATAATCTGAAACTTAATAATGACATAGCAACATCAGCAATAGACATATTAACTAAATATGAAATATCAATTAGAAATGAATTTGGAAGTATGACAATGAAATAGAAGAACAACGAAAGATAAAATAATAATGAAATTTAATGAATAAATTAGCAATATGTAAAATGAGATACATAGATGAATATACATGTGCATTTAGAGAATATTATTATAAAGGAATATATACAAATGATGAAAGTAGAGAAATAAGAAAATTATATTACACAAAATTACTAATCATTTAGTTCAAAAATAATAAAAGATTGGGAAGAATCAAATCTGATAGATACACTAGGAGCTAGAGTAAAATTCTTACAACAATGGTTTATGAAATTATGTGAAAAACATAAAGAAGAATTAAAACTAGAAAAATATTAGTAAAAACTTAGCATATTGTACAAGTAAATTAGCACCCCAATTTGGATGCAAAAATTCATATAAAAAGAAAAGGATAAAAAGTATAAACGTTTCAAACAAAATATAAAGATAAAATCCCAAGAAAAGATATTATATAAAAATTATAAACACAAAAGACCACATAGAGTTAAGAAAAATATAGCAGAATGTAAATGTTATAATTGTGGAAAACTAGGACATTTAGCTAGAAAGCGTAAATTACCAAAAGATTTAAAGAAAAACAAATAACTGAGGTAATAATAGAAAGCGATAAATATACAGGTAGATTATTTAGATTATGAATTAGAAAATGAAGATAGCATATACGAATTTACAGATATTGAACTAGAAGATGAAATAGAGACTTACGATTATGGTAAGCGATATAAAAATAATAAGTAAAGAAGAATATCAAGATAATGAATATCTGAGAACAAAATAATATTTGATAAATATATGTTTGAACAAATAAAGGTAAAGAATTAGACTTAAGCATAGATAAGATATTAGAAGTACCTAAACTAAAAATTTATTCAAATTAAAACAAGATGAATATTATGTAATAAGCCAAAAGAACATGTAATAGATTGTAAATATATTAAAGGAAAAGCTAAAATGCCTATCATAAATAAAAATAATTAATAAAGAAATTCAAGATTTAAAATCAAAAATCCAATAAAATATGTACATTTAGAGGAACAGAAATATTAATAAAAGCATGTTTTAGAGAAGGAATAGATACACCTATAGAATTATATTTAGCGGATGATACAATAATTCAACCTATAGAAAAAGTATAATAAGTGCAGTTAGAGAAATCTAATATACCAAAATTTAAATTTATAATAAGTGCAAACTATTCAGTGCAATAGAAGACAAGAACATAGATAAATCACTAGTACTATCTTTGGAAAATGTCAGACTAGAATTAGCACTGTGAAGTAAAATATTTACAAGAAGATGTAAAAATTTATATGTATTAACTACAAAGCATAAAACAACGACAAAAATAAGATTCAAAAATCAAAATAGAAAATCCATTTGATAAAATAATTACGAATTGATAATAATGATTACGATTATAAAGAACTAGATATTGAAGAAGATTTAGAGATAGTAAAAGAAAGATTAAGTACATCTAAAAGATTAAGCTATGATACACCTTCATCATCAAGAACTAGTACATCTAGAAGATTAGATTATGATTTAATACCTAAGTTAAAAGAACTACAACAAGATGAAATCCAACCATACCAATATTATATTACAGGAATATTAGACCAAAGAAAATATTTAATAACTATAAATACAGACAACAGAAAACCAAATTATAAGAGAATTAGTCAAAGAACATGAAATAATTACAGGAGAAAATATAAACATAGAATTACCTAGAGCTTTGGTAAATATAGAAGAAACTCTTTGAACAAGAACTAATTATTGGAGGAATACCAATAAAAATTAAATTCAAAATACATCAAGGAAATAATAATATTACTTTAGGAATAAAATGGCTAGAAACAGTTAGACCATATAATTTAGATGATAAACAATTAACAATAACTTATGAAACTAAGAAAGTAATTATTAAAAGAACAATTATATGATAAAATAACAACATCTTAATATAATGACAAAAATATACATTTTAGCAAAAATAATTATAGAAGGATATTATAATAGATATTACACACCTATGATAGACACAGGAGCAGAAGCAAACATGTGCAAACATAATTGTCTACCAGATAGTAAATGGGAAAAATTAAAAACACCATTAATAGTAACATGATTCAATAATGAAGGAAGCATGATAACACATAAAGCTAGAAATATAAAAACACAAATATGGGATAAAATATTAATAATCGAAGAAATCTATAGTTATGAATTTACAAATAAAGATATATTATTAGGAATGCCTTTTTTAGAAAAATTATATCCACACACTATAACAAAAACACATTGGTGGTTCACTACCATATGTAATCACAAAATAGTAGCAAAAAGAGTTAATAATAAAATCAGAAAAAATACACCATGGATAAAAGGAAGTGAAAAAATTACCCAAAAATTAGAAAATGTAACAACTAATGATCATAAAATAGAAATTATAATAGATAAAATACAAGCAATAAACGATAAATTAAATTCATTATATAACGAAAACCCATTACAAGGATGGGATAAACATAAAACAAAAGTAAAAATTGAACTAATAGATAAAAATAGTATAATAACACAAAAACCATTAAGATATAATTTTGAAGACCAATCAGAATTTAAAATGCATATAAATGAATTATTAGAAAATAAGTATATACAAGAAAGCAATAGTAAACATAATAGTCCAGCATTCATAGTAAATAAACATAGTGAACAAAAAAGAGGAAAAACTAGAATGGTTATTGATTATAGAAATCTAAACGCAAAAACTAAAACATATAATTATCCTATACCTAATAAAATATTAAAAGTAAGACAAATACAAGGATATAATTACTTTAATAAATTTGACTGTAAATCAGGATTTTACCACTTAAAACTAGAAGAAGAATCTAAACATTTAACGACATTCAGCATACCACAGGTTTTCACGAATGGAATGTTCTACCATTTGGATATAAAAGCGCACTGTAGATATCAACATTTTATGGATACATATTTTAACCAACTAGAAAATTGTATAGTATATATAGATGATATACTATTATACTCAAGAACAAAAGAAGAACATTTAAAGTTATTAGAAAAATTTATACATCAGGAATTAGCTTATCAAAAAAGAAAGCTGAAATTATGCAAAATCAAATAGAATTCTTAGGAATTCAAATAGATAAAAATGGAGTAAAAATGCAAACACATATTGTACAAAAGATAAATAATTCTGAAGAATTATTAGACACTAAGAAAAAATTACAATCCTTCTTAGGATTAGTTAATCAAGTAAGAGAATATATACCAAAATTAGCAGAAAATTTAAAACCATTACAGAAAAAATTAAAGAAAGATATAGAATATCACTTTGATGAACAAGACAAAAAATATATCAGAAAAATAAAACTAATGTGTAAAGATTTACCAAAATTATACTTTCCAGATGAAAATAAACAATTTACTTATATAGTAGAAACAGACTCAAGTGACCATAGTTACGGAGGAGTATTAAAATATAAATATATAAATGAAAAAATAGAACATCACTGTAGATACTATTTCGGATCATATACAGACCCACAAATAAAATGGGAAATAAATAGAAAAGAATTATTTGCCTTATATAAATGTTTATTAGCTTTCTCCTTCATCTTATTTATAGGCAAAACTTTACATTACTATTCATGAACAGTGACTTGACCTTTACTATTCATGAGCGGTAGACTCTTACTATTTATGTACGATTGACCTCTACTATTTACACAAAACTTAACCTTACTATTTACATAATTGACATTTCACTATTTATAAATAGTGTCACATCGATGACTCAAATAAAAACAAACTACTTTACTTTTACTTTACAAAAGAAACAAAAACTTTAAAAAGAAGATTCCTACTTTTGACTAAATTACATAGATGTCTTCATATCTTTTGTTTTGTCAATTTGTCTTTATCGATCTGCGGATATTTTGTATCTTCCTTGTGATTGTTTTACTCGGTATGCGGTTGGAACTTGGTTATCTTCTCCTTGGCATTTGGAACATATATGCTCGAATATTTACTCGATAGTTGTACAATATCTTGTTAATAATCTTTGGTGAAATGAAATTTTTCTTGGTAGCTCGTGTAGTTGGTGTATTTTCTGGTTTTAGGAGACTTAGTATCCATTGCCGTATTTCCTCCATATCTCCTTCTCTTGTTTTCCGACAATTTGAATATATCATAGTGTTATCTCGGCTATAGTAACTCCATATTGTATTATTGTTTAAATAGTTATTTGCTAGTTCTGTCAATATTGTAGATATTCCAATAATTCTTTTATTTGCATAAAATTCTGGAATATCTACAATAGATATCTCGTTACTTTTTCTATCTTTTCGGTATTAGCATATCTCTAGTCAATCCTATCTTTATGACTTGTATAACGGTTTTATCTCGTCATATAGTATCTCTGCTGTATGAATAGAACTTTATAAAAATAGAGTTCCTTTAGTTATTCGTTTATAGGTTAAAAGGCTTTGTATAGTTCGGGTATCTTTGATATTTCATCTCCTGTATTTGTGTACCTTTGTACTAAGTAGTCCGTAGTTGTAACAAGTTGTAACCAAATTTGTATTTGTACCTGGTATGGCAATTAGTTTGTTGTATCCTTGTAAGTGTTGGGTAATATAATCGGTATTTGGTCCTTTTGGATTTATAGCTCTGGGATTTTTATTTAAATAAGTTTGGACTTTATAAATGTTTTCTATATAGGTACGTGTGATGTGGTTATATGTATTTTTCTGTTGGGCTAGGCTGTTTTTATATGTAGTTGTTTGTGGAGTAGGTACGAATTTTTGTATTTTTGGAGCTGTATATGGTTTATCAAAAAGTTTATTCATATTTGTATTTGTATAACTTTTTTTTTCTGTAGTTTTCTTTGTAGCTCCAGATGTACCTGCACCTGCATTTAAGCAAACGTTATGGGTTTTAGGGAGTTTCCCAACGTCTCCTTCTAGCTCTGGAATTTTAACGTCTTCCGATCGACGTAGCTCCGCATTTTTAACGTCATCTTTGACTACTAGCTTGCTCCTTTAGCTTTTGTATCTCACCATCCATACTATCCACTTTTTACAAAGTGTAGTTAGGAGGTTGAGTATCGATCTATTGTATTTATGCATTCAATATTTTTCTCTTGAGAGGTGATCTGCAATCACATTTTTGTCAGTTTTTATAACTTCAATTGTAAATGAAAAATTCAATATATTGACTACCAGTCTTCTTATTTCTTTTGTTGTAACTGAGTCTTGTACTTTTTTGGTTATCCACCATTTTACCTGTGTATTATCTGTTCTAACAATAAATTTGTTATATACAATGTATGGCTCAAAAGCTAATAAACATTTATATAAGGCAAATAATTCTTTTCTATTTATTTCCCATTTTATTTGTGGGTCTGTATATGATCCGGAATAGTATCTACAGTGATGTTCTATTTTTTCATTTATATATTTATATTTTAATACTCCTCCGTAACTATGGTCACTTGAGTCTGTTTCTACTATATAAGTAAATTGTTTATTTTCATCTGGAAAGTATAATTTTGGTAAATCTTTACACATTAGTTTTATTTTTCTGATATATTTTTTGTCTTGTTCATCAAAGTGATATTCTATATCTTTCTTTAATTTTTACTAATGGTTTTAAATTTTGCTAATTTTGGTATATATTCTCTTACTTGATTAACTAATCCTAAGAAGGATTGTAATTTTTTCTTAGTGTCTAATAATTCTTCAGAATTATTTATCTTTTGTACAATATGTGTTTGCATTTTTACTCCATTTTTATCTATTTGAATTCCTAAGAATTCTATTTGATTTTGCATAATTTCACTTTCTTTTTGATAAGCTAATTCTGATATTTCTATGATATGTATAAATTTTCTAATAACTTTAAATGTTCTTCTTTTGTTCTTGAGTATAATAGTATATCATCTATATATACTATACAATTTTCTAGTTGGTTAAAATATGTATCCATAAAATGTTGATATCTACCTGGTGCGTTTTTATATCCAAATGGTAGAACATTCCATTCGTAAAAACCTTGTGATACGATGAATCTTTGTTAAATGTTTAGATTCTTCTTCTAGTTTTAAGTGGTAAAATCTGATTCTGATCAAATTTACTAAAGTAATTATATCCTTGTATTTGTCTTACTTTTAATATTTTATTAGGTATAGGGTAATTATATGTTTTAGTTTTTGCATTTAGATTTCTATAATCAATAACCATTCTAGTTTTCCTCTTTTTGTTCACTATGTTTATTTACTATGAATCTTTGGACTATTATGTTTACTATTGCTTTCTTGTATATACTTATTTTCTAATAATTCATTTATATGCATTTTAAATTGATTGGTCTTCAAAATTATATCTTAATGATTTTTGTGTTATTATACTATTTTTATCTATTAGTTCAATTTTTACTTTTGTTTTATGTTTATCCCATCCTTGTAATGGGTTTTCGTTATATAATGAATTTAATTTATCGTTTATTGCTTGTATTTTATCTACTGTAAATATTATAATTTCTATTTTATGATCATTAGTTGTTACATTTTCTAATTTTTGGGTAATTTTTTCACTTCCTTTTATCCATGGTGTATTTTTTTTGATTTTATTATTAACTCTTTTTGCTCCTATTTTGTGATTACATATGGTAGTGAACCACCAATGTGTTTTTGTTATAGTGTGTGGATATAATTTTTCTAAAAAAGGCATTCCTAATAATATATCTTTATTTGTAAATTCATAACTATAGATTTCTTCGATTATTAATATTTTATCCCATATTTGTGTTTTTATATTTCTAGCTTTATGTGTTATCATGCTTCCTTCATTATTAAATCCTGTTACTATTAATGGTGTTTTTAATTTTTCTCATTTACTATCTGGTAGACAATTATGTTTGCACATATTTGCTTCTGCTCCTGTGTCTATCATAGGTGTGTAATATCTATTATAGTATCCTTCTATAATTATTTTTGCTAAAATGTATATTTTTGTCATTATATTAAGATGTTGTTATTTTATCATATAATTGTTCTTTTAATAATTACTTTCTTAGTTTCATAAGTTATTGTTAATTGTTTATCATCTAAATTATATGGTCTAACTATTTCTAGCCATTTTATTCCTAAAGTAATATTATTATTTCCTTGATGTATTTTGAATTTAATTTTTATTGGTATTCCTCCAATAATTAGTTCTTGTTCAGTAGTTTCTTCTATATTTACCAAAGCTCTAGGTAATTACTGTGTTTATATTTTCTCTGTAATTATTTCATGTTCTTTGACTAATTCTCTTATAATTTGGTTTCTGTTTGTCTGTATTTATAGTTATTAAATATTTTCTTTGGTCTAATATTCCTGTAATATAATATTGGTATGGTTGGATTTCATCTTGTTGTAGTTCTTTTAACTTAGGTATTAAATCATAATCTAATCTTCTAGATGTACTAGTTCTTGATGATGAAGGTGTATCATAGCTTAATCTTTTAGATGTACTTAATCTTTCTTTTACTATTTCTAAATCTTCTTCAATATCTAGTTCTTTATAACTGTAATCATTATTATCAATTACTGTAATTATTTTATCAAATGGATTTTCTATTTTGATTTTTGAATCTTAATTCTGGCTGTTATAGTATGTTTTGTAGTTAATACATATAAATTTTTACATCTTCTTTGTAAATATTTTACTTCACAGTGCTAATTCTAGTCCTGACATTTTCCAGTATAGTACTAGTGATTTATCTATGTTTTTGTCTTCTATTGCTACTGAATAATTTGCACTTATAATAAATTTAAATTTTTGATATATTAGATTTCGTCTAACTGCACTTATTATACTTTTTTCTATAGGTTGAATTATTCTATCATCTGCTAAATATAATTCTATAGGTGTATCTATTCCTTCTCTAAAACATGCTTTTATTAATATTTCTGTTGCTCCTAAATGTACATATTTTATTGGATTTTTTGATTTTAAATCTTGAATTTCTTTATTAATTATTTTTTTATTTATGATAGGTATTTTAGCTTTTCCTTTAATATATTTACAATCTATTACATGTTCTTTTTGGCTTATTACATAATATTTATCTTGTTTTAATTTGAATAAATTTTTTAGTTTAGGTACTTCTAATATCTTATCTATGCTTAAGTCTAATTCTTTACCTTTTATTTGTTCAAACATATATTTATCAAATATTATTTTTTGTTCTGTATATTCATTATCTTGATATTCTTCTTTACTTATTATTTTTATATCGCTTTCAGTCATAATCAGAAGCTGTCTCTATTTCATCTTCTAGTTCAATATCTGTAAATTCGTATATGCTATCTTCATTTTCTAATTCATAATCTAAATAATCTACCTGTTTATATTTATCGTTTTCTATTATTACCTCTGTTATTTGTTTTTTCTTTAAATCTTTTGGTAATTTCTGATTTCTAGCTAAATGTCCTAGTTTTCCACAATTATAACATTTACATTCTGTTATATTTTTCTTAACTCTATGTGGTCTTTTATGTTTATAATTTTTTATATAATATCTTTTTCGTGGGAGATGAGGGATGATTTTCCCTTTCTCCTTCATCTTATTTATAGGCAAAACTTTACATTACTATTCATGAACAGTGACTTGACATTTACTATTCATGAACAGTGACTGACTCTTACTATTTGTCTGATGCTTGACCTCTACTATTTACAAGAGCTTAACCCTTACTATTGCCATAATTGACCTTTCACTATTTATAAATAGTGTCCTGTCGGTGACTCCAAATAAAAACAAACTACTTTACTTCTACTTTACAAAAGAAAACAAAAACTTTATAAAAAGAAGGATAAGATGCTTATCCCACTTTTGACTCTTTACATATCTGTCTTCATCATATCTTTTGTTTTGTCGGCTGTCTTCATCAGGCTGCCGGCTATCTCTTTGTCTTTTGTTTTTGGTATTTTATTCCAGCTGTACGGTTGGAACTTCGTTATCTTCTCCGTGACACTTGGAACATATATGCTCTGAGTATTTGCTGCTAATAGTTGTGCAATATCTTGTCAATAATACTGGTGAAATGAAATTTTTCTTGATAGCTCGTGTAGTTGGTATATTTTCTGGTTTTAGGAGACTTAGTATCCATTGCCGTATTTCCTCCATATCTCCTTCTCTTGTTTCCCGACAATTTGAATATATCATAGTGTTATCTCGGCTATAGTAACTCCATATTGTATTATTGTTTAAATAGTTATTTGCTAGTTCTGTCAATATTGTAGCTATTCCAATAATTCTTTTATTTGCATAAAATTCTGGAATATCTACAATAGATATCTCGTTCTGTTTTTCTATTTTCTCCGGTATTAGCATATCTCTAGTCAATCCTATCTTTATGACTTGTATAACCGGTTTTATCTCGTCATATAGTATCTCTGCTGTGGCTGAATAGAACTTTATAAAAAATAGAGTTTCTTTAGTTATTCGTTTATAGGTTAAAAATGCTTTGTATAGTTCAGGTATTTTTGATATTTCGTCTCCTGTAGCTGTGTACACTGTACTAAGTAGTCCGTAATTGTAACAAGTTGTTACCAAATTTGTATTTGTACCTGGTAGGGCAATTAACTTGTTGTATCCTTGTAGATGTTGAGTAATGTAATCGGTATTTGGTTCTTTTGGATTTATAGCTCTGGGGTTTTTATTTAGGTAAGTTTGGATTTTATAAATATTTTCTGTATATGTATGGGTAATATGGGTATATGTATTTTTCTGTTGGGCTAAATTTGTTTTTGTATGTATTAGTTTGAGGTAGAGTGCAGTTTTTGTATCTTTGGGTGTATATGGTTTATCAAAAGTTTATTCATATTTGTATTTGTATAACTTTTTCTTCTGTAGTTTTCTTTGTAGCTCGGATGTACCGCATCTGCATTCAAATAAACATTATGGGTTTTAGGAGTTTCCCAGCGTCTCCTTCTAGCTCTGGAATTTTAACGTCTTCCGATCGGCGTAGCTCCGCATTTTTAACGTCATCTTTGCTGACTACTAGCTTGCTCCTTTAGCTTTTGTATCTCACCATCCATACTATCCACTTTTTACAAAGTGTAGTTAGGAGGTTGAGTATCGATCTATTGTATTTATGCATTTCAATATTTTTCTCTTGAGAGGTGATCTGCAATCACATTTTTGTCGATTTTATAACTTCAATTGTAAATGAAAAATTCAATATATTGACTACCAGTCTTCTTATTTCTTTTGTTGTATGCGAGTCTTGTACTTTTTGGTTATCCACCATTTTACATGTATTATCTGTTCTAACAATAAATTTGTTATATACAATGTATGGCTCAAAAGCTAATAAACATTTATATAAGGCAAATAATTCTTTTCTATTTATTTCCCATTTTATTTGTGGAGTGTATATGATCCGAATAGTATCTCTGATGATGTTCTATTTTTTCATTTATATATTTATATTTTAATACTCCTTCAGTAACTATGGTCACTTGAGTGCATTTCTACTATATAAGTAAATTGTTTATTTTCATCTGGAAAGTATAATTTTGGTAAATCTTTACACATTAGTTTTATTTTTACGATATATTTTTGTCTTGTTCATCAAAGTGATATTCTATATCTTTCTTTAATTTTTTCTGTAATGGTTTTAAATTTTACGCTAATTTTGGTATATATTCTCTTACTTGATTAACTAATCCTAAGAAGGATTGTAATTTTTCTTAGTGTCTAATAATTCTTGAATTATTTATCTTTTAATACAATATGTGTTTGCATTTTTACTCCATTTTTATCTATTTGAATTCCTAAGAATTCTATTTGATTTTGCATAATTTCAGCTTTCTTTTTTGATAAGCTAATTCATGATATTTCTATGATATGTATAAATTTTTCTAATAACTTTAAATGTTCTTCTTTTGTTCTTGAGTATAATAGTATATCATCTATATATACTATACAATTTTCTAGTTGGTTAAAATATGTATTCATAAAATGTTGATATCTACAGTGCGTTTTATATCCAAATGGTAGAACATTCCATTCGTAAAAACCTTGTAGTGCAGTGAATCTTTGTTAAATGTTTAGATTCTTCTTCTAGTTTTAAGTGGTAAAATCTGATTTCTGATCAAATTTACTAAAGTAATTATATCCTTGTATTTGTCTTACTTTTAATATTTTATTAGGTATAGGATAATTATATGTTTTAGTTTTTGCATTTAGATTTCTATAATCAATAACCATTCTAGTTTTCCTTTTTGTTCACTATGTTTATTTACTATGAATCTTTGGACTATTATGTTTACTATTGCTTTCTTGTATATACTTATTTTCTAATAATTCATTTATATGCATTTTAAATTCTGATTGGTCTTCAAAATTATATCTTAATGATTTTTGTGTTATTATACTATTTTTATCTATTAGTTCAATTTTTACTTTTGTTTTATGTTTATCCCATCCTTGTAATGGGTTTTCGTTATATAATGAATTTAATTTATCGTTTATTGCTTGTATTTTATCTACTGTAAATATTATAATTTCTATTTTATGATCATTAGTTGTTACATTTTCTAATTTTTGGGTAATTTTTTCACTTCCTTTTATCCATGGTGTATTTTTTCTGATTTTATTATTAACTCTTTTTGCTCCTATCTTGTGATTACATATGGTAGTGAACCACCAATGCGTTTTTGTTATAGTGTGTGGATATAGTTTTTCTAAAAAAGGCATTCCTAATAATATATCTTTATTTGTAAATTCATAACTATAGATTTCTTCGATTATTAATATTTTATCCCATATTTGTGTTTTTATATTTCTAGCTTTATGTGTTATCATGCTTCCTTCATTATTAAATCCTGTTACTATTAATGGTGTTTTTAATTTTTCCCATTTACTATCTGGTAGACAATTATGTTTGCACATGTTTGCTTCTGCTCCTGTGTCTATCATAGGTGTGTAATATCTATTATAATATCCTTCTATAATTATTTTTGCTAAAATGTATATTTTTGTCATTATATTAAGATGTTGTTATTTTATCATATAATTGTTCTTTTAATAATTACTTTCTTAGTTTCATAAGTTATTGTTAATTGTTTATCATCTAAATTATATGGTCTAACTGTTTCTAGCCATTTTATTCCTAAAGTAATATTATTATTTCCTTGATGTATTTTGAATTTAATTTTTATTGGTATTCCTCCAATAATTAGTTCTTGTTCAGTAGTTTCTTTTATATTTACCAAAGCTCTAGGTAATTCTGTGTTTATATTTTCTCCTGTAATTATTTCATGTTCTTTGACTAATTCTCTTATAATTTGATTTTCTGTTTGTCCTGTATTTATAGTTATTAAATATTTTCTTTGGTCTAATATTCCTGTAATATAATATTGGTATGGTTGAATTTCATCTTGTTGTAGTTCTTTTAACTTAGGTATTAAATCATAATCTAATCTTCTAGATGTACTAGTTCTTGATGATGAAGGTGTATCATAGCTTAATCTTTTAGATGTACTTAATCTTTCTTTTACTATCTCTAAATCTTCTTCAATATCTAGTTCTTTATAACTGTAATCATTATTATCAATTCTTGTAATTATTTTATCAAATGGATTTTCTATTTTGATTTTTGAATCTTATTTTTCTTTGTTGTTTTATGCTTTGTAGTTAATACATATAAATTTTTACATCTTCTTTGTAAATATTTTACTTCACAGTGCTAATTCTATGCGACATTTTCCAATATAGTACCAGTGATTTATCTATGTTCTTGTCTTCTATTGCTCTTGAATAGTTTGCACTTATTATAAATTTAAATTTTTGGTATATTAGATTTCCTCTAACGCACTTATTATACTTTTTCTATAGGTTGAATTATTCTATCATCTGCTAAATATAATTCTATAGGTGTATCTATTCCTTCTCTAAAACATGCTTTTATTAATATTTACTTTGCTCCTAAATGTACATATTTTATTGGATTTTTGATTTTAAATCTTGAATTTCTTTATTAATTATTTTTTTTTATGATAGGTATTTTAGCTTTTCCTTTAATATATTTACAATCTATTACATGTTCTTTTTGGCTTATTACATAATATTCATCTTGTTTTAATTTGAATAAATTTTTTAGTTTAGGTACTTCTAATATCTTATCTATGCTTAAGTCTAATTCTTTACCTTTTATTTGTTCAAACATATTATTATCAAATATTATTTTTTGTTCTGTATATTCATTATCTTGATATTCTTCTTTACTTATTATTTTTATATCGCTTTCAGTCATAATCAGAAGCTGTCTCTATTTCATCTTCTAGTTCAATATCTGTAAATTCGTATATGCTATCTTCATTTTCTAATTCATAATCTAAATAATCTACCTATTTATATTTATCGTTTTCTATTATTACCTCTGTTATTTGTTTTTTCTTTAAATCTTTTGGTAATTTACAGTTTCTAGCTAAATGTCCTAGTTTTCCACAATTATAACATTTACATTCTGTTATATTTTTCTTAACTCTATGTGGTCTTTTGTGTTTATAATTTTTTATATAATATCTTTTTCTTGGGATTTTATCTTTATATTTTGTTTTGAAACGTTTATACTTTTTTATCCTTTTTTTTTATATGAATTTTTGCATCCAAATTGGGGTGCTAATTTACTTGTACAATATGCTAGGTTTTTTACTAATATTTTTTCTAGTTTTAATTCTTCTTTATGTTTTTCACATAATTTCATAAACCATTGTTGTAAGAATTTTACTCTAGCTCCTAGTGTATCTACTGTATTTGATTCTTCCCAATCTTTTATTATTTTTGAACTAAATGGTTCTGGTAATTTTGTGTAATATAATTTTCTTATTTCTCTACTTTCATCATTTGTATATATTCCTTTATAATAATATTCTCTAAATGCACATGTATATTCATCTATGTATCTCATTTTACATATTGCTAATTTATTCATTAAATTTCTATTTATTATTTTATCTTTCTGTTGTTCTTCTATTTCTGTTGTCATACTTCCAAATTCATTTCTAATTGATATTTCATATTTAGTTAATATGTCTATTGCTGATGTTGCTATGTCATTATTAAGTTTCGTATTATTTCTTAATGTTTCTAAGCTTGTTGTTGTTAAATTTTGTAACCATATTTTCTTTGTTCCTATAAGTGTTCTTTCTATATATCTGGGGCATCCATTATTGATATTTTGTTGTCTATTAATTGTTTTGATATATAACCTATCCATAATTGAATTGTTTTATTTGTATACGCTCTGTGATCCAAATCTAAGAAATTATTTTGATATGTAGTTTGTCTAGGTATCCAATTTTTATTTAATCTTTTATCCCATAAAACTTTATCTCTATTTTCTTTTTCATAAGTATAATATGTTGGGGTTGTATCAATTCGTGTTTTAGAATTTGAAGTACTAGGTTTCTCATCTAAATTTCCTACATTTATTTCTATATTTTTATCTTTTTCTATAAGGTCAGTATATGTTTCTGAATATGATTCATAATTATTTTCTGAAATATTATCATTTTCTTCTCCATTTATTTCATTTATTTCTTCTATTTTTAATTCAGGTAATTCTTCTGTTTCTTCTAACATTGTTTTAAATTTTTCTATTTCTTGATTTAACTTTAATTCTTCAGTTCTTTTCTTATATTCTTCTTTTGCTTTTAATTTTTCTTCATATAATTGTTTAAGTCTTTCTAATTCTTTTTGTAATTCTTGAATTCTAGTATCTTTTACTTCTTCTATTTGTTTAATTTCTTTTTTAGCTTGTTCTCTAATTTTTTCAATTTCTTTTCTTCTATCTATTTCTTCATTTTCTTTATTTAATCTTACCATAGTTGTTAGACTATCTTCTAATTTTGCTGATTCTTTATCTGGCATTAGATATAATTGGGTTCCTATTTTTTTATATCTTCGTTCTAAGTTTGAATGTATTATTTTTATTTCTAATCCATCTTGACTTTTATATATCTTTTCTTCTACAGCATATTCTTCTTTATTCATTATAAGTTATGTTGATATTTATATTCTAAGTGTTGTAATTGTAGATCTAATAAAAATATCGTTTTTCTTTGTGCTTTTATAGATTTTTGGCATACTCCTGCCCATATATTTTCTTCTAGTCTATTTTGTCTAAATCTTAATTCTTGTTTTATTTCATTAATTTTTTCTAATAATTGTTCTTTATAAGTTTCATCCATTATAAGTTTGAAAACATTTTTTCATAATATCCTTGCTTTTTTATCATAAGATTTTGTATTTCTTTTATATTTTCATAAATATATTCTAAGTATTCCATATCTTGGGTTCTTCGATATATTATAATATTATTTATTAAAAGTTTATTTAGTAGATCTAAATCTTCCATAGTTTGTAGCCAATATGTTAGATATTCGTAGTTTATCATTAATCTGAATATAAGTCATATAATTCATACATGCTTTGGATAGTTAGTTCCTGCCAATTTTGTTCTATGAGTTCCATTATTCTGTCTATTTCTGTTATTTCTTCAATGAGTAAAAGATCATAAATTTTTCGTTTTATGTCAATATTAAGTGTTTTAAGGATATATAAAATAAGTATTTTATAATTATAATCTCCATTTAATAAGTATATATCCATCATTTGCATGATTTCTAACGATTTATTCCTTCTAACCTTCTTGTTTGTTATTATCAATTATCAAATTATATTAAAGTTATTCTAAATAAATTCTTTTGGTCACTACTATGATTTTCAGCTTCAATCAGTTACCCTAACAGCGCCTTCAACAAGTTCGTACTTCCTCAAAGCGGCTCTCTTTTGCCTAAGCGGGTTTCCGGTTTCGGATGGCATAGTCTGGGCTTACCTATTCTCAGCTTACCTTCGTTCATAGCAAACTACTTCGAATCTATTTAGTATAACAATACTATAACATGATAATTATTTAATAATAATCAAGAGATTATCAGGAATAAGATAGTTTAGTTATTCATATTAAAATATGAACATACCTCAGTTTGTAGATTTTCTGGAATTGATTCCTTCATAGCTTCCTGGTTATTACTAGATTTCTCCATTTATATTTTTCTTATCTAGCTCTGATACCAATATGAGGATCTTTGCGGAATTTGAGAGAAGTGGAGAGAAGTGGGAGATGAGGGATGACCTTATAGAAAAAGATAAAAATATAGAAATAAATGTAGGAAATTTAGATGAGAAACCTAGTACTTCAAATTCTAAAACACGAATTGATACAACCCCAACATATTATACTTATGAAAAAGAAAATAGAGATAAAGTTTTATGGGATAAAAGATTAAATAAAAATTGGATACCTAGACAAACTACAGACCAAAATAATTTCTTAGATTTGGACTGCGTAGCAGATACAAATAAAACAATTCAATTATGGATTGGTTATATATCAAAACAATTAATAGACAACAAAATATCAATAATGGATGCCCCAGGATATATAGAAAGAACACTTATAGGAACAGTAAAAATATGGTTACAAAATTTAACAACAACAAGCTTAGAAACATTAAGAAATAATATGAAACTTAATAATGACATAGCAACATCAGCAATAGACATATTAACTAAATATGAAATATCAATTAGAAATGAATTTGGAAGTATGACAACAGAAATAGAAGAACAACAGAAAGATAAAATAATAAACAGAAATTTAATGAATAAATTAGCAATATGTAAAATGAGATACATAGATGAATATACATGTGCATTTAGAGAATATTATTATAAAGGAATATATACAAATGATGAAAGTAGAGAAATAAGAAAATTATATTACACAAAATTACCAGAACCATTTAGTTCAAAAATAATAAAAGATTGGGAAGAATCAAATACAATAGATACACTAGGAGCTAGAGTAAAATTCTTACAACAATGGTTTATGAAATTATGTGAAAAACATAAAGAAGAATTAAAACTAGAAAAAATATTAGTAAAAAACTTAGCATATTGTACAAGTAAATTAGCACCCCAATTTGGATGCAAAAATTCATATAAAAAGAAAAGGATAAAAAAGTATAAACGTTTCAAAACAAAATATAAAGATAAAATCCCAAGAAAAGATATTATATAAAAAATTATAAACACAAAAGACCACATAGAGTTAAGAAAATATAACGAGAATGTAAATGTTATAATTGTGGAAAACTAGGACATTTAGCTAGAAAGCTGTAAATTACCAAAAGATTTAAAGAAAAACAAATAACAAAGGTAATAATAGAAAGCGATAAATATAAGCAGTAGATTATTTAGATTATGAATTAGAAAATGAAGATAGCATATACGAATTCTGAGATATTGAACTAGAAGATGAAATAGAGACGACTTACGATTATGACTGAAGCGATATAAAAATAATAAGTAAAGAAGAATATCAAGATAATGAATATACAGAACAAAAAATAATATTTGATAATAATATGTTTGAACAAATAAAAGGTAAAGAATTAGACTTAAGCATAGATAAGATATTAGAAGTACCTAAACTAAAAAATTTATTCAAATTAAAACAAGATGAATATTATGTAATAAGCCAAAAGAACATGTAATAGATTGTAAATATATTAAAGGAAAAGCTAAAATACCTATCATAAATAAAAATAATTAATAAAGAAATTCAAGATTTAAAATCAAAAATCCAATAAAATATGTACATTTAGGAGCAAATGAAATACTAATAAAAGCATGTTTTAGAGAAGGAATAGATACACCTATAGAATTATATTTAGCGGATGATAGAATAATTCAACCTATAGAAAAAAGTATAATAAGTGCAGTTAGAGGAACTCTAATATATCAAAAATTTAAATTTATTATAAGTGCAAATTATTCAGTAGCAATAGAAGACAAAAACATAGATAAATCACTAGTACTATACTGGAAAATGTCGGGACTAGAATTAGCACGAAGTAAAATATTTACAAGAAGATGTAAAAATTTATATGTATTAACTACAAAACATAAAATAACAACAGAAATAAGATTCAAAAATCAAAATAGAAAATCCATTTGATAAAATAATTACGAATTGATAATAATGATTACAGTTATAAAGAACTAGATATTGAAGAAGATTTAGAGATAGTAAAAGAAAGATTAAGTACATCTAAAAGATTAAGCTATGGTACACCTTCATCATCAAGAACTAGTACATCTAGAAGATTAGATTATGATTTAATACCTAAGTTAAAAGAACTACAACAAGATGAAATCCAAACATACCAATATTATATTACAGGAATATTAGACCAAAGAAAATATTTAATAACTATAAATACAGGACAAACAGAAAATCAAATTATAAGAGAATTAGTCAAAGAACATGAAATAATTACAGGAGAAAATATAAACACAGAATTACCTAGAGCTTTGGTAAATATAGAAGAAACTACTGAACAAGAACTAATTATTGGAGGAATACCAATAAAAATTAAATTCAAAATACATCAAGGAAATAATAATATTACTTTAGGAATAAAATGGCTAGAAAGCAGTTAGACCATATAATTTAGATGATAAACAATTAACAATAACTTATGAAACTAAGAAAGTAATTATTAAAAGAACAATTATATGATAAAATAACAACATCTTAATATAATGACAAAAATATACATTTTAGCAAAAATAATTATAGAAGGATATTATAATAGATATTACACACCTATGATAGACACAGAGGAAGCAAACATGTGCAAACATAATTGTCTACGGATAGTAAATGGGAAAAATTAAAAACACCATTAATAATGTGAGATTTAATAATGAAGGAAGCATGATAACACATAAAGCTAGAAATATAAAAACACAAATATGGATAAAATATTAATAATCGAAGAGATCTATAGTTATGAATTTACAAATAAAGATATATTATTAGGAATGCCTTTTTTAGAAAAACTATATCCACACACTATAACAAAAACACATTGGTGGTTCACTACCATATGTAATCACAAAATAGGAGCAAAAGAGTTAATAATAAAATCGGAAAAATACACCATGGATAAAAGGAAGTGAAAAATTACCCAAAAATTAAAAATGTAACAACTAATGATCATAAAATAGAAATTATAATATTCACGAGATAAAATACAAGCAATAAACGATAAATTAAATTCATTATATAACGAAAACCCATTGCAAGGATGGGATAAACATAAAAGCGAAAGTAAAAATTGAACTAATAGATGAAAATAGTATAATAACACAAAAACCATTAAGATATAATTTTGAAGACCAATCAGAATTTAAAATGCATATAAATGAATTATTAGAAAATAATTATATACAAGAAAGCAATAGTAAACATAATAGTCCGATTCATAGTAAATAAACATAGTGAGCGAGAAAGAGGAAAAATAAAACATCACTGTAGATATTATTTGAATTACGTATACAAATAAAATGGGAAATAAATAGAAAAGAATTATTTGCCTTATATAAATGTTTATTAGCTTTTGAGCCATACATTGTATATAACAAATTTATTGTTAGAACAGATAATACACAGGTAAAATGGTGGATAACCAAAAAAGTATAAGATTCAGTTACAACAAAAGAAATAAGAAGATTAGTGGTCAATATATTGAATTTTTCATTTACAATTGAAGTTATAAAAACTGACAAAAATATGATTGCAGATCACCTCTCAAGAGAAAAATATTGAACAGACAAATACAATGGATCAGATATTAAACCTCCTAACTACACTTTGCAAAAAAGTGGATAGTATGGAAGGTGAGATACAAAAGCTCAAAGAGCAAGCTAGTAGTCGTGACATGACGTAAAAATGCGAACTACGTCGATCGGAAGGCGTTAAAATTCCAGAGCTAGAAGGAGGCGTTGGGAAACTCCTAAAACCCATAATGTTTGTTTGAATGCAGTGCGGTACATACGGAGCTACAAAGAAAACTACAGAAGAAAAAAGTTATACAAATACAAATATGAATAAACTTTTTGATAAACCATATACAGCTCCAAAGATACAAAAATCCGTACCTACTCCTCAAACTAATACATACAAAAACAGCCTAGCCCAACAGAAAAATACATATACCCATATTACCCGTACATATACAGAAAATATTTATAAAATCCAAACTTACCTAAATAAAAACCCCAGAGCTATAAATCCAAAAGAACCAAATACCGATTACATTACTCAACATCTACAAGGATACAACAAGTTAATTGCCCTACCAGGTACAAATACAAATTTGGTAACAACTTGTTACAATTACGGACTACTTAGTACAGTGTACACTACGAGGCGAAATATCAAAAATACCTGAACTATAGAAAGAATTCTTAACCTACTATCGATTTACTAAAGGTACTCTATTTTTCATATAGTTCTATACTGACTCTGTGAAATACTATATGACGAAATAAAACCAGATTATACAGTAATAAAAATTGGTTTGACCGAGAGATATGTTAATTAGGAAAGATAGAAAAACAAGATGAGATACCTATTGTAGATATTCCCGATTTCTCGCCAATAAAATAGTTATCGGAATAGCGACAATACTAACGAGTTAGCAAATAATTACCTAAATAATAATACAATATGGAGCTACTATAGCCGAGATAATACAATGATATATTCAAACTGTCGAGAAACAAGAGAAGGAGATATGGAAGAAATACGTCAGTGGATACTGAGTATCCTAACAGCAGAAAATATACCAACTCCCCGAGCTGTCAAGAAAATTTCATTTCACGATGATATTGACAAGATATTGCACAACTATTAGCAGAAATACTCGGAGCATATATGTTCCAAGTGTCACGGAGAAGATAACGAAGTTCCAACGTGCAGTGGAATAAAATACCAAAACAAAAGACAAAGAGATAGCCGCGGCTGATGAAGACAAAATTACAAAACAAAAGATATGATGAAGACAGATATGTAAAGAGTCAAAAGTGGGATAAGCATCTTATCCTTCTTTTTATAAAGTTTTTGTTTTCTTTACATGAATTCTAAACCTCCTGTAATTGAGATAGAGGATTCTGGTGATCAGATCCTTACACCCCCTTCCCTTGTTATTGATGTTGCTGAACATCATGGTTATATTGAGACCCTAGTCCCTGTAGCCCCCCCTTGCATGTTTGCTGGTGCTGAAGTTGTTGGAGGGAGGATGGTAGTTAAGGAGAGAACCTCTA
Organism: Solanum pinnatisectum; assembly: GCA_035578085.1. Lineage (NCBI taxonomy): Eukaryota > Viridiplantae > Streptophyta > Magnoliopsida > Solanales > Solanaceae > Solanum > Solanum pinnatisectum. The sequence goes on from JAWPEI010000057.1 coordinate 364,179, forward strand.
ATTTGCAGGAAGGGGAACCTAAGGGGAAGGAATTATCTCATGTTTTACATGAGAACCAAAGGACTGACCTTAGGAATGACCTTCAAGCTCCTACTACCACTATAAGTGCTGCTCAACAACAACAAAAATAGGTACAGCAAGGCATCATGGAGGGAAGTCAACAGGTACAGACAATCAAAGAAGGGCATAATCAGCTCCAAGGTTCTATGCCAAAGAATATGGGAAACAAAGCAATCTCCAGTAAACAAGCTGAGACTCCTAAAAGTAAGAACAAACCTAGCAAGAAAAGGAGAGACACTACCAAATGGAAACAGGCTGAACATCAACAAGAATAAATCCAAACTCTTGAGGGTCTAAACTCTAGCAAAACATTCATCATGGTGGAGCAAATTATAGATGTGATCCCCCTCAAGGCTGAGTCCAACACCCCTACTCTTGGAAAAACCCCGGATCAGGCCAAGGTTATTGTAAGAGATGAATATGAGGTGGAAAACTCTGAAAATGAAATGGATGAAGAGAATCCACATGGAAAGGCTCAAGAAGAAGATGATGAGACTAGTGAACTCCTGATCAAAGCTTTTAGCCCCAACAATGACACAGAACATGACAAGGAACTGCACCTGATCACCAATAAGCACGGACTTTCTCCCAGAGACATTCACCTGGAAAGACTCCCTCTCAAAAAATCATCTCCTATCATTCTTGTGACTGCAGGAAGACCAAATAGAAGACTGTTTACCTCTAAATCATCTCAAGGATTAGTACAACCATATGGAATGCTAGAGGTATCAATACCCAAGGTGTTATAGAAAGACTAAAAGATCTCAAATACATACACCATGTATCTATGATAGCTATCCTGGACCCTTTCTCTAACAAGGCCCATATAAACATGTTTAAAAGTATGCTTGCCATGGATTATGCTATTAGTAACATCAATGGGAAAATTTGGTTGTTCTAGACCAATGATATCACTTGTAAGGTGCTAGAAACAGATGAACAACAAACTATTTGTGAAATCAACCACATAGAAGTTCCAGAGATCTACATCAAGACTTTTGTATATGCAAAATGCAACGAAAATCACAGAAAACCCCTTTGGGACAGACTCCTTCACTTTGTTGATACTAGAGTTTCCACTCCTTGGTGCACTGTTGGAGATTGTAATGTTATAACAGACACTGATGAAAAGTTGGGTGGCATTGCCTATAACATGAGAAAAAGTCTACCATTTATTAGAGTTATTGAAGCTTGTGGACTCATGGATTTGGGGTTTAATGGACCAAGATTCAGTTGGTCTAATCAAAGGGGTGGCAATTTCAGAATCTGGAAAAGATTGGACAGGGCTATGGTAAATGATAGATGGTTACAAGTCATGCCTCACACTAGCATTACACATCTCCCCTCTTTGGGGTTTGATCACTGTCCACTCCTTATGGAAATAAATGCCAGGCCTAAAAACTACATTAAATACTTCAGATTCCTTAGGATTTACAGTAACAAGATAAGAAACAAAGAGAGAGAGATAAACAAACTCACAATTTTTATTCAAACGGAAGCAAACATGAAAGTGAAAGCAATCCTCATTACAACGGAGTACCAAAGGATAAGAAAAAATTTAGATTGAAATTTTTCTAATGCCTTTTAACTAATAAACTTAAGGCTTATATAGACTTCCAAAAGATAAGAGAAATTAAGAAGCTTTCTTCTGATTGGCTGCTACGAGAATCTCTTTATCTTGAATACGACTTTTGAGGCGTTCCCTTTAATAAAGTTGTCTGCCATTGCTTTTGGAAAGTAGTGGCTACTTTTTCTTTTGTCGGGCATCTACTTTTTTGGAAAGTGATTGCTGCTTTTTGAAAAGTCGTCGGCCACCTTCAAAGTGATGGCTACTTCCGCAACATGCCAAAGTATCTTTTGTTGTTGTGGGATTCCTTGTCTAATTAATTTAATAATTAATCAAGAGATATTCCAACTCTTTGAGTTTCATCTCTTACCTTCTTAAATAATTCTGACTCTTTGAGTCTCTATTCAGAAGGTCAGTAATTTTGGATTTTAATATCCTCTACTGGATTATTTATTTAATTAATCATAGAATGGATCTAAGTAAGACTGTGCTAAAGCTTTTGGCTTCAACATATCTCCATTATCATCACTTAGGGAAGAAGCCTCATTTAGTAGCTGCAAGACTGTCTCATCATTAGGCTTATCTTTTTCTAAATCTGACAAGGCTTGCTGGAGCCTTTTCTTTAAATCATCTTTAGACGATGATTTCTTACCAGATGTTGATGTTGTTGATGGACGTTGAGTCTCTTTAGGAGCTGGAGGCCACCCTTTAATGAATATCTCTTTAGATAAATATTTGATCCTATCAAATACATGGATAGAAAAAGTCCAACTAATAATGAAGGAAACTCTTTTTTGCACAAAATATTTACACAACTTAATGTGCTCTGGAAGAGTAGAAATATCTTGCTCAGTTTGAAACTGGTTAAATTTATCTAAAAATGTTTTTGGTAAAACTTTTTTATTTCCTCCAAAACAATTCCACCATTCGTAGAACCGTCTGGGGATAACAGATTTGGAAAATTCTAGACTATATTTGACAAATCATGTATGAGTGGTTGGCCTTAAAAATAGAAAGTTAAACCAAGCATTTTTATAGTCAAACCAATTAAATGTTTGGGGTCTATGTTCCCTTGAAAGATTGATAGGAGTATACAAATGGTCTACTTACCATTCGAAAGGAGATAAAACCTTTTTAATTGTAAATTTCGAATATGCAATGCTATCCAGATCTGAATCATGACTTAGCTTATGCTCCACTTCGATGGAACCTGTATCAACCAAAATAAACTCATAATATTTCCTTGTTTTTAATGGATTTTTCAGTATCCACATAATTGCGATTAGTGTAGCAAAGTTTAAGCAAATGCTTAACCTCGTAATTTTCATATTCTTTGTCAAGAGCAAGGATTGGGTTAACCTACAAAGTTACCATGTCGAAGACTTCTCGTTCTCTAGGTTTATTGTGAGAAGGAGAGACTGCCTCTAGAAAGCTTTTCGGAGTTTTCATGGTATAAGAATCCTTGGTTTGTGGGGAGGAAAATCTGGGTTTTCCTGAGAGGGAAAAAGATCATGGTTCTGATTCTTTTGAAAAGGGTTTCTTTAGAATCAATGGATTTGATGAGGATGAGCTAGGTGGTAGAGGTGGAAAAGGAGTTATAGCGTAAGAGGGATTTATTGGAGGCAAGCTTGCAAGAGCTTAGAAATTGTTTGGGCTATTCAATGATGGCCTGACCACAAATGGAGAAGCAGACTACTTCTTTTCGGTTTCTTTTCCCTTTTCTTTGAAAGGGCTGTTTGTGCTGAATCCTGGCCTCATAACTGGCCTCATGATTTTCCCTGCAAAAATTCTCTAGTTAGAAAATCTGGAAGAGAGTTTTCTTCTCCTTTAATATATTCGACCTGAAAATCAAAGCTAGACAATAAGGCTTGCCATCTAGCAGATATCTGTTTAGAAACAAGATTTTTAACATCGTTTTGAAGAATCTCTTTAGCAGATTTACAATCTACTTTAAGAAAGAATTTTTTATTAATCAAATCATCTTGAAACATAGTAATGCAAAGGACTATAGCGAGAACTTTCTTTTTAACATTACTATAGTTTTTTCTGGGCGGAATTCCAAACTCCTTAAGTAAAATGAACTAATTGTTCTTGACTTTCAGGTATTCTATTTTGCTTGAGAATCCCTCCATAACCGATGTCTGAAGCATCAGTTTCAACGATCATAAAAGAATCTGAATTAGGAATACCTAAGCAAGGCAAACTCTTAACCATTTCTTTAATCTTGACAACAACAGTCGTTCGTTCCTTAGTCCAAGGAACAGGTGTTTTCTTAAGCCTGTCATAAAGGGGCTTGCAACCTTGTCTAACCTTTGGAATAAAGTCTGCAACATAATTGAGACTGCCTAAAAACCTTTGCAATTGGGTTTTGTCAGTAATAATATTCGGGAATTTATCTGAAAACTCAATGGCTCTGCAAATGGGTTTATAAGTGCCTTGATATAAATCATGACCCAGAAATCTGATTTTAGTTTGAAAAAGCTTGATCTTTTTGGCGCTAACCACAAGACCATTATGTTTAACAATTTTGAAGAATATATTTAAGTGTTTGAAATGAGAATCTATGTCCTCAGAAAAGATTAACACATAATCAATATAAACAATTGAAATATGGTTGATATGATTAAAAATAGAGTTCATGATATTTTGAAACTCGGAAGGGGCATTTTTAAGTCCAAAAGTCATAACATTAGATTCATATTGTCCAAAAGGGACATTGAAAGCAGTTTTATATTTATCCTTTTCAGAGATCTGTATTTGCCAAAATCCCGATTTCATGTCAAACTTACTATAAATATTTTCTTTAAAAGTTCTTTTTAAAAGATCCATTTTAAAGCAGAGTTCAAAGGTTTATAATTGATAACAAGTCTGGGCGAGCCTCTTTCTTTCTCCGCTGCATTGTTAACATAAAATGCTGAACAACTCCACAGGGATTTAGAAGGTCTAATAATGTTATTATCCAAAAGTGTATTGATCTCGTTTTTACAAATTTCCATTAAATCATGATTCATTTGAATAGGCCTAGCTTTCGTAGAGATGGCTTTTTCATTGAATCCATCAATATAAGGAAGATCAACAGTATGAGCTTTTCTGGCCCAAAAGGCATTAGGAAATTCTGAGCAAATTTCTTTTTCAAAAGCTTTTTGTAAATTAGCAATCTTAGTTACCATTCCTGGGGTTTTTAAAATTTGCTCAATTTTCTTAATTTTTATATCATCTTTGAGAAAACAAATCTGATTAGAAATTAGATTAATTCTAAAAGCAGTTTGTTTATGTAAAAAATTACTTTCTTCTTGAGAAAGAGTCTTAATAAAAGGAAATGAAATTTCTTTTCCTAAAATCTTAGTTTTGATAGAATCAAAATCAGAAATATAAGGTTTTATTTGAGTAATAAATGGTATTCCCAAAATAATTTCTTCATTAATGTTTTTTGTAATTACAAAATCATTTTTGAGGCAAATACCATTATTGCAAATATGAGCATCAAATAACTTTTAATCAATAATTAAACGTTCACCTGTAGCGCTGTATAATTTGGTAGTCCCTTTGGTAAGGTACTTAGTAGGAATTAATCCTTCAATAATGCAATTTCTATCTGCACCACTGTCTAACAACGCAATCTTGTTAAGAGTCAAATTGTCATTAACAACTAATTTAATTAAAATATGAGAACTCTGAGGTCTAATTTTGGTAATAGCATGAATACCTGCTTCGCTGTCTGAGTCTTGCTCTTGTTCTTCATTATCAGAAGCGATTGCCTTAGCGGTTCCTTCTTCATTTCTGACTTCCTTAAGAGGTTTCTCTGTAATACCTTCAATTTCAATTTTATGGAGTCTAGTCTTGATTCCTTTCATTTCTTCTTTAAGAGAATTAACTTCTCTTCTTAGTTCCTCGATAGAAGGTTCTTCCTTCTTAGAGTCGAATTTGTTCATGATTTGTTTCATGCTAAAAGGAGTTACTTTAGGCTTTTCTTCCTTTTGTCTAATGACTAATTTCTGCAATTCAATGAGATAATTTCTCCTAGCTTCTTCATCTTGAATATGCTCGATAGTAGAAAAGAGTGTTTCTGCAGTTTTTTCAGAGATAACACTAATGGTTTTACTATCACAGAGGCAAACTGCACCATTGCAATTACATTCTGACTCATCTTCTTTAGATTCTGAATTATGAGCGACATTGAGAATTCTTCGTCGCTTTCTTCTTCGGAAGAAGAGTATTCTGTATCAGATGCTTCTTCTTCTTCGATGATAGAAAAGAGTTTCTGTTTAATTTCATCATCAACTTCAAGAAGATTAACTTTCTTTTTCTTCTTCTTATTTCTAGGATACTAGTTAGACCTGTGACCCTTTTTACCACATGTCCAGCAAGTTCTGAAGAAGATTCTTTAGAGGTTTGCCTCTTTCCTTTTCTCTTGGTTTCTTCTCTAGGTTCTCTTCTTTTCTTAGAAGATCTTCTTTTATATTTTCCCATAGTTCTTTCTCTTTTTCCTGCTTTCCTAGAAGAAGGAAGTTTAAGTAAAGGAAAACCAAAATCTTGGCAAAAGCTACCAAGTTCTGCATAAGTAGTCTTTTGATCCTTTTTAAGCTGTTCCTTTAGCTTAAGATCAGTACAAAGTTCCATAGCAACAATATTTATAATGCTGATGAGATCTCCGTATGCAAGTTGTGAATACGGGATCTTGCCTTCGCACCTGTCTCTGATTTTGGACCTGACTTTTTCAGCGAAATGGGTGGGTAATCGACTGATAAAGCATTCTTTCCAATAGTCATTGTTGTAGTCAGATCTTATCATGACTTTATTAAGAAACATATCTTTGTACCATCTAAAATTTGTTAATTTTTTGCAGTACAGATTATTAAGAATCTCAAGACTTCTATCTTGAAAAAGCCTTGGTTTTGCTACAAAATGCTTTTCTATACTATATAGTAAAGTAGTTGTAGCATCTTCATAAACAACCTCTGAAGATGTATTCACTCCATCTTCTGTTTTAACAACCACTCTGGTGGTTACTGCATTAAGAATGTCATTCCGGTTTTGATCATTTAGGTAATAATCCCACCAATTTTTTAGAGTTCCTGTGAACCCTGCAACAATCATGTGGGCTGCTTCTTTATCACCTGCATTCTTCATTTTGTAAGCAGTAATATTCATCCCCATTTCTTGAAGCTTAGAATAAATATGCCCTTCTGCCATACCATCTATATTCCATTAGTCAAGCTTGATCCATCTGCAGCAGATGCTGGATGGAGAACGTTTTCCTCAAACTGGACATCAGGGAAAGAAGATCTAGGATAATAATTCCTTTTGTTAGGGTGTCTTTCTAACAGAGTTCTAAGCTTGTTACCTTGTGTAATGTTGAGTCTAGACAATTAATTATTTATCTTGTCAAGCAGTTCATTGGAATGGCTAAACTCTTTGGGTAACTTAGGAAAGTTTTCTTTGAAGAATTCAGGAATTTTAAAGATAGGGTTAGTCTCAATTTGAGGGCAAACTTTGGAAGAACTCGGTTTATCAGCTATCTGACTAATTCCTTTGAAGTTATCCCCTCTGTGTTCCTCAATCTATTGGGATATCACATGGAGAACCTGGTTTGTATAATTGTTCTGTTCCAAAACATTATTAAGGTCTCCAGCTGTTATTAATGCTGATCCTTTTTCTATGGGTTTTTTGAAAGGTGCCACCTTAAGGATCTCCTTCCTATAAGGAATGCTAAGTCCTTCAAGTGGAGGGTAACACTTTCTATCACCTGTTCTTTGGTGTACCATTTGTTGATGAGAACTTGTAGAGACGACTAAGTGTCATCAATTTGACCAGAAGATTCAAACCAATTAAAAAACTCAACCTCAGTTTTGAATCTTTCCATATCTTTAAACCATCTGTCTCTGAAAGAGATTCGTTGATCTAAAGTGTAGGTAGCTTTATACCATTCTACCTTTTGTTTATGCTCTGGTGCTTTCCACCATGCATGCAAAATCTTTTTGTCTGGGACAAATTTATTTCCAGAGGTAAGAACTCCAATAGAATCTTTTCTACCATGGATAGGTTTCATGTCACTAGTAGTAGGACTTCCCAAAGTCTCCTCATAATAAACTTTTGGAATAGTTTTAGAAAAATCTACTCCATGAATCTTCCCCTGCTCAGGTTCATTAGAATTATCGCTAGGATTATCTTTCTTTTCCCGGGGATAAAACGAAGAAGGTCTGGCCGAAGACATTCTTCTATTTGAAGAAGCTTGGCTAAAGGAGCTGGATCTTAAAAACTTAAGGTTAATAGATCCATCAGGGAATTGAATAACTTGGTCTAACTGAGAAGTCTCAGGTTGGAGGGGTGAAGGGTTAGTGATGGAATCGAATTTCCATTTTTCATCAGCAAGAATATCATTCCACTTAAGGAGTCTGGGGACAAAAGTAGTACTATGCTCTTGATTAGCTTCCATAAGCATAGTGACTCCTTTAACGCTAGAGGTAATAGCCTTTGGAGCTATAGTGGTTTTCATTAGCTTATAATATACCCGATATATTACAGCTATTTCTCTGGTATCAATTTTACTATTCATGTTCTTGGTCTTGACATTAAGTGTCAAAGTATCAATAATATTGGGATCATGAATGTCGACAGTAAAATTAGGATAACAGTTAAAGTAAACTGGTCCATAGGCAAGATTACTTTCTAGGACTCCTAACAGAGAATCATCAAAATTATGCAGTCTATCATCTCTAAGAAGCAAACAAAGAGGAATATTCAAACCTTTACAGAAAAGAGGTTTAACAGCAATTTGCACAAGGCCAATATGAAGGAATTTAAATTCTTTCTTATATCGATCAATATCAGTAGAAATTAACAACTTGATAGTTTCAAGCGAATTATTAATAGCTATGGTGGATTCACATGTTTTAATATTAAATCTTTTGAATATGGAAAAATTTCCTAACTGGTATATTTTTTCAAAAGGTTCTTTAGGGATAGACCAATTTTGTAAATCATTTTCTTTTTTAGAAATAGATAAATTAACACTATTAACAATATGTTGACTATTATCCATGAAGAGAGAGAATGCCTTTGATTATGCTAATGATTAGCTAATTAGTAACTCAGTCTTTCCATAATATTATCTCTTCTTTATAGAATATGAATCTTTTAACTCTTACTTGTAAATATAGAATCATGTTAAGGATCTTACATCAAAGATTATGGATCTTACAAGAGTTATTTCTAGTAAAGTACCTTGCAATTTAAAACACCATCCCTCAGCTAAACGACCGCCTGTCGGCATCGCAACTACTAAAAATATTACTCAACACCTTTCTTTGATCACCAAACATAAATTCTATACTATTAGTAAAGATTCAAAATTCATATAATACAAAAGAGAGATAACACTAAGAAGAGACTAAGTAACTAATTTAACTTTTCATTAACGCAATCATGGCATCAAGAATTAGCCTCTCATGGCAACTATAAAACAATACGGAACTACTATAAACATGCTAAACATGCCTAACCTGGCTCTGATACCATTCAAAATGATAGTAGCATTTACAGTAACAAGATAAGAAATAAAGAGAGAGAGATAAACAAACTCACAATTTTTATTCAAACGGAAGCAAACATGAAAGTGAAAGCAATCCTCATTACAATGGAGTACCAAAGGATAAGAAAAAATTTAGACTGAAATTTTTCTGATGCCTTTTAACTAATAACTTAAGTCTTATATAGACTTCCAAAAGATAAGAGAAATCGAGAAGCTTTCTTCTGATTGGCTGCTACGAGAATCTCTTTATCTTGAATACGACTTTTGAGGCGTTCTCTTTAATAAAGTTGTCTACCCTTGCTTTTGGAAAGTAGTGGCTACTTTTTCTTTTGTCGGGCATCTACTTTTTTGGATAGTGATTGCTGCTTTTGGAAAAGTTGTCGGCCACCTTCAAAGTGATGGCTACTTCCGCAACATGCCAAAGTATCTTTTGCTGTTGTGGGATTCCTTGTCTAATTAATTTAATAATTAATCAATACACTTTTGGATAATAAACATAATGGTCTTGTGGTTAGCACCAAAAAGATCAAGCTTTTTCAAACTAAAATCAGATTTCTGGGTCATGATTTATATCAAGGCACTTATAAACCCATTTGCAGAGCCATTGAGTTTTCAGATAAATTCCCGGATATTATTACTGACAAAACCCAATTGCAAAGGTTTTTAGGCAGTCTCAATTATGTTGTAGACTTTATTCCAAAGGTTAGATAAGATTGCAAGCCCCTTTATGACAGGCTTAAGAAAACACCTGTTCCTTGGTCCAAGGAACAACTGACTGCTGTTGTCAAGATTAAAGAAATGGTTAAGTGTTTGCCTTGCTTAGGTATTCCTAATCCAGATTCTTTTATGATCGTTGAAACTGATGCTTCAGACATCGGTTATGGAGGGATTCTCAAGCAGAAGAGAACAACTGACAGTGAAGAACAATTAGTTCATTTTACCTCAGGAGTTTGGAATTCCGCCCAGAAAAACTATAGTACTGTTAAAAAGGAAGTTCTCGCTATAGTCCTTTGCATTACTAAGTTTCAGGACGATTTGATTAATAAAGAATTCTTGCTTAAAGTAGATTGTAAATCTGCTAAAGAGATTCTTCAAAATGATGTTAAAAATCTTGTTTCTAAACAAATATTTGCTAGATGGCAAGCCTTATTGTCTAGCTTTGATTTTCAGGTCGAATATATCAAAGGAGAAGAAAACTCTCTTCCAGATTTTCTAACTAAAGAATTTTTGCAGGGAAAATCATGAGGACAGTTATGAGGCCAGGATTCAGCACAAACAGCCCTTTCAAAGAAAAGGGAAAAGAAACTGAAAAGAAGCAGTCTGCTTCTCCATTTGTGGTCAGGCCATTATTGAATAGCCCAAACAAATTCTCAGCTCTTGCAAGCTTGCCTCCTATAAATCCCTCTTATGCTATAACTTCTTTTCCACCTCTACCACCTAGCTCATCCTCATCAAATCCATTGATTTTAAAGAAACCCTTTTCAAAAGAATCAGAACCATGTTCTTTTTCCCCCTCAGGAAAACCCAGATTTTCCTCCCCACAAACCAAGGATTCTTATACCATGAAAACTCCGGAAAGCTTTCTAGAGGCAGTCTCTCCTTCTCACAATAAACCTAGAGAACGAGAAGTCTTCGACATGGTAACTTTGCAGGTTAACCCAATCCTTGCTCTTGATAAGGAATATGAAAATTACGAGGTTAAGCATTTGCTTAAACCTTGCTACACTAATCGCAATTATGTGGATAATGAAAATCCATTAAAAACAAGGAAATATTATGAGTTTATTTTGGTTGATACAGGTTCCATCGAAGTGGAGCATAAGCTAAGTCATGATTCAGATACGGATAGCATTTCATATTCGAAATTTACAATTAAAAAGGTTTTATCTCCTTCCGAATGGCAAGTAGACAATTTGCATACTTCTATCAATCTTTCAAGGGAACATAGACCCCAAACATTTAATTGGTTTGACTATAAAAATGCTTGGTTTAACTTTCTATTTTTAAGGCCAACCACTCATACATGGTTTGTCAAATATAGTCTAGAATTTTCCAAATCTGTTATCCCCAGATGGTTCTACGAATGGTGGAATTGTTTTAGAGGAAATCAAAAAGTTTTACCAAAAACATTTTTAGATAAATTTGACCAGGTTCAAATTGAGCAAGATATTTCTACTCTTCCAGAGCACATTAAGTTGTGTAAATATTTTGTGCAAAAAAGAGTTTCCTTCAATATTAGTTGGACTTTTTCTATCCATGTATTTGATAGGATCAAACATTTATCTAAAGAGATATTCATTAAAGGGTAGTCTCCGGCTCCTAAAGAGACTCAACGTCCATCAACAACGTCAACACCTGGTAAGAAATCATCGTCTAAAGATGATTTAAAGAAAAGGCTCCAGCAAGCCTTGTCAGATCTAGAAGAAGATAAGCCCAATGATGAGACCGCCTTGCAGTTGCTAGATGAGGCTTCTTCCCAAAGTGATGATAATGGAGATATGTTGAAGCCAAAAGCTTTAGCACAGTCTTACTTAGATCCATTCTATGATTAATTAAATAAATAATCCAGTAGAGGATATTAAAATCCGAAATTACTGACCTTCTGAATAGAGACTAAAAGAGTCAGAATTATTTAAGAAGGTAAGAGATGAAACTCAAAGAGTTGGAATATCTCTTGATTAATTATTAAATTAATTAGACAAGGAATCCCACAACAGCAAAAGATACTTTGGCATGTTGCGGAAGTAGCCATCACTTTGAAGGTGGCCGACAACTTTTCAAAAAGCAGCAATCACTTTCCAAAAAAGTAGATCCCCAACAAAAGAAAAAGTAGCCACTACTTTCCAAAAGCAATGGCAGTCAACTTTATTAAAGGGAACGCCTCAAAAGTCGTATTCAAGATAAAGAGATTCTCGTAGCAGCCAATCAGAAGAAAGCTTCTCGATTTCTCTTATCTTTTGGAAGTCTATATAAGACTTAAGTTTATTAGTTAAAAGGCATCAGAAAAATTTCAGTCTAAATTTTTTCTTATCCTTTGGTACTCCATTGTAATGAGGATTGCTTTCACTTTCATGTTTGCTTCTGTTTGAATAAAAATTGTGACTTTGTTGATCTCTCTCTCTTTGTTTCTTATCTTGTTACTTTAAATGCTACGATCGTTTTGTAGCATTTACCAGAGAACATGAATAGTAAAATTGATACCAAAGAAATAGTTGTAATATATTAGGTATATTACTAGCTAATGAAAACCCACTATAGCTCCAAAGGCTATTACCTCTAGTGTTAAAGGAGTCACTATGCTTATGGAAGCTAATCAGGAGCATAGTACTACTTTTGTCCCCAGACTCCTTAAGTGGAATGATATTCTTGCTGATGAAGAATGGAAATTCGATTCCATCACTAACCCTTCCCCCTCCAACCTGAGACTTCTCAGTTAGACCGAGTTATTCAATTCCCTGATGGATCTATTAACCTTAAGTTTTTAAGATCCAGCTCCTTTAGCCAAGCTTCTTCAAGTAGAAGAATGTCTTCGGCCAGACCTTCTTCTTTTTATCCCCGGGAAAAGGAAGATAATCCTAGCGATTATTCTAGTAAGCCTAAGCAGGGGAAGATTCATGGAGTAGATTTTTCTAAAACAATTCCAAAAGTTTTTTATGAGGAGACTTTGGGAAGTCCTACTTCTAGTGACATGAAACCTATCCATGGTAGAAAAGATTCTATTGGAGTTCTTACCTCTGGAAATAAATATGTCCCAGACAAAAAGATTTTGCATGCATGGTGGAAAGCACCAGAGCATAAACAAAAGGTAGAATGGTATAAAGCTACCTACACTTTAGATCAACGAATCTCTTTCAGAGATAGATGGTTTAAAGATATGGAAAGATTCAAAAATGAGGTTGAGTTTTTTAATTGGTTTGAATATTCTGGTCAAATTGATGACACTCAGTCGTCTCTACAAGTTCTCATCAACAAATGGCACACCAAAGAACAGGTGATAGTAAGTGTTACCCCTCCACTTGAAGGACTTAGCATTCCTTATAGGAAGGAGATCCTTAAGGCGACACCTTTCCAAAAACCCATAGAAAAAGGATCAGCCTTGCTAACAGCTGGAGACCTTAATAAAGTTTTAGAACAGAACAATTATACAAACCAGGTTCTCCATGTGATATCCCAACAGATTGAGGAACATAAAGGGGATAACTTCAAAGGAATTAGTCAGATAGCTGATAAACCGAGTTCTTCCAAAGTTAGCCCTCAAATTAAGACTAACCCTATCTTTGAAATTCCTGAATTCTCCAAAGAAAACTTTCCTAAGTTATCCAAAGAGTTTAGCCATTCCAATGAACTGCTTGACATGATAAATGATCAGTTGTCTAGACTCAACATTACACAAGGTAACAAGCTTAGAACTCTGTCAGAAAGACACCCTAATAAAAGGAATTATTATCCTAGATCTTTTTTCCCTGATGTCAAAAAGCAGCAATCACTTTCCAAAAAAGTAGATTCCCGACAAAAGAAAAAGCAGCCACTACTTTCCAAAAGCAATGGCAGATAACTTTATTAAAGGGAACGCCTCAAAAGTCGTATTCAAGATAAAGAGATTCTCGTAGTAGCCAATCAGAAGAAAGCTTCTCAATTTCTCTTATCTTTTGGAAGTCTATATAAGACTTAAGTTTATTAGTTAAAAGGCATCAGAAAAATTTCAGTCTAAATTTTTTCTTATCCTTTGGTACTCCATTGTAATGAGGATTGCTTTCACTTTCATGTTTGCTTCCATTTGAATAAAAATTGTGAGTTTGTTTATCTCTCTCTCTCTATTTCTTATCTTGTTACCGTAAATGCTACGATCGTTTTGAATGGTCAAACCTTATATTTCTGATTTTGATTCTATCAAAACTAAGATTTTAGGAAAATAAATTTCATTTCCTTTTATTAAGACTCTTTCTCAAGAAGAAAGTAAATTTTTACATAAACAAACTGCTTTCAGAATTAATCTAATTTCTAATCAGATTTGTTTTCTCAAAGATGATATAAAAATTAAGAAAATTGAGCAAATTTTAAAAACCTCGGGAATGGAGATATTTATGCGAAGGTCAAAGATTTTGAGGAAAGAGTCAAGGTGCTAGAAGAGAAACTCATTCACAACAACATAGAGGAACATAGAGCAGAACTTCATGGTAATAATGTAGAGTATATCATATTCATGAAGCTAGAGGACTTTATTCTTAAACAAAAAACTCAATTGCAATGGTTTAAAGATGGAGATGGTAATTCAAAATACTTTCATGCTTTGATCAGAGGAAGAATGAGGAGGCTATTCATCCACAAAGTCCTCAATGACAATGAGGAATGGATACAGGGTGATGAGCACGTTGCACAGGCTACCTGTGATCATTTTCAGAACATCTTCACTAGAGAGGAAAATCTTATTGATGAAGTCCCCATGAACTGCATTCCAAAAATGGTCAATCAAGATCACAATGACAAGATGATAGCATTGCCTACTATGGAAGAATAGAAGAAAGTAGTCTACTCCATGAGTCCCAACTCAGTTGCAGGACCTGATGGAATGAATGGGTGCTTCTTTCAAAAGTGTTGGAATATTATGAATAAGGATCTGCTGGCAGTTATTCATGCCTTTTTTAGTGGCCATCTGCTTCACAAATATTTCACTCATGCTTGCCTTGTTCTACTTCCTAAAGTGAAACATCCTAATAAGCTGTTTGAGTTTAGACCCATCAGTCTGAGCAACTTCACTACCAAGATTATTTCTAAGCTACTTTACCTTAGATTGGCCCCTATCCTACCAAATCTAATCTCCCCTAATCAGTTAGGTTTTGTTAAAGGAAGGAGCATATCTGAGAACATCATGCTAGCCCAAGAAATCATCCACCAGATTAAAAAACCTACTATTGGTAGTAATGTTGTGATCAAACTAGATATGGCTAAAGCCTATGATAGGGTCTCTTAGTCTTATATTTGTATCATTCTCAGAAAAATGGGATTTGAAGAAGTCTTCATAGATATGGTTTGGAGAACTATGGCAAACAATTTGTACTCTATCATTATTAATGGCAAGAGACATGGCTTCTTTCATTCCACCAGAGGCCTCAAACAAGGCGACCCCCTATCCCTAGCCCTATTTATTTTAGGTGCTAAGATGCTACATAGATCCTTAAACTGACTTCATCAGAACTCCCTTTACCATGGCTTCTATATGGAAAAAAGGGCCCCCCAGATCAACCGCCTTAGCTTTGCTAATGATATCATTATATTCTCCTCAGGGAAAAAGCACTCTTTAAAGCTTATTATGCAAACCTTGAATACTTATGAAAGGGTCTCAGGCCAGCTCATCAACAAAGCTAAAAGTCATTTCCTGCTCCACCCCAATGCCTTCAGAACAACCAGTGACAAAATCGAAGAGTTATGGAGGCAAGGTAACTTTTATCAAACATGTTCTGCAATCCCTCCCCATCCACATTTTGTGAGCCATTTCTCCTCCTTCAATTACTATAAAGCAAATATAAGACATCATGGCAGATTTCTTCTGGGGATGGAGGAATGACAAGAAAAAATACCATTGGTCCTCATGGAAAAACTTGAGTTTTCCCTATGATGAAGGGGGAATTGAAGTCAGACTCATGAGAGATGTGTGTCAAGCTTTCCAATTCAAGCATTCGTGGATATTTAGATCCAAACAAACACTATGGGGGGACTTTATGAGAGCAAAATATTGCCAAAGATTTAACCCTATAAGTAAAAAGTGGGATACAGGAGAATCCCAATCTTGGAATTTAATGATGAGGGATAAAAACACAGTGGAGAATCACATTCAGTGGAAAATTAGAGATGGTTCAAGTTCTTTTTGGTGGGATAATTGGTTAGGTGTAGGCCCCTTGGCTTATTACACCACTCATATCAACAGATTTAACAATGATATGGTCTCGAATTTTATAGAGGATGGACAGTGGAACATGAGGAAGGTGATCCAGCTAGCCCCTCAACAGCAAATTCACAACATTCTTTCTACTCAGATTCAGTTGCAGCAAGGCCAAACAGATCAGGCTGTGTGGCAACTCAATACCAATGGTCTCTTTTCTGTTTCTTCAGCATGGAATATTATTAGAGAAACTAGAGGGAAAAAAAAAATAAACACCTACACCTGGCAGAAAAACATTCCATTCAAGTGTTTGTTCCTACTTTGGAGAGCAATCAGGGGCAAGCTTCCTACCAATGAAAAACTTTCAAATTTTGGAATTGAACCAGGTAAATGTTATTCCTGTCACTCTCTAGGTATAGATACTATTGAGCATACCTTCAATTCAGGAAATTTTGCCAAGAAAATCTGGAAATACTTTGTTGTCTCTTTAGGCATTCCTACTGATCATTTGCCATTTAGAAACATGATTATGAGGTGGTGGAGTTCTACTTACAACAATGAAGCACACAAACTTATCCTTCAATCCACACCAATCTTTATTAGTTGGAATTTGTGGAAAAATAGATATGCAAATAAATATGGACGCAAAAAGACCAACATGGCAAGGGTGAAATATTTTGTCATTTTGGATACTTTCAAACTGCTGCAGACAGCTTTCCCCTACATCTATTGGCCTCTGGAATGGAACAGATTAAGTACTCTCATCGTGAAATGTACCCACGACATCAGAATTACTATTGTACAGTGGATTAAGCCTCCAATCAGATGGGT
Organism: Solanum pinnatisectum; assembly: GCA_035578085.1. NCBI lineage: Eukaryota > Viridiplantae > Streptophyta > Magnoliopsida > Solanales > Solanaceae > Solanum > Solanum pinnatisectum. Next base: position 381,048 of record JAWPEI010000057.1, read on the forward strand.
TAAACTCAACCTTGATGGAAGTGCTTTGAGTAATCCGGGCAGCATAGGAGCAGAGGGTTCTCAGAATCAATATTGGGGAACTGATTTTTGAATTTTCAGCTCCCCTGGGGAAGGAACCATTACTCAAGCTGAGGTTGAAGATGCTATTTTTGGCCTAACATGATGTGCACAGTTAAAGTATAATAGTGTGATCTTGGAATTGGATTCCCAGCTCCTTGTGGACTGCAGTATGAACAACACAACAGCTCCTTCGAGTATATCATCTCATCTGCAGAAACTACACCAAATAGTCGGCCAATTCACACACTTTAAATGCAATCACACACTTAGGGAGGCTAATTATGTAGCAGACTCACTCGCTAAACATAGCCACTAGATTACCAGCCCGCAGGTACACTTCTCTAAACTGGTAGCAGCTTATCTTCACCAGGATCTGGTAGGCATGGCAAGCTTCAGAAGGAAAAAATTGAAGAGAATTAAGGAACCTCCGTGAGACGTCCACAGAAAAGGAGATCCTAGGAAGGTGTCTAAATTCCTTCAGGCCCTCTTTGAGATGATCTCCCTATCATCTCCATTTACATGACGATCCCTAGGTAAGGATAGAATTGTCTTTTATTTTCCTTATTTGTAAAGGGAGAGTCTCCCTCATTTATGCTTTCCTAGAATCATTGTATCGGGAGGAGTCCTCTCACATAGGTGCATAGACGATAGGATCCTTTTTTGTTTGGGTAAGGGTTGGAGAACCTAACAAAGTGCGTAGTAGGCTACCAACTCTTGCACCACCTTGAATTAGTGGTAAGGTTTATGTCCTCCTCTGTGTAATTTCTTTTTCTATATATGATAAGGCTTGGGGGTGATGCTAAGCCCCTGACCCCTCCGAGAGTCGTTAAAAAAAAAATTCTAACCCTAAACCTAAACCCTAAACCCTAAACCCAAAACCCAAGAACCTAAACCCTAAACCCTACACCTTAGCCTTAAACCCTAAACCCTAAACCCCAAACCCTAAACCCCAACCACTAAACCCTAAAAATAAATCCCTAAACCCTAAACCTTAAACCATAAACCATAAACCCTAAACACCAAACCCTAAATGCTAAACCCTAAACCCAAACAATAAACCCTAAACCCACCCTATAAACCCTAACCCCTAAACCCTAAACCCTAAATCCTAAACCCTAAATCCTAAACCCTAACCCTAACCCCTAAACCCTAAATTCTATACCCTAAACCTACAATCCTAAACCCTATACCCTAAACCATGAAGCCTAAACTCCAAACCATAAAACCTAAACCATAAATAGTATATGCTAAACCCTAAACCCTAAATCCTAAACCCTAAACCCTAAATCCTAAAATTCTAAACCATAAACTCTAACACTAAATTTGAAACCCAAAACCCTAAGCCCTAACCCTAAACTTTTAATCCTAAACCCTAAATCCTAAATTCTAAAGCTTAAAGCCTAAATACTTTAGTCTAAACCCTAAACCCTAAACCCTAAATACATAACTCTAAACCCTAAACCCTAACCCTAAACCCAAAATCCTAAACCATAAACCATAAACCCTAAAACCTAACCCTAAACCTTAAATCCAAAACCCTAACCCCTAACTCCTAAACCCTAACACCAAATCCCTAAACCCTAAACCCTAAATCCTAAATTATAAACCCTAAACTCCAAACCCTAAACCCACCCTAAATGCTTAACCCTCAACCCTAATCCCTAAACCTTAAACCCTAAACACTAAACTTGGAACCCTAAACCTTAAACCCTAAACCCTAACCCGAAACCCTAAATCCAAATTCTATACCCTAAACCCTAAACCCCTATTTCTAACCCTAAACCTTCAACCCTAAACACTAACCCTAAACCCTAAATCCAAATTCTATACCCTAAACCTTAAACCCCATATGCTAAACCTAAACCCTAAACCTTAAACGCTAAACCCAAACCTCTAACCCTAATTCATAAACACTAAACCCAAAACCCTAACCCTAATCCTCAACCCTAAAACCTAAACCCTAAACCCTTAATCCTAAACCATATATCCTAAACCATAAACCCTAAACCCTAAATCCTAAACCCTACATCCTTAACCCTAAACCCAAAACCCTAAGCCATAAAGCCTAACCCTAAACCCCTAATACAAAACCCTAAATTCTAAACCCAAAACCCTGAACCCTACACTGTAAAACATTAAGCCTAAACCTTAAACCTCTTAATCCTAAACTCTAAACCCTAAACCTATACCCTAAACCATAAAGCCTAAACTATAAATCCTAAACCTTAACCCTAAAACCTAAACCCTAAATCGTAATCCCTATACCCTAACTCCAAACCCTAAATGCTAAACCCTAAACCAAAAAACCTAGACACGAACCCTAAACCCTAAAACCGAAATTATAAACCCTTAACCCGAAACCCGAAACCATAAACTTAGAACCCTGAACCTTAAACCCTAAACCCTAAACCTAGAACCCTAAACCTTAAACCCAAAACTTTGAACCCTAAACTCAAAACCCTAGACTCTAAGTCCTAAACTCTAAACCCTAAACCCTAAACCTTATACCTCGAACCCTAAATCTTCAACCCTAAACCCTAAAACCTAAACCCTAACCCTAAACCGTTAATCATAAACCCTAATCCTAAACCCTAAGCCTAAACACTAGGCCCTAAACCTTAAACCCCAAATCCCAAACTTTAAACCTTAAACCCTACAACCCAAACCCTAAACCAAAAACCTTAAACCCTAAACCCTAAACCCTAAACTCTAAAAGCTAAACCCTAAAAGCTAAACCCTAAATGCTAAACCCTAAACCCTAAACCCTAAATCAACAACCCAAAACTATAAATCATAAAACCAAAACCCTCAAACCTAGACCCTATACCCTAAACTCCAAACCCTAAACCATAAAACCTATATGCTAAATCCTAAACCCTAACCCTAATTCGTAAACCATAAACCCTAAATAGTTAACCGTAATCCCTAAATTGTAAACCATAAACCTAAACCTTAAACCCTAAACCATATACCCTAAACCCTAAACATGGAACCCTATAGACTAAACACTAAACCCTAAACCCTATACCCAAAACCATAAACCCTAAAACCTATACCCAAAACCCTAAATCCTAAACCCTAAACCTAATCCCTAAACCCTAAACCTTAAATCCTAAATTCTAAACCCCAAACCCTAAACCAAAAAACCTAGACACAAATCCTAAACCCTAAAACATAAACTCTAAACCCTAAACCCTAAACCTTAAACCCTAAACCCTAATCTTAGAACTCTGAACCTTAAACCATAAACTTTGAACCCTAAACTCGAAACCCTAGACTCTAGTCCTAAACTCTAAACCCTATACCCGAAGCAGCTTAACCAAAAACCATAAACCCTAAACCTTATACCTCGAACCCTAAATCATCAACCCTAAACCCTAAACCATTAATCATAAACCCTAAATCTAAACCCTAAACCTAAACACTAGACCCTAAACTTTAAACCCCAAATCCCAAACTCTAAACCCTACACCCCATACCCTAAACCATAAAACTTAAACCCTAAACCATAAACCTTAAATTCTAAACCCTAAACCCTAAAAGCTAAACCCTAAATTCTAAACCCTAAACCCTAAACCCTAAACCCTAAATTGACAACCTAAAACTATAAACCGTAAAACCAAAACCCTCAACCCTAGACCCTATACCCTAAACTCCAAACCCTAAACCATAAACTCTATATGCTAAATCCTAAACCCTAATCCCTAAAGCTAAACGCTAATCCCTAAACCCTAATTTGTAAACTCTAAACCCAAAACCCTTAACTATAATCCCTAAATTGTAAACCCTAAACCTAAACCTTAAACCCTTAACCTTATACCCTAAACCCAAAACATGGAACCCTATAGACAAAGCACTAAACCCTTAACCTTAAACCCTAAACCCTAAACCTTATACACAAAACTCTAAATCCTAATCCCTATACCCTAAACCCTAAATCCTAAACACTAAACCCTGAACCCTAACTCTAAACCCTAAACGCTAAACCCTAAACCAAAAAACCTATAAACAAACCCTAAACCCTAAATCCTAAACCCTATACCCTAAACCTTATACCCTAAACCCTAAACCTTAAAACCTAAACTTAGAACCCTGAACCATAAACCCTAAACTTTGAATCCTAAACTCAAAACCCTAGATTCTAAGTCTTAAACTCTAAACCCTAAACCCCAACCAGCTTAACAATAAACCATAAACACTAAACCATATACCTCGAACCCTAAATCATAAGCCCAAAACACTAAAACCTAAACCCCAACCCTAAACCGTTAATCATAAACCCTAATCCTATACCCTTAACCTAAAAACTAAACCCTAAACCCTAAACCCCAAATCCCAAACTCTAAACCTTAAACCCTACACCCCAAACCCTAAACCCTAAACCATAAACCCTAAACCATAAACCCTAAACCCTAAACCATAAACCCTAAAAGCTAAACCCTAAATGCTAAGCCCGAAACCCTAAACCCTAAACCCTAAACCCTAACCCCTAAACCCTAATCCGAAGACCCAAAACTATAAACCGTAAAACCAAAACACTTAAGCCTAGACCTATACCCTAAACTCCAAACCCTAAACCATAAACCCTATATGCTAAATCCTAAACCCTAATCCCCAAAGTTAAACCCCAAACCCTAAACCTTAATTCGTAAACTCTAAACCCTGAACCCTTAACCATAATCCCTAAATTGTAAACCCTACACCTAAACCTTAAAGCCTAAACCCTATACCCTAAACCCAAAACATGGAACCCTATAGACTAAACCCTAAACCCTATACCCAAAACCCTAAATCCTAAACCCTAAACCTAAACCCTAAACCCTAAACCCTAAATCCTAAACTCAAAACCCTAAACCCTAAACCCTAAACCCAAAACCCTAAATCATAAACCCTAAACCCTAACCCTAAACTCCTAATCCTAAACCCTAAATCCAAAATTCTAAACCCTAAATCCTTTACTCTAAACCTTAAACACTAAATCCCTAAGTCAAAACCCTAAACCCTAACCCTAAACCCTAAACCCTAAGCCCTAAGCCCTAAACTCTACACCCTAAACCATAAACCGTAGCCCTAAACCCTATACCCTAAACCCTCAAGCACTTAACCATAAACCATAAACCCTAAACCCTATACCTCAAACCCCAAACCATAAATTCTAAACCCTAAAATCGAAACATTAAGACTAAACCATTAATCCTAAACCCTACTCCCTAACCCAAACAATTGATCCTAAACACTTAACCCTTAACCCCATATCCCAAACTCTAAACCTTAAACCCTAAACCCTAAAAGCTAAACCTTAAATGCTATACTCGAAACCCTAAACCCTAAACCAACAAACCAAAACTATAAACCGTAAAACCAAAACACTTAAGCCTAGACCTATACCCTAAACCTTGAACCCTAAACTCCAAACCCTAAACAATAAACCCTATATGCTAAATCCTAAACCCTAATCCCCAAAGTTAAACCCAAAACCCTAAACCTTAATTCGTCAACTCTAAACCCTGAACCCTTAACCATAATCCCTAAATTATAAACCCTACACCTAAACCTTAAAGCCTAAACCCTATACCCTAAACCCTAAACATGGAACCCTATAGACTAAACACTAAACCCTTAACCTTAAACCCAAAACCCAAAACCCTCAATCCTAAACCCTAAACCTAAACCCTAAACCCTAAACCCTAAATCCTAAACTCAAAACCCTAAACCCGAAAACCTAAACTCAAAACCCTAAACCATAAACCCTAAACCCTAACCCTAAACTCCTAATCCTAAACCCTAAATCCAAAATTCTAAACCCTAAAGCCTTTACTCTAAACCCTAAACCCTAAATCCCTAAGTCAAAACCCTAAACCCTAAACCCTAAGCCCTAAGCCCTAAACTCTACACCCTAAACCATAAACCTTAGCCCTAAACCTTATACCCTAAACCCTCAAGCACTTAACCATAAACCATAAACCCTAAACCCTATACCTCAAACCCCAAACCATAAATCCTAAACCCTAAAATCTAAACATTAACACTAAACCATTAATCCTAAACCCTACTCCCTAACCCAAAACAATTGATCCTAAACACTTAACCCTTAAGCCCATATCCCAAACTCTAAACCTTAAACCCTAACCCCTAAATCCTAAATCCTATACCCTAAACCTACAACCCTAAATGTTATACCCTAAACCATGAACCCTAAACTCCAAACCATAAACCCTGAACCATAAATACTATATACTAAACCCTAAATCGTACTCCTTAAACCTAAACCCTAAATATTAAACCCTAATTCATAAACCTAACACCCTAAACCCTTAACCATAAACCTTAAACTCTAAACCGTAAACCTTAAACCCAAAATCCTAAACCCTATATACTAAACTCTAAACCCCAAACCCTAAAACCTAAACTTGGAACCCTAAACCCTAAACCCTAAAACCTAAATTTGGAACCCTAAACCCTAAACACTAAACCCTAAACCCTAAACCCTAACCCTAAACCCTAAATCCTAAACCCTAAACCCTAAACCTAAATCGGATATCCAAAACCCTAAACTAAAAACCCTAAATCCTAACCCCAAACTCTTAATCCTAAACCCTAAATCTTAAATTCTAAACCCTAAACCCTAAATCCTTAACTCTAAATCGTAAACCCTAAATCCCTAACTCTAAACCCTAAACCATAAACCCAAATTCTAAACCTAAATCTAAACCTAAAACACAAAACCCCATAACCTAAACATTATAGACCAAACCCTAAACCCTAGACCCTAAACCCTAATATCTAAATCCTAAACCCAAAACCGCTTAATCATAAACCATAAACCCTAAATCCTAAACCTCAAAAAACCTAAACTTCTAACCCTAAACCATTAATCCTAAACCATAATCTCTAACCCTAAACCATAAACACTAAACCCTAAACCCTAAATACCAAACTCTAAACCTTAAACCCTAAACCCTAAACCCGAAGCACTAAATAATAAACCCTAAATCCTAAACCCTAAACCCTAAACCTACAACCTTGAACCTACAACCCTAAACCCTAACCCTAAACCCAAAACCCTAAACCCTAAACCCTAAACCCAAAACTCTAAACCCTGAAACCAAAATCCTCAAGCCTAAACCATATACCCTAAACAAAACACCCTAAACCCTAATCCGTAAATCGAATTTCTAAACCCTAAACCCTTAACCATAAAGACTAAAATCTAAACCCTAAACCTTAAACCAAAAACTCCAAACCCTAAACCCTAATTTCGAAACTCTAAACCACCCTAAACCCTTAACCACAAACCCTAAACTCTAAACCCTAAACCCAAAACCCTAAACTTAAACCCAAAATGATATATCCTTAATCCTCAACCCTAAACCCAAAACCCAAAACCCAAAATCCTTGACCCTAAACCCTATACCCTAAACCCTAAACCCTAAACCCAAAACCCTAAACACTACACCACAAACTATAAACCCTAACCCTAAACCCCATATCCAAAACCCGAAATCCAAAACCTTAAACCCTAAACCCTAAACAATAAACTCTAAACCATAAAGCCTAAACCCTAAACCCATTCATCCTAAACTTTAAACCCAAAACCCTACCCCTAAACCCTAAGCCCTAAACCCTAAAGCCTAACCCTAAACCCTAAATCCTAAACCCTCAACCTAAACCCTAAACCCTAAATCGTAAACTCTACACCTTAAACACTAATCCCTAAACCCTAAACCCTAAACCCTAAACCCTAAACCTAAATTCTTAATCCTAAACCCTAAACTTAAATGCAAAACTCCAAAACTCGAACCCTAAATCATAAACACTAAACCCTAAAATCTAAACCCTAACCATAAACCATTATCCTAAACCCTAATCCCTAACCCTACATAATTAATCCTAAACACTAAACCCTAAACCCCATATCCCAAACCCTAAACAATAAATTCTAAACCCTGAACCCTAACCCCTATACCCAAAATGCTATACCCTAAACCTACAACCCTAAACCATATACCCTAAACCATGAATCAAAAACTCCAAACCATAAACCCCAAACAATAAACACTATACACTAAACACTAAAACCTAATCCCTAAATCTAAAACCAAAACACTAAACTCTAAACCGTAAACCTAATACCTAAATCCTTAACCATAAACCTTAAACTCTAAACACTAAGCCCTAAACCTTAAACCCCAAACCCTAAACCCTAAATACTAAACCCTAACCCCTAAACCCTAAACCCTAAATACAAAACCCTAAATCCTAAACCCTTAACCCTAATCCCTAATCCCTAATTCCTAAACCCTAAATCCTAAACTCTAAACCTTAAACCCTAAACCTAAACCCAATAACCAAAACCCTAAACTAGCAACCCTGATCCGTAACCGGAAATTCTTAATCCTAAACCCTAAATCTTAAATTCTAAATACTAAACCCTAAATCCTTAACTCTAAATCTTAAACCCTAAACCCTAAACCCTAAATCCCTAACTCTAAACCCTAAACCATAAACTTAGAGCCTAAACATTAAACCCTAAACCCTAGTCCCTAAACCCTAAAATCTAAACCCTAAACCCTAAACTGCTTAACCATAAACCATAGACCCGAAACTCTAAACCTCAAAACCTAAACTTCTAACACCAAACCATTAATCCTAAACTATAATCTCTAACCCTAAACCATTATTCCTAAACCCTAAACCCTAAACCCTTAATCCCATACTCTAAACCTTAAACCCTAAACCCTAAACAATAAACCCAAAACTCTAAACAATAAACCCTAAACCTACAACCCTAATCCCTAACCCTAAACCCTAAACCCTAAACACTAAACCCTAAACCTACTACCCAAAACTCTAAACCCTTAAACCAAAACCCTCAACCACAAACCCTATACCCTAAACTAGAAACCCTAAACTCCAAACACTAAACCCTAAAACCTAAGCCCTATATGCTAAAACCTAAACCTTAATCCCTAAACCTAAATCGTAAACCCTTATTTCTAAACTCTAAACCCTAAACTCTTAACCATAAAGACTGAACTCTAAATCCTAAACCTTAAACACTAAACCCAAAACCCTAAACCTTAAATAGTAAACCCTAAACTCTAAACCCTTAACCCTAAACCTTAAACCCTTAATCCTAAACCCTAAACTTGGAACCCTATACAATAAACCCTTAACCCTAAACCCTAAACCCTAAACCCTAAACCCTAAGCCCAAAACCCTTAATCCTAAACCCTAAACCCTAATCCCTAAACCCTAAACCTTAAACCCTAAATCCTAAACACCTAACCCAAAACCCAAAACCCTAAACTCTTAATCCTAAACCCTCAATCTTCAATATTAAACCGTAAACCCTATATCCTTAATTCTAAACCCTAAAACCAAAACCCTAAATCCCTAATGCTTAATGCGAAACCCTAACCATAAACCCAAAACCCTAAATGATAAACACTAAACCCTAAACCCTAAAACAAACCCCTAAATCCTAAACTCTAAACCATTATCCATAAACCCGAAACCCGAAACCCTAAACCCTAAACTCCAAATGCTAAACCCTCAATCCTAATTCCTAAACCCTAAACACTAAACACTAAACTTAGAACCCTAAATCTTAAACCCTAAACCCTTAATCCTAAAATCTATACCCTAAATCCAAACTCTAAACCCAAAACATAAAACCCAAATTATAAACCCTAAACCCAAAACCCCAAAACCTAAACCTTAAACCGTAAACCCCATCGCACCTTCATTTCTCAATTTTTTTCTCTTTATAATCTCTTACTCTAAAATCTGCTTTCAAGGAATAGGCCATAATGGCTACATTTCCCAACTCTGCACGCACTGTCGGAATGGCGCGTGAGCCGCCGGCAAAGCTTCCCAGGCCATCGGATGAAGCTCAAATGGAGCACCAGAGTGTCAGCAACAAAACCCACCCGGCCACTCTCTCTAATTCATCCTACAGCTCCATGAATTCGCAGAACACTAGTGCGATCAACACTGCAATTTTGGTTCAAGAATTGAAAGGGAGGCGTAAAATCATTTCCCCACGATCTGGTGTGTCGATTCTTAGAAAACTGATTACAGATATGGATTCGCCTAGTCCTAATGCACAACATAGTAAAAACCCAGTTGATTCTATTGTCCTAATTGATAGAAATCAAGAGGCGGCTGTCACAAGAACTGCAACTGAATCGCTTGTACTACGCCGCCAATTTTGAGCCACTTCGAGCCAATTTTGAGAAGATTCAGTTACTGGGGTTTATTCCTCTGTTGTTGAGGTTCAACATACATAAATCTCAGTCAAAACGGACGGTGGAATCGCCGGTGGGGAGAATTTCGGCAAAGCTCAAACTGGAAATGTCGAAGTTAATGCAAGAATTAGAAAGGTTAATTGTTCCAATCCACTGGATACTCGTATGTCAGACTTCTTCGGCAGCTGGAATGGAGGAAACATAGACAAAAATCAGACAGATTTACCAGCTGAACTGGGGATGAACTTGAATAATGCAACAAGTCAAAATGATACAAACATTGACATAGATGCATCAGTCCCAGTTCCAACTGCAGAACATAGTAGTCAAATGGATGTATTCCATCCAGTGGAGACAACAACAATGCATGAGGAAGCTGATCTGATGGAAAGAAGGAATTGGAATGATCAACATGCCAAAGATCAGCACAATAGGATTCAATCACCAGAAAACGTATCCGAAGAGACTCAGTCTTCGAATTTTTCCTTTGGAATTAAGGACAATTCTATGAACATAACTCCTACTCCTATTTCTTGTGTGATGCAGGATACAATCAAGGACAAGGATAAGGAGCTTTCTGGACATGATTAGCAGCAACGGATTGAGCAAACATGGCACAACCAGCAAGCTAAGGGTAAGGAAGTGCAAACAGGATTGAAGGAACAAATTAATGAGACAAATCAGCAAGGAGAAACAAGTAGATTTCAACAAGACAGTAATAGAGTTCACAATGATTATCAGAACAACTTTCCTAGGATCTCCAATAACTATACTAGGTATGATCCTAATCTGCTGCGTAATAAAAAAGGAGAAAACCATGTTAATAACAATTTAGCTCAGAACAATGGGAAACAATCGAACAGCCAATAGTAGGGGCAGGATCAGAATAATTCTAAACAAGAAACAGTCCCTTAACCTACTCCTTTCACCATAGTTCAATCCTTTGCTGCTCGTCTAAGATATAATCAGTCCAAGAATGAAATACCTATCACATTGGATAGCCCTTTACACACCATAAGACAAGGACTGCCTACTGTGCTCTTAGATGAGAATGATTATAACGTTAAATTGTCTGAAAGCTGCAAGCACACCTCAGTAGGCAAATTCACCAACACCATGCCTAAAATGGAGATTATTAGGAAGAGTTTCACACTTCAAACCCAACTTACAGGAGGGGTGAAAATAACTCATTTCAATGCTAAACATGTGTATATTGATCTTGATAATGAGTTTGATTATGTTATGATTTGGACTAAACAAAGGATGAGCATTGAAGGTCAATTAATGAGAATTCAAGCGTGGACTCCTGATTTTACACCTGAAGAAGAGACCCCTATAGTTCCTATATGGGTAGCCTTACCAGAACTCCCATGGCACTGCTACAATAAGGTCTTTTTGACGACTGTTCTGAGCTCCATTGGCAAAGTTTTGTACCTTGATTCACCTTCCTCTCAAAAAACTAGAGGTAGTATGGCTAGGGTAAAAATTCAAATTGATCTTACCAAGGAAAGACCTCCACATATTTGGATGGGATTCAAGAACTCTGACCCCAACAAAGGGAGGTGGCAAAGAATTCAATATGAAGGAATTCCTAATTATTGTATGTAATGTAAGCATCAGGGACATATGGATAATGTTTGTACTATCAAGAGAAGGGATGATGAATTCAAAAGAAGAAAGGAAAAGGAGGCTGAAAAAAAGAACAAGAACAAGTCTGAGTAGGAGCCAAACTTACAGGTACAAGACAATGGTAAATCACAGATAAATAACAGCTCTCCAGTTCACCCACAGATGTCCCCCATGAGACAATACAGACATAATGAAATGCAAGGACAGGTTCAACAAAACAACCAGCTTCCAGGTCAACAACAAGACTCAAATCTGCATCAACACAATCAATAGGGACAAGAGATAAGTAGCCAAGAAGAACACTGGCAGATTTAGAAAAAGAAGCAAAGCAGGAATCAGGAACAATTCAACAGCAAGACTGTGTGGAGACCTTTTTCACCTCAAAGACAAAAGCACAAAGGAAAACAACCAACAGAACCAAAGAATACTGTATTTTAACTACAATTCATACTCATAATAACTATACTAATTTAGAACTGCAGGAACCACAAGAAATGAGCAATGCTGAGGAAGGTAACAACAACAGGACTACAGGTCAGGAAAGCCTCGCAATACAAGGGTCAAACAAGGGCCCATCCACAATAAATCCTCAAAATACTATAATTATGCAGAGTGAACAGGTTACAGTCACCAAAAATAACACAAACTCAGGTATTGGCTCTATGCTCCCATTCCCCAAGCCCCTTGATATCATTACTAGTACTGTTGATGAGGAAGCTGTTGGAGGTATGGATGGGAGGGTACAGGAGGTACACATTAATCTGTAGGATGGGGCATCCAAAGGGGGGAGGGAATTGACTTATGTTCTGCATGAGGTTGTTGATAGAGACCATAGGAGAGACTCTAGAGCCCCTGCTACCCCTACTTCAAATCAGGAGACCAGTGGACAACAAGATCTTCAGGAAGGAAATGATGTGTATACAGCAACAGGAAAACAGAAAGCCAGGCACAATAATAAATCTAGAGAAAGGCTGAGCAAAAAGAAAAGGGATGCAATTAAAAAGAGGCAGCAGAAAGAGCAAGAACATGGGACAACAAGTAATGATCAACAACCAAGTGAACAGGTTACCAACAAAGTCAAGAAAGATAGGCCAATACAAGATGATTATGGAGCTTTGAATTCAGAAGATGAGTTAGATCCTGACAACCAATCCATGGATGAGTATGATGTAGAGGAAGAAGAAGTTAGTGATCATCTAATTCGAGCCTTTGGATCCACATTTCATGATGAATGTCCAGCAGAGGTTCAGGAAGTGACAGAACAGCAAGGTCGATCACCTAGGGGGAGGAAACAAAACAGACAAGTCAGACATCAAGCTACCATTAGTACTTCTGCTACTTCTAGCAGACCCATCACAAGGTCCAAATCTAAAGATTTTTAATGATTAAAGCCCTTTGTTGGAATGCTAGGAGTATCAACACCCAAAGTTCCTTGGAAAGACTATAAACACTCAAGAAGATGCATCAATTATCCATGATTGCCATCCTTGAACCTTTTGCAGATAACTCTCAACTCAACACTGTGAGAATCCAACTTCAGATGGACCAGTCACAAGAATCCTAATGGGAAGATCGCTTCTTTGGTCTAATGAAATCATTGGCAATATACAGAAAGCGATGGCGTATCACCGGGAATTCAAACATTCTGATCTTGCTGATAAGTTCATGGTGTCCTTCATCTATGCTAAATGTAAGGAACATATGAGACGACCTTTATGGGATAGGTTATTGAATTTTTCTAGTAGAGATATCCCTAGGTGTACCATTGGAGACTTTAATGTTATCACTAATATGGAGGAGAAGACTGGGGGAATGCCTTACAACATGAACAAGAACCTTGAATTTATAAATGTGATTGAGGCCTGTGGGCTGATTGATATTGGTTACACAGGTCTCCCTTACACTTGGTGTAATCAAAGGAATGCACAGGCTAGAGTTTGGAAGAGGTTAGATAGGTCCATGGTTAATGATAAATGGCTAGAAAATATGCCTCAAACCACTATTGAGCATCTTTCTTCTGTTGGATCTGATCACAATCCTCTGCTACTGGAAATGGTAAGGAAAAATGAAGATCATATCAAATATTTCAAGTTCTTACATTGCTGGGTCGACAATAAAAGCTTTATGGAGACTGTCCAAAATTGTTGGGAGAGGGAGGTCACAAGTAATCTTATGTGGAAACTACATCAGAAAATGAAAAGGTTAACTTCCACCCTTAGCAACTAGTCAAAGAGAGAGTATTGAGATATTTATGCTAAAGTGAAAGAATTTGAACAGAATATCAGGAAAGCTGAGGAAGAGCTGCTTATTAATAACACAGAAGCTCTCAGACAGAAGTTACATCTCATGAATGCCAACTATATTAGGTACTTGAAGCTGGAGGAATCTATACTTAAATAGAAAACTCAACTTCAATGGTTTAAGGAGGGAGATGCCAACACCAAGTACTTTCATGCCTTAATGAGGGGAAGAAGAAGAAGACTTTTCCTACATAAAATCTGTACAAACAATGATGTTTGGATACAAGGGGATGACTAGATTGCTCAAGCAGCATGTGAGTACTTTCAAGAGATGTTTACTGGTTAGAACTGTAGAATTGATGAGAGGATTCTTCAACATTTACCTCTTCTAGTTACTCCTGAACAAAATCTGAAGCAACAGGAATTGCCTACACTGGAAGAACTAAGGGGTGTAGTGTTTGCTATGAACCCTAATTCAGCACCAGGTCCAGATGGTATAGGGGGCAAATTCTACCAAGCTTGCTGGCACATCATTAAAGAAGATCTCCTAGCAGCTGTGCAATATTTCTTTTGTGGAAACACTATGCCTAAGTTTATGTCACATGCATGCCTTGTTCTACTTCCTAAAAATAAGCAGCCTAGCAAATTAAGTGACCTCAGGCCTATCAGTCTCAACAACTTCTCAAATAAGATTATCTCCAAACTTATAAGCATGAGACTAGTAGATGTTATTCCTCTACTTATTTCAGATAACCAAGCAGGGTTTGTCAGATGAAGGAGCATTACAGAAAGCATCATGTTGGCCTAAGAAATCACTCATGACATTAAGAGGCCCAAGCTAGGAGACAATGTAGTGATCAAGTTGGACATGACCAAGGCATATGACAGAGTGTCCTGGTCATTCACTTGTTTGGTTTTGAGAAGATTTGGATTTGGGGAAGCTTTCATTGACATGATATGGAGAATTATGAGCAACAATTGGTATTCAATTATTATCAATGGTCGCAGACATGGTTTCTTTCATTCAACTAGAGGTCTCAAACAAGGCGATCCTCTATCTCCGGCCCAATTTATTTTAGGTTCAGAGGTCCTTTCAAGAATGCTTAACCTTATTCATCAAAATCCTATGTATAGAGGTTTTAGAATGAAGCAAAAGGGTCCCCAGATCAATCATTTAAGTTTTGCTGATGATGTGATTATTTTTACTTCAACTGATAGACATTCTATGAAGATCATCATAAATACTTTGAAGGAATATGAACATACATCAGACCAACTCATCAACAAGGAGAAGAGCCACTTTATGATTCCTAATAACACTTCTCAGAACATCATTGATAGCATTCAGGAGGTCACTGGCTTCTCCAAAAAGGACAATCCAATTATGTATCTAGGATGTCCTCTTTACATTGGTAGACAAAGGATTATCTATTATTCTCACTTAGTTGAGAAAGTATCAAAAAATATTTGTGGCTGGCAGGGAAAAATTCTCAGTTTTGGAGGTAAAATCACCTTGATAAAACATGCTTTATAGTCTATGCCTATCCATACAATGTCTGCAATCTCACCTCCTAACACTACTATCAAATACATAGAATCAATCATTGCTGATTTCTTCTGGGGAAGAGACCAGGACAAGAGAAAGTACCACTGGGCCTCTATGAAAACCATGAGCCTGCCTTATGCAGAAGGAGCTTTGGGGATCAGAAGACTTACTGATATTTGTACTGCTCTTCAACATAAACAGTGGTGGAATTTCAGGGCTAGAGCATCACTGTGGGGCCAGTTCCTCAAAGCTAAATATTGCGAGAGAGCCAATCCTGTTGCAAAGAAAATTGATACAGGTCAATCTTTAATGTGGAGGTATATGATGAAGAACAAGAGTATAGTGGAGGAAAATATCACCTGGAAGATTAATTCTGGAAATTGCTCCTTTTGGTGGGATGATTGGCTAGGAAAAGGTGCCCTTGCTTACTATACAACTAATATCTCCAGCTTGAACAATGCCACCATTGCACACTTTCTTATTAATGGGAAATGGAATGAGAGGAATCTGAGACAGTAGGTTCCACCACTGCTCATTCCACACATACTGAGCACCAAATTCCAGTACCAACAGGGAGTGAAAGATACAGCTATCTGGAAGCTTATTGAGACTGGAAAATTCTCCTGTGCTTCACCGGGAAATCACAGACACAGAAAATCTCAAGGGATCAAACACTTTGGGCTAAGAACATACCTTTCAAGGTGTCTTATCTGTTATGGAGGGCCTTACGAAATAAACTACCAACCAATGAAAACCTTTCAAATTTTGGAGTGGAGCCTATGAAGTGTTTCTGCTGTATCAATCAAGGGTGGGATGATGTTAATCACATCTTCAATGGAGGACAGTTGCAGCTCATATCTGGAATTACTTTACAGGTGCTAGGGGAGTTAATTTCCAGCAGCCTTCCTTATTCAGCAGATTACTAAATTTGGGGGAGATACAAGGAAAAAATGAAGCTCACAAGACTCTTATCCAAGCAGTTCCCATAATAATCTATTGGAACTTATGGAAGAACAGATGCTCAGCAAAGTATGGGGATAAGAAATCCAACATCAGCAGAGTCAAGTACATGGTCCTCAAGGACATCCTTTATCTTCTCAACTCAGTTTTCCCTTACATCCAGTGGACTATAAAGTGGACAGAAGTGATTGATATGATTGAAAAATGTAAACATGAGGTAAAAGTCACTTCAATAATTTAGAAAAATCCCCCCACTAATAGGTATAAGCTCAACACTGATGGTAGTGCATTGCACAATCCAGGGAAGATTGGAGGGGGGGGGCATCCTAAGAAATGAGGTGGGAGATATAATATTTGCCTTTGCGATACCTCTTGGAGAACGGACTAACAACCAGGCAGAAATCCAAGCTGCTAGTTACGGTTTAAACTGGTGCATACAACATGGTTACAAGAACATCATATTTGAAGTGGATTCAGAGCTTTTAATCAGGTGGTTATTGAAGACTTCTATTCCTCCTTGGAAGCTACAAAATTTTGTACAGGAGATACATATGCTCGTGAATCAATGTGAATTCTTCCAATGTACCCATACGTACATAGAAGCCAACAACACAGCAGATTTGCTTTCCAAACAGAGCCACAAACTTGATATCATCCAACAATACTATACTTACAACCAACTGCCAAATGCAATTCGAGGTAGCTATATTCTAGAGAAAATGGGAGTCCAAAGTTTTAGAAGGAAGAAATTTAAAAGAATTAAAAAACCTCCTCGAAATTCTCTTAGGTAGCCTTGGCTATATCCTAGTCATTGATACCATACCATAGATAGGTTTTGTAATTTTGGCTAGGTTCCTTTATATAGTCTTTCCTTGTAAGGGGAGAGTCTCCCTTATTTATGTTTTCCTAGTATCTCTGTATCGAGAGGAGTCCTCTCCTTAGGTGGTTAGCTCTAGGTTTCTTCTTTGTTTAGAATGGGAAAGAGTTGACTAGCCATTGTTGGTCAGTCGACCTCGGAACCACCTAGGTTTGGAGGTAAGGTTTATGTCCCCCTCCTTGTACTTTTTTGATTTCTATTTATGCTAAGGCTTGGGGGTGTTGTTAAGCCCCAGACCCCCCCCCACCCCAAGGGTCGTTCAAATAATAAAACAAAAAAATCGTAAACCCCAAATCCAAAACCCTAAACCTAAAACCCAAAACAATTGATCCTAAACACTTAACCCTTAACCCCATATCCCAAACTCTAAACCTTAAACCCTAACCCCTAAATCCTAAATCCTATACCCTAAATCAACAAGCCTAAACCCTATACCCTAAACCATGAACCCTAAACTCAAAACCATAAACCCTGAACCATAAACACTATATACTAAACCCTAAACCGTACTCCCTAAACCTAAACCCTAAACACTAAACCCTAAACCCTAAACCCTAAACCCCATAAACTTTAAACTCCAAACCCTAAACCCTAAACCCTAAACCCAAAACCTAAACCCAAAACCTAAACCCTAAACCCTAAACCCTAAACCTAAACCCTAAACCTTAAACCTAAACCCTAAACCCTAAATACAAAACCCAAAATCCTAAACCCTAACCCTAAACCCTAAATCCTAAACCCTAAACCCTAAACGTAAATCGGATACCCAAAACCCTAAACTAGAAACCCTAAATCCTAACCCCAAACTCTTAATCCTAAACCCTAAATCTAAAATTCTAAACCCTAAACCCCAAATCCTTAACTCTAAATCTTAAACCCTAAATCCCTAACTCTAAATCCTAAACCCTAAACCCAAATTCTAAACCTAAACCTAAACCCTACACCCAAAACTCCATAACCTAAACATTATAGACTAAACCCTAAACCCTAGACCCTGAACCCTAATACCTAAACCCTAAACCCTAAACCGCTTAACCCTAAACCATAAACCCTAAATCCTAAACCTCAAAACCTAAACTTCTAACCCTAAACCATTAATCCTAAACAATAATCCCTAACCCTAAACCATAAACACTAAACCCTAAACCCTAAATCCCAAGCTCTAAACCTTAAATCCTAAACCTAAACCCGAAGCACTAAATAATAAACCCTAAACCCTAAACCCTAAACCCTGCACCTACAACCCTAAACCCTAACCCTAAACCCAAAACCTAAACCCTAAACCTACAACTCAAAACTCTAGACCCTGAAACCAAAACCGTCAAGCCTAAACCATATACCCTAAATAAAGAAACCCTAAACTCCAAACCCTAAGCCTTATATGATAAACTCTAAACCCTAATCCGTAAACCTATATCATAAACCCTAATTTCTAAACCCTAAAACCTTAACCATAATGATTAAAATCTAAACCCTAAACCTTAAACCCTAAACTCTAAACCCTAAACCCTAATTCCTAAACTATAAACCCTAAGCCTAAACCCTAAACCCTTAACCATAAACCCTAAACTCTAAACCCAAAAACCTAAACCTTAAACCCTAAATCCTAAACCCTATACCATAAAGCCTAAACTTGGAACCGTATACACTAAACCCTAAACCCTAAACCCTAAACTTAAACCCTAAATGATATATCCAAAACCATAAACCCTAAACCCTAAACCCAAAATCTAAAACCCTTAACCCTAAACCCTATACCCTAAACCCTCAACCCTAAACCCTAAACCATAAACTATAAACCCTAACCCTAAACCCCATATCCAAAACTCTAAATCCAAAACCCTAAACCCTAAACCCTAAACACTGAACCCTAAACCATAAAGCCTAAACCCTAAACCCATTCATCCTAAACTTTAAACTCAAAACCATACCCCTAAACCCTAAGCCCTAAACCCTAAACCCTAACCCTAAACCCTAAATCCTAAACCCTCAACCTAAACCCTAAACCCTAAATCCTAAACTCTAAACCTTAAACACTAATCCCTAAACCCTAAACCCTAAACCCTAACCCTAAATCCTTAATCCTAAACCCTAAACTTAAACCCAAAACCCTATACTTTGAACCCTAAACCATAAACCCTAAACCCTAAAATCTAAACCCTAACCATAAACCATTATCCTAAACCCTTATCCCTAACCCTAATCTTACCTGGGATGTCCTTTATTTATTGGAAGGCCTAAACTCATCTACTTCTCTGAGCTCATCAACATGATAGTGAACAGGATTACAGGGTGGCAATCCAGGATCTTGAGTTATGGAGGCAAGGCAACACTGATCAAACATGTTCTGCAATCCCTCCCTATCCACATTCTGTCAGCTATCTCTCCTCCCTCAAGTACTATTAAGCAGATTCAAGGCATCATGGCAGACTTCTTTTGGGGATGGAGGAATGATAGGAAGAAGTACCATTGGTCCTCTTGGAAAAACTTGAGCTTCCCCTATGATGAAGGAGGCATTGAAGTCAAGCTCATGAAAGATGTTTGTCAAGCTTTCCAGTTCAAGCATTGGTGGATTTTTAGATCCAAGCAAACACTTTCGAGTGAATTTTTGAGAGCAAAATATTGCCAAAGATCTAACCTTATAAGTAAAAAGTGGGATACAGGAGAATCCCAAGCTTGGAAATTAATGATGAGAAATAAACACATTGTGGAAGATCACATTCAGTGGAGAATTAGAGATGGTTCTAGCTCCTTCTGGTGGGATAATTGGTTAGGTGTAGGCCCCTTGGCTCGTTACACCATTGATAGCAATAGATTTAAGAATGACATGGTCTCAGATTTTATGTAGGATGGACATTGGAATATGAGGAAGGTATTTAGCTAGCCCCTCAGTAGCAAGTTCACAGAATTTTATCTACTCAGATTCAACTACAACATGGCCAAATAGATCAGGCTGTGTGGAAACTCATTACAAATGGCAATTTTTCTTTTTCTTCAGCATGGACTATCATTAGAGAAACCAGAAGCAAAACCAAAATTAATACAAACACCTGGCAGAAATACATCCCTTTCAAGTGTTCTTTCATACTTTGGAGAGCTATTAGGAACAAACTTCCTACAAATGAAAAGCTCTCAAGTTTTGGAATAGAACCAAGTAAGTGTTATTGTTGTTATTCTCCAGGTGCAGATACTATTGAGCATACTTTCAACACTGGAAACTTTCTCAAGAGAGTCTGGAAGTATTTTGCTGTCTCCTTAGGCAATGCGACTGATTATTTACCTTTGAGAAATATGATTATGAGATGGTGGAGTGCTACATACAACAATAAAGCACATAAACTTATCCTTCAATCCACACCAATCTTTATTTGTTGGAATTTGTGGAAAAACAGATGTGCAAATAAATATGGAGGAAAAAAGACCAATATGGCAAGGGTGAAATATATGGTCATCTTGGACACTTTTAAGCTGCTGCAAACAGCTTTCCCGTACATCAATTGGCCTATGGAATGGAGTAGATTATGTACCCTCATTGAGAAGTGTACCCATGACATCAAAATTACAGTAGTACAGTGGATCAAGCCTCCAATTAAATGGGTTAAGCTCAATACGGATGGTAGTGCAACTCTCGGCAACAAAGGAGCAGGAGGGTTTCTCAGAAGTAGTACTGGAGAACTGATCTTTGCATTTTCAACTCCTCTGGGGGAAGGAACCAACACTCAGGCTGAGGTTGAAGCTGCTGTCTTTGGCCTCACTTGGTGTGCTCACTTAAAATATAAGAATGTCATCTTGGAAATGGATTCCCAACTTATTGTGGACTATATTATGAACAACACTACAGCTCCTTGGAGTGTAGCTTCCCAGCTGCAACAACTACAACAAATTATTAGCCACTTCACCCACTTTAAACGCACTCATACTCTTAGGGAGGCAAATTATGTAGCTGATTCACTCGCAAAACAGAGTCACCACACAACTAGCCCGCAGGTACACTTCAGCATCCAGCAAATCCTAAAACTAGCAGCTACTTATCTTCACCAAGATCTGGTAGGTATGGCAAATTTCAGAATAAGAAGATTGAAGAGAATCAAGGAACCCCTGTGAGCCTTCAAAGATAAAGAGGACCTCGGAAGGAGACTAAATTCCTTTCAGGCCCTCTCTAAGATGTTCTTCCTGGCATCTATAGTTACTTGATTTTCCCTAGGTTTGGTTAGTTTTCTTTGTTTACTTGTAAAGGGAGAGACTCCCTCGTTTATGCTTTCCTAGAATCATTGTACCGGGAGGAGTCCTCTCGCACAGGTACATAGATGATAGGACCCTTTCCTTATGGGTAAGAGTTGGAGAACCTACTATGTCAATTAGTAGGCTACCAATTCTTGCACCACCATCATCTTGAGGTAAGGTTTATGTCCCACTCTTTGTAATTTCTTTTTATCTATGATAAGGCCTGGGGGTGTTGCTAAGCTCCTGACACCTCCAATGGTTGTTAAAATTAAAAAAAAAAATCCCTCACCCTAAACAATTAATCCTAAACACTAAACCCTAAACCCCATATCCCAAACCCTAAACAATAAACTCTAAACCCTCAACCTTAATCCCTATACCCAAAATCCTATACCATAAACCTACAACCCTAAACCCTATACCCTAAACCATGAATCAAAAACTCCAAACCATAAACCCTAAACTATAAACACTATACCCTAATCCCTAAAACCTAAACCCTAAAAACTAAACTCTAAACCCTAAACCTAAAACCTAAATCCTTAACCATAAACCTTAAACTCTAAACCCTAAGCCCTAAACCTCAAACCCTAAACCCTAAACCCTAAATACTAAAAACTAAACCCCAAACCCTAAACTTGGAAACCTAAACCCTAAACCCTAAACCTAAATCCTAAACCCTAAACCCTCAATACAAAACCCTAAATCCTAAACCCTTAACCCTAATCCCTAATTCCTAAACCCTAAATCCTAAACCGTTAACCCTAATCCCTAATTCCTAAACCTTAAATCATAAACCCTAAAACCTAAACCCTAAACCTAAACCCAATAACCAAAACCCTAAACTAGAAACCCTGACCCCTAACCCTAAATTCTTAATCCTAAACCCTAAATCCTTAAATCTAAATCTTAAACCCTAAACCCTAAACCCTAAATCCCTAACTCTAAACCCCAAACCCTAAACCTTAACCTAAACCCTAAACTTAAAGCCTAAACATTAAACCCTAGTCCCTAAACCCCAGTCCCTAAACCCTAAAATCTAAACCCTAAACCCTAAACTACTTAACGAAAAACCATAAACCCTAAACCCTAAACCATAAAACCTAAACTTCTAACCCTAAACCATTAATCCTAAACAATAATCCCTAACCCTAAACCATTAATCCTAAACCCTAAACCTAAACACTAAACCACAAACTCTAAACCCTAAACCCTTAATCCCACACTCTAAACCTTAAATCCTAAACCCTAAACTGTAAACCCAAAACTCTAAACAATAAACTCTAAACAATAAACCCTAAACCTACAACCCTAATCCCTAACCCTAAACCCTAAACCCAAAACACTAAACCCTAAACCTACTACCCGAAACTCTAAACCCTTAAACCAAAACCCTCAACCCCAAACCCTATACCCTAAACTAGAAACTCTAAACTCTAAACCCTAAACCCTAATCCCTAAGCCCTATATGCAAAACCCTAAACCTAAACAGTAAACCCTTATTCCTAAACTCTAAACCCTAAACCTAAACCCTAAACCCTTAACCATAAAAACTGAACTCTAAATCCTAAACCTTAAACCCTAAACCCTAAACCCTAAACCCTAAATACTAAACCCTAAACTCTGCACCCTTAACCCTAAACCTTAAACCCTTAATCCTAAACCCTAAACTTGGAACCCTATACAATAAACCCTTAACCCTAAACCCTAAACCCTAAGCCCAAAACCCTTAATCCTAAACCCTAAACCCTAATCCCTAAACCCTAAACCCTAAATCCTAAACACCTAACCCAAAACCCGAAACCCTAAACTCTTAATCTTAAACCCTAAATCTTAATATTAAACCCTAAATCCTATATCCTTAATTCTAAACCCTAAAACCAAAACCCTAAACTGTAAACCCTAAATCCCTAATGCTAAATGCGAAACCCTAACCATAAACCCAAAACCCTAAATGATAAACGCTAAACCCTAAAACAAACCCCTAAACCCTAAACTCTAAACCATTATCCATAAACCCTAAACCCTAAACACCAAACGCCAAACCTTCAATCCTAATTCCTAAACCCTAAACACTAAACACTAAACTTGGAACCCTAAATCTTAAACCCTAAACCCTTAATCCTAAAATCTATACCCTAAATCCAAACTCTAAACCCTAAACATAAAACCCAAATTATAAACCCTAAACCCAAAACCCTAGAACCTAAACCGTAAATGCTAAACCCTAAACCCCAAACCCAAAACCCTAAACCTAATCCATAAAACTTAAATGCTAAACCCAAACATCTAACCCTAAACCTTAAGCATAATTCCTAAGCTCCCAACCCTAAACCCTAACCCTAAGCCCTAAATCCTAAATCCTAAACCATATATCCGAAACCCTAAATCCTAAACACTAAACCCAAAACCCAAAATGCTAGACCCAAAACCCAAATCCCTCTACCCTAAACCCAAAACCTTAAACCCTAAAACCAAAACCCTAAATCATAAACCCTAAACCCTAACCCTAAACCCAAAATCCAAAACCCAAAATGCTAAATCCTAAGATCTAAACCCTAAACCCTTAACTCTAAACCATAAATCCTAAACCCTCAACCCCTTAAATCAAAACTCTAAACCCAAAACCCTAACCCTAAACCCTAAACCCTAAACCCTAAACCCTAAACCCTAAACCCTAAACCCTAAACCCTAAACCCTAAACCCTAAACCCTAAACCCCAAACCCTAACCCCTAATTCCTAAACATTCAACCCTAAACCCAAACTTTAAATCCTAAACCCTAAATCCTAGACTATTAATCCTAAATCATAAACCTAAATCCTAAACCCTAAACCCTAAACCCTAAACCCTTAACCCTAAAACAAAAAATCTAGACCCTAAATCCTAAACCATAAACCCTAAATTTTAAACCATGAACCTTAATCCCTAAACTTGCAACCCTGAACCTTAAACCCTAAACTTTGAACCCTAAATTCTAAACCTTAGACCCTAAACCCTAAATTCTAAACCCTAAATCCTAAATCGCTTAACCATAAATAATAAATCCTAAACCCTTAACCTTAAACCTTAAACCCTAAATTTCGAACCCTAAACCATAAACCCTAAATCTTGAACCCTAAACCCTAACCCTAGACCATTAATCCTAAACCCTAAACCCTAACCTTACACCATTAATAATAAACCCTAAACCATAAATCCTATACCCCAAAGTATCTCCTTCGCTCCTCCCCCTTGTAATAGTTCCAACCTTGATTCCCACCACGCTGTAAATAGAGTGGGCGGAAACCCTCCTCATATCTCTTGGAATTAACCTTGATTCCCCTCGGCTTTGAATAACCTGAGGAAGAACCCTTCTCAACTCTAAACGCTGCACTTGTTCCGTTGGGCTTTCCAACATTCTCCAATATATGCTCTTGTAGTAGTTCCATTTGGGTCAACATCTTCTTGATGTTCTCATCCCTTTCTCTTTCCTTATCAAGTTGCTCTTGTGTCATTCTAAAACAAAAAGGAGAGACTTGTTCCTCTTGAGTTTACCAAGCTTGATTTATTTTCGTCATGTCATCAAGAAGAAATGAAGCGACCTCAAATGATTGCAAAATTATTCCCCCTTGCACCAATTGATCAGCCACTCCTTTATTAACCGAATCAAGACACCAGTAAAAATATTGGAGTAGCAAATTGTTTGGTATCTTGTGAGTTGGGCATTGAAGTAAGAGTTTCTTAAACCTCACCGAAGTTTCATGATGGGTTCACCCTCGCATCGCTTGAAACCTTGAATGTTATTTCCAAGTTTCATTATCCTTGATGGGGGGAAAGAATATTGCATTGAATGCCATAATTAGCTCCTCCCATGATGTGATGGAATTGCTTGGTAACTTGGCCAACCACTTGCTAGCCTCCCCCGTAAAAGATAGTGGAAATAACCTGAGCCAGATTAACTCTTGTGACATATTCTTGAATGAAAATGGGTTGCACACCTCTATAAAATTTCTTACATGCTCATGTGGATCTTCGTTACCTAGCCCTTTGTAGAGTCCCCACATTTGGAGGAGATGAAGAGTTGTGCTAGTGACCTCAGATATTGCATTCCCATCAGTTTGTTGTAGGAAAATGGCACCCATTTCACCCGGTTGAGATGGGTTGTAAACACTATTTATATCATTGATACCATCCCGATGACCTGCTTGGCTACCATCCACCTTTGGCTCACTCATTCTTACTCAACATAAGAACAATGCCACCTAAATTGATTGAACTACAGCCTACAAATTCACAATTAAAATTTTGATAAAAGAACTCTAAATAACCCTACTACCTAGAAGCGGTGCCATTTTAATTAATGTTTCAAAGACACTTCATCCAATTCTAAGTGTCAATGATCACTAGTCAGTATATAACCCAACCAAGTGAGTGGGGGTCGATCCCACAGAGAGTAGATTTCTTTTGAATTCAAATATGAAAGTATGACGGTGAGCTTTTCAGCTGAGCAAACACAACACTTAAAAGTTTAACAGTCAAATTTCAGAATAATGTTACCAATCCACGTCTATAATCTATCAAAGAACAATCATATAACTAGGAAACACTTGGGGGCTGACTAACCAATTGCCAAATTCAACTTAATGGTTGTATATCATTACCAATAATTTCTAGTTGGTCGTGGGTAAAATGGACTATAAGTAACACAATTTTCTCTCGAACAATTACCTTAATTCTGTTGAGTTTTCTCGAACCTCAACACTATCCATAAAATGACCAGTCCACATTCTCATCAGATCAACTCTTTCAAACTAGATACAAAGGATAGATCTTGAGTTTTACTTTCTCAAGCTGAAACCGTCAAGATGCACTACTAAGGATGCCAAATTACTACGTTGGTTTTGTACTTCTCTCTCGAGCAAGCACAAAACTCAAAAATCTATCACACTAAATATGGAATATGAAGTTAAACCACCATAATAATTCAGACCCTATAAATAATAACATAAAAAATCACTAATCGATAACACCCATTCAATAAAATGCAACAACCGATCACATTGTCAAACCCCCAAGGTTAGGGTTTTAGCCAATCATGGTGGAAAGATGAGAATCAATACCTGCCACATTTTCCATAGCTGGGTAATGAAATTTGAAAGTTAAAATCAACTAAAATTTTCTCTATTACAATATCTGAATGAAAAATCTTGCTAAAATAACTTGAAATTCACAATGGTAGTGTTTTTGCTCTAACTCTTTTGTTCGTCACATTTCTGAATACTTTTATCTCTCATGCAAAAATCAATTTATACAAAATCTAGTGTTGCTTTTTGGGCCAGTCGGTGAGGAAAGTTGGGCTTTGCCGACCGCTCGGTGACTCACCGATTGTCCATTCGTCTCGCCTTTATGCTTCAGATCTTCTTCATCTGACCACTGTAATTTTAGGCGAGCTAACTCAGGATCACCGTTTCACTCTGTGATGCACCCTTCTGTCTTTTGCCTCACCTATTTGTGATTATCTAGGTTTCCATCAATGCTCTCGACGACCTGGCCATCTATCGCCAATGAAATCAGCATTTCGCCGAGTGAGACTGTTGCCCGCCGAAGTTACTCCTAATCCAAATTCAGCATTCTGTAACTTTAGGCAGTGAATGGGCATCTTGGCGTGTTGCCGAGTGACATTGGCGATTGTAAGGCTTGTTATTCCCTTCTCTGGTTTTGCTCGTGTTGTGTTTTTTCCCCAATTCTATCTTAGCTTTATTCCTCAATCCATATATCTGAAAATCAAGTGTTTTACATCAGTTATTGACACAAAATAAGCATTTGAGGGCATCGAATTATTATAAAGCCCTAAATGAGTCACAATCTAGGACTCATCAGTGTTTATCGATGATATTATGATATATTCAAGGAGTGAGAATGAGCATGTGGACCATTTGATAATTGTGTTGCATGTTCTTAAGAACCAACAACTCTTTGCAAAGTTTAGCAAGTGTGAATTTTGGTTGAGGTCCATATCTTTCCTTGGTCATATCGTGTCAAGTGAGGGTATGGAGGTAGATCCTAAGAATACGGATGCGGTCGAGAGTTTTCCTAGACCTCTAACTCCTTCTGACTTAAAAGCTTTTTTGGTTTGGCCGGTTACTATAGAAGTTTGTTGAGGGTTATTCCTCCATTGCTTCTCCATTGATGACTTTTACTCAAAAGAAAGCTAAGTTTGAGTGGTTGGAGGATTGTGAGAAAAAGCTTCCAAGAGTTGAAAGATAGACTTACTTCCGCTACAGTGTTGACCTTACCGAAGGGTAACATTTGTTTTGTTGTTTATTGTGACGTCTCTAGAGTGGGATTGGGAAGTGTGCTCATGTAAAATGGCAACGTGATTGCCTATGCTTCAAGGAAACTTAAGGTACATGCGAAGAATTACCCTGTCACAGCCCAGGGGAACCCCCTAGATGTAACATGATGTACTCGACCTCGAAGGGATCTTATACAAGCCCTTAGCATATCATAAACATAAGTAATAGAAATGATGCAGAATTAAAACTTTTTACAATCAAAGTCTTTTCATAAAATCAAAATAGAAGTCTAGACATTGTCTCATTAACCATCTAATACAATCGAGTATCAATACGGGTCACAACCCTTTACAACATAGTCTCAAAAGAGAATGTAAGATAGAAACTAGAAATGAACAACTCTTGTCCTTGAACCATGAGGACTCACCGAAAGCTTGGAGAATAGTCAATCCAAGATTTTGATCAAGAAGGAAGCACACCTCAACAAATAGGCCCTACACTTATAGAAAAATGTAGAAAATATGGGTTAGCACAAAATTGCACTTAGTATGGAAGCCATCTATAAAAATCCTTTAAAACATGCAAGAAAGGACAATTTAGTTGAAAACATGCATTTTATCAACTTTAAGAGTCATCATGCACATTAGTGTAAATAAATAAGTCAAAACTATTTCATAAGCAACCCTAAGCTATACTTGTGCAATGTATAGATAAGATCCCATAATCCTATTTAATACTAAGTACCACTTTTAGGCCACCATAATCATACATATCATACCTTGTCCTCATCCATAACCAATGTTCATAAACAAGGAAACATTCATGTTCATTAACTTGTAACAAGGAAAGCCACTCATAACAATAATCCATATCATACATACAAAAATTCACGTACCTTCATGGCAAAAGAAAACCATACCATAACCCCATTCAAAAGCCTACTTGTGCAATGCATAAGTGAAGTCACATACATCCACTTACACTAAGTAGAACTCCTTGAGAAGTGATATGTATAGTTCATGTTCATGTTCTTGTCATATTCATATTCTTGTGATGTAGGGAAATATCCTTAACCGACATAGACCATGTGAGCTACATGGAATCCGGTGTCATGCCCCCATACTGAAAAGAGGTGTCCTACTTGCCTTAGGTTGAAATCATATTTGATAGCTTTGGTGGATCCACTAGCTAAAGACCTATGTGGGCACATAGTTATGGGATAAGTAGATTGCTTCTAGAAACCCAAACTAATTGACGTAAAAGGTTTCCATCTCATGAGATAACTATTTTGGGAACCTGGACTGACTAGCGTAAAAGGAACCAATTGAGAAGCTGGACTAACTAGCGTAATAGCTTCCATCTCATATTCATATCCACTCAGTGCTAAGCATAATTCCCTTTAATTTTCATGTTAAGTCTTGACTTAGGTTCATGTTCATGAAAGAATGCTCTAGCACTCAAAACAACATGGTATCATGATGGCTCACAAATTCAACAGGTGAGAATGACCTTTCAACCTTAGAATCATTAATATGTAAGTAAACCTTTCACATCATGTTCATAGTGTGTTCATAAGTATAGCATTTCAATCAACACAACAACATTATCATAATTATAGACATTTCATGCATAATCATGTGTAAGGGTATGGGGAGAATGATCTTTCAACAATACCACAATTACACCATAGTCATAGGATCATTACTTTCTAAGTGAATCATAAGCTCATACACAATTCTCATAAACATGTACAAACCCTCATAATTTGCCCTTTAAGGATCATGAAACACATTCAACTCAAACATCTAGAATTACGACATTAGATACGGAGAATATCAAGATTCAATAAACTCAATCAATATAAACATAATCAATTGACATGCTTCTATAATCAATCAACCCACATCATGAAATCACAATTTAGTAATATGGGGGATTCATGGGTTTTTAATGTAATTCTCACAAGAAGAACTACAATCTAATGTGGAAATCAAAGACGAAAAATAAAGATAAATAGATAGACCAAAAAGAGGAAACAAAAAGCAACAAAAGGGTATATTAAACCCAATGACCTCGATTCGTTGATCCTACAATAAGCACCTAACTGTTAAGATTACCTCAAGGGAATCGATATCCCAAGCAACCAATGTATCTAACAAAAGGCAACACAAGCTTAACCAAGCTCTCAACACTCAAAGATGAATTTTTAGCTTTTAACATCAAAATAATCTACCCTAAAATGAACCCTTGAAGGCCTATTTATAGTTTTAGGCATTATTACATAAATGGGCCCAAAAGTGACCCAGAATGTCCAATAAGTAAGCTAAGTCGGGCTCGCCCAATCCTCTTAGTGATGCGCCGGTGATGAATCCTACATGGCTCCTGTACTTGGCCTCTTCTTTAACTTTCAGCAGTCTTAGTTGACAAAGGACGATGTGCCGAGTGATATCCTTGCTCTCTGAATGAGCAGCCTTGCTCTGCAAATCCTGGGGCCATTAGGCGATCTGGTGGTCATCGTCCAAGCCATTGGGCGATGCGCTGATTGCTCTTCAACTTGCCTAGCGAGGAACTTCCAGTTGTAGCTCCTTGGGACCTTGGGCGATGTTAGAGCCCTCACCAAGGTAGCTTGGCTAGTCGCCGAAATGGAGGTTAGCTCGCCGAATGGAGCAGCATATTCGCTTGCTCCTCCTTGCTTCGTTAGGCTTCCCATGCTCCAAGCTATCATCCACACATGGTGTTGCTGAGCTAGGAGGCCCTTTAAAGCGCATTTGTTACCAAGCAAGGCTTGGAAGCCCTTCTTTGGCACCATCTCAAGCTCAACAGCCTCCATCCTTGTGACCACTCCATCAAAGCATTGAAGTTCATGAATGGATATCCTTGAGGTAACCTGTATTACATCATTCTCCCTTTCTTGAAAAGGATTCGTCCTCATATCTATACCTTGCAAAACCATAGGGTAAGCAAATAATAACAAGATCCTCAAGGCATGAGGGTTAGCGTTAGCAATAATAAATTTATCACCATGCAAGGATTCACAAATTTAACATATAACCAAGTATCACAAAAATCAACAAAGGGTTTGTAACCCATCAAAGTAATAGATACTTGTCTACTTAAGAAACTTAGACAAAGGGGTAGAGCGTAGGAACCAATACACTTAAACAATCTAGTATGTAAGCGCTCATTGGTTCCATATCCAAATAAGCACAAGGCCTCCCTTATGTCAAGTAGCACATGAACACTCTCATACCTAAGTGCGAAGGTACAAGTAGTGTTGACCAAAATTAAGACCCCATCCAATGCATTAGATAACTTCAAGAGAGTAATTATTTCCAATTCATGAGCAGGTTCAAGTACATAAGTATTTCCCACCCAAATTGGTAAACATACCTCATTCAAGCACATTGGATCAAGTAATAACACCCAAGAAGAATCATGCAAATGACAGACGGTGTTACTACTATACTCAGCACACTTAAAATTGACACCGGGGTCAAATGCAAAAGGATTGCAAAGCATCGAGTCAAGGAGACTCTCATTTGCTTTATTTATACCACTACTAACATAAAATATGCTACTCACACAAGCATGAGTACCATCATATGCAAGTATATAGAGTTGAGTCCTCAAATCCAAACCTTGTAAAACCATATAGATCACAAGCAAAGAGCTCATCCACTTAGCATGATGGATAGTACAAAGGTAAGTACGCAGAATATTTAACTGAGAAGTCTCAAACTAAAGGAGCAACCAAACATCCTCTATTGTCAAGGCTATTAAGCCCACAAATGAAGAACAATGACAATGATTATTCTTCTCAACAACATGGTAATACATCCCAAAAGATGATACTCCCACCAGTTCAAATACCTACAAGCATTCACCGGGATCAAAATGATAGAAGGTCTACAGAACAGGGTCATACCAACAAGTGTAGACCTTAATGATACCCTGATCCACATGCACTGCACTTTTAATCCAACTAGGGATCTCATCATATGCAAAGAGATAGTAAAGGATGGTACAAACTTCACCTTCTCTGTGAAAGTATCTCCTACCCCCATAAGATGCACAGTCAACAAGATCATGCTTAGAGTAAAAAATAGAAAAAGGGTTCAGGAAGCTATCTTTCCCCACACACAATGTAGGCCCTTCAGGTGGATGGTAAAACCTCAAGAAGAGCTTTCCTGCATAGGGAAAGGAATCAACAATGTCAACCACTATATGCTTGCCATTTCAACCAAACATACCCACACAAATGCTACAATTCAGCTCACTACTGGGGTCCAATGGAAAGGCAAGCCATGTACTAGGATGAAGTGCATGCCCATTTATCGGGTTGGCACTCTTTCCTTCCAACAACATACTCTAATCAACAACATGAGCATCATCATATGTAAATAAGTAATAGAGAAAGGTGTCTCGCAGTTAAACTTTCTTTAGGGTGTTTTCATGTGTATGACTACCAATAGGCTCAAAAGCATTGGTCATATCATTAAGAAGTGAAACACATCAACAAGTAGAAGTAATGGGAAAACAAACACTACCTTCCTCCTCATCACCTTCCTTCCCCACAATAGTACTCTCATCTTCCAAGAAGAGATTTCCATCTTCGAGAGGAAAAGCTTCATACCATAGTTGGATACTATAACAATAATAGCTATCAAGAGCTATGTTGTTTTCATGATCTACACCACTTGGAGTGATTTCACAATCTTCAAATAAGATATTGTGCTTAAAGAGGGAATGATCAACCACTAGGGAAGAATTAAAACATGCAAGTTCACCCACAAAAAGACACATATCATTTTTCGAAGCATTTTCAAGAACATGATCTCTATGAGCAAAGTAAGTAATCGGATCTTCCACAAAAGATATGTGGATAGAGTCACTTCTATTCAATTGATCGGCATTGTCATTAGTACCA
The DNA here is from genome assembly GCA_035578085.1 of Solanum pinnatisectum. Classification (NCBI taxonomy): domain Eukaryota; kingdom Viridiplantae; phylum Streptophyta; class Magnoliopsida; order Solanales; family Solanaceae; genus Solanum; species Solanum pinnatisectum. The sequence goes on from JAWPEI010000057.1 coordinate 414,038, forward strand.
CTAACTTGAGGTTCCTTAATCACATTAGAAGGACTCTCAACCAGTTAACTACACTTACAAACAGGTTGATCAACACAATCAATACAAAATAATGAGCTAGCATTCAAAGCATAGGTGTCAACATTAGGTGGACACAAATCAATCTTACTAAAAGAATCAATTCGGTCATCAATACGATCAACTAGTGTATCCACATTCTCAACAAGCACATTATCAACACATGGTAAAGAATCAATAGGCGCACATAAAGAAAATATAACATGCACAATTTGTTCATTCGCAATGGTAAAACTCTTAAGATTAGATATTTTACCTTGACACCCACAAGAAAGATCTTCTTTACCTTGGATGTTGGAACATCTCATTAGTACATCCATCACACCTTTGATTGTAGGCTCTTTGGCTGGAACTTGTGTTCCTCCATTAATTACGCTTGTACCTACATAAGAATCCTTGCTAAGTGAAGGATGAACAGAAAGGTTAGATTGAGATTGTGGCAACCCTCTCACTTTACTCCTCTCAACCTCTCTTTTTTCCACTCTAGGTTGCCACCTTGCTTTCCCTTACTCCTCTCACTCTTTTGTCTCTCACTTTTCACCTTAGGAGAAGGAAATAGATGTGTTCCCCTATGATCCACGACACACTTGTACCCGTTCTGCTCATTTGGGACCCTATGCTCATTGAACCAATTGGCCCCCAAACTTAAGTGACAAGAAGCCATGGGCATTATATCACACCAAACCTCCTTATAGTATTTGCTGAATGTGAAAGAAACTATTACCCCTTCGGTAACCTTACATCCCTCCATGGTATATGGATAAGTCCTTTGTAGTCGGGGTAGTCCTAAGTAGGCTACCACCTCTAGAGTGATGTAGTTTAGATTGTACCCATCATCGATGACAAGGTAAAATCCCAAAGCCCCATAAATGCCAACCTTTGTCCGAAGAACTGGTCCTCTCGGATCGACATTGAAAAGCTTTGTGTATTTCCTTCGGAGCCTTTCCTCTTGAGTCCACCAACCCAATGCGAGAGCTTTCAAATGACCAAGGGCATACAAGGGTCGCTCTGGACCTCTCAAATCATGGCGTTGGAAAATCTGTTCACATTGCCACTCCCAATCAAGATATGCCTCGGGATCACGCCACCCTTAAAGATAGGAAAATCTATCCTTTTGGTACTGAGACCCTTGACACATCCCTCATACTTGCCTTGGTTCCCATATCTTGATAAGTGTGCATTACCTTGAGAGTATAGGATATAGTATCCTTAGACTTTAGAGTGGCACACTCTCTTCTTCCCCTCGGATGACTTTGACTTGAGCTAGTGTAGCCATACACACTACTTCGACTAGGGTAAGGATTAGCACAAGAGTAAGAATATGAATCTTTACAAGCCTTAGGGGCTGCTCATCACACTTTTTGTACAATAGAGTATTGTACTTCACCTTACCTTTATCCTGGGAGTGGGAAGTGTAATATGTTCCGGCATCATCATAGGAACCATCTTCACTCTCGGAGTGAGAATAAGATCTCTCACATGCTCCCTCATCATCATAGGAGCTACCACAAGAGCCTTCTTCCCCTCTATCTTCACCATAAGAGTTGTGTTTAATATTAGTAGTTCTTTCCCATTTAGTTCTTGATCAAGGGTATTATCATAGCCCCCATAATCACCATTATCCTCACACCGATAGCCCTCATCATCACAATCGTAATCTCCTATATCATAGTCACATGGGTATGAGGCTATCGAGGACATGCTTCCCTATAACTCATTGTACCTATAAAATGCCAACTCACAAAAACAACAAACAACGTTAGTGTTAGTAAAATTAACTCACAATCGCTCGTGCTTAAACACCTTCGCTTTCCCCTCAATTAGTGTGACTAATGTAGACAATTGTCTGTACTTGGTCGATCACAAGGTACCAATTCTACTCTTGGTTAGAATGGATTTTTGTATGAAGAAAGACGAATGACTCGATTAAAGCAAACGGACTTGAATCAAGAAGTTATCTACGAAGTAAAATGAATAAAAGCACAAAAAGAAAAGGCACTAACAAAGAAGTGAATTCAAGAACCAATAGTCAACAAGGAGAGTAATTATGAGTTGAAAATTAGTTAAGGATTCTTGACAACGAATGAGAATCAAAAGAAAGAAACTAGAATTAGAACCTGAGATGAAAAGTGTCATAAGGTGAGTTTCCCATCGCCAAATGACCTATTTTATTTGCCAAACGTGAAGTTCAGCTCGCCAACTTGAAGATTGACTAGCCAAACTTGACGATCCGTTATGGTAACACGGCGATCGGGTGGAAGTTCGGTGATGCACCGAGTGGATTTGGCAACCAGGGCTTAGCTCACTGAATTTTCTAGTGTCTTCACCAAAATGAGGTCCAACTCAATGACCTAGCTGCCCAAAGGGCGAGACGCTGAGTGGAATGGGAGATCTAAGTCGGGATCCGCCCAGATTCTTCATGCTGCAATTGCTAGACTCCGAAAATTGAACCTTGGTGGTCCCTCCCTCTTCCTTTAGTATTTACCCTTTTTGGTAAATTCTCTTTTTACAAACACTTTAACACTTTATCTTTCTTCCTTTTTGGAATCAAACACTTCCTTTTTAAAATAATCCCTTCTTGAAGATTTGAGTGTTCTTCAAGAACTTCAAGAACACTATGAAGACCCAAAATAAAACCCTTTAGATTTTTAGCTCGGAATTTGATGAAATTCGAGATACAAGCTCTCATAGATATAGGCAAGAAACCTCAATACTTTTTAGCACTTAATTCCTTGCCAAATCTTCCAGATTTCAAAACCCACTTGTCTTCTTTAAAGCTTCTTCAACCTTCAATGGTGGATTCTTCAATAGTAAACTAAACACTTTCAAATCTCAGCCCTAGACTCAAAATAGGTTAGGGAACACTAATCTAACGTTGGAAATTTCAAACAAAACACAAATCAACAAACCCATTTTCAGAAATTTCACAAAAATGTTTTGACACTTTTTTTTTTTGTAACAAACCCCAAGAGTAGATTCGTAGGAACAAAGCTAGACTTCACTTTGATACCAAATGATATAATTCTCACAAGAAGAACTACAATCTAATGCGGCAATCAATGACAAAAAATAAAGATAAATAGATAGACATAAAAAGAGGATACAAAAAGCAACCAAAGGGTATACTAAACCCAATGACCTCCATTCGTTGATCCTACAATAAGCACCTAACACTTACGATGACCTCAAGGGAATTGATATCCCAAGCAACCAACCTTTCTTACAAAAGGCAACACAAGCTTAACCAAGCTCTCAACACTCAAACATGAATTTTCAATTTTTAACATCAAAATAATCTACCCTAAAATGAACCCCTAAAGGCCTATTTATAGTTTTAGGCATTATTACATAAATGGGCCCAAAAGTGACCCGAAATGACCAATGGGTGAGCTAAGTCGGGCTCACCCAATCCTCTTGGTGATGCGCCCAATGGGATTGGCGATGAACCCTGCATGGCTCCTACTCTTGGCCTCTTCTGTAACTTAAGGCTATCTTGGTGGCCAAAGGGTGATGCGTCGAGTGATCTCCTTGCTCGCCGAATGAGCAGCCTTCCTTTGCAGATCCTAGGGCCATTAGGCGATCTGGCGGTTATTGCCTAAGTCATTAGGCGATGCGCCGATTGTTCTTTAACTCACCGAGTGAGGAACTTCCAGTTGTAGCTTCTTGGGACCTTCGACGATGTTAGAGCCAAAATGGAGGTTAGCTTACCAAAATGGAGGTCAGATCGCCAAATGACACCACGTATTCGCTTGCTCCTCCTTCCTTCGTTAGGCTTCCCATGCTCCAAGCTATCATCCACATATGGTGTTACTCTGCTGGGAGCTCCTTCAAAGAGTATTTATTACCAAGCAAGGCTTGGAACCCCTTCCCTAGCATCATCTCAAGCTCAACATCCTCCATCCTTGTGAAGACTCCATTAAAACATTAAAGTTCGTGAATGGATATCATTGAGGTAATCTGTATTAGATCAGTTCATGGGGGGATTTCATCATAAATTCACAATAAATCATCAATTCAATCATAATCTATCATAAATCAACCATTAAAAATGTTTTGAAAGAGAACCCATGACTTATATTGAAACCCTAGCTTTTGGGAAAATTGAAAGCTTTGAAATCAAGTATTGAAGAGACTCTATGGGTGAAAGCTACCCATAGATGAAAAGCCACCATATCTTAATAAAGAATCTTCAAAGAATTTGAGGAAGAAGCCTTGAATTCTCCAAACCCTAGCTCCCAGTCAACTCTTCTTCTTCTTTGAGTTTTAGAGAGAGAAATATTGCGAGGAAGATGAAATTTTAGTTTGATATGGGTGTTTGTGAAAAAAGACTTAGTTTAAGGAATTTTGACTTAAAAACAACTTATATAGTGACTTGAAACTTACCCAAAATGACCTCACTTTAATTGGACTTAAAAAGGAAAAGACTTTATTAACCTTCATTAAGTGACCACGCCCAGGCACCACGAGGGGCCTTTACGAGCCGTGTTGAGGACCTTGAATCGTGGTCCCACTTGTGAAGTTGGGGCAGTAGCTAGGCACATGGTGCCTTAAGATTACAGGCCCAAGGCATTCCCACGAGGGGCTCCATGAGCTGTGGTCAATACCACGAGTTGTGCTCCCTCTCGTGGATCTTGAGGTAGTAGCTATTCAACTTGGGGGCCTTAACTCAAATGCCCAAGGCATCTTCACGAGGTGCTCCATGAGTCGTGGTCAAGACCACTAGCCATGGTCCCTCTCGTGGACCTTAAGGCAGTAGCTAGGCCACTTGGTGGCTACTCCTCAATGGCCAAGGAAACTCCACGAGGCGTCCCATGAGCTGTGGTCAAAACTATTGGCCGTGGTGATGGACGGGAAGTTGGGGAAGTGTGCTCCAAATTTGGGGCAACCTTGGACTTTAGCCTTGTCTTAGCCCCTTTTCCTTGGCACTTGCCCTTTGGTCTTGACTCGTATAGCCCTCATTTAAACTCTAAATGGTCTACTATTCTATGAGGAATCATTTTATGATCTTTAACCCTTATGTTTAGCTCTAGTTAATCATACTAGTTTTCGGAGTGTTACATTATCTCCCCCTTGGGAACATTCATCCTCGAATGATGATTTAGTGACCTTACGAAAGTAAAGACTCAAGACTAGCAGTCCATCATGGATGCAACATCAAAATAATGTAGAAATTCAAAGGAGGAAACATCAACTCCATCTTAAGACATAATCAATGCAGCACTAGGAAGTAGGAGCTACAGCTACAACCCATTATGCACCAAATTCATCATTTCACATAAAAATAGGAGGAACTACCTTCTCCAACTAAAAGCAAGCTCAACACAACATTATCGAGCCAATATGCCATTTCATCAAAAGCATAACTAAGGATGTTCATCAAGTCATCTCATGAAGTCAAAATGCAATCATCATACTAAAATGCACAACAACATAAGGAACATATAAATCATGCAAACTGATTTTATACTAAACATGAATTCTCACAAGAACATGCATATCACAAGGAAATCATGAATAACACAAAGCACACATGACTCCCAAAACACCAAACACAAGAGAAACTACTTACCTCAAGCTTGGATAGGAGTAAATTAAAAAGATGAGGATAGTGGGACTTTATATCGGCCTTGGCCTCCCATGTAGCATCCTCAACTAAATAATTCCTCCATAAAACCTTTAAGGAAGCTATCTCATTTTTTCTCAATCTTTTAACTTTTACCGGTCTAGGATTTCCACCGGAACCTCTTCATATGAAAAGCTCTCATCAATCCCCAACCCTTCTAAAGGAATGATGGATACTGGATCACCAATACACTTCTTAAGCATAGAAACATGAAATACCAGATGAACCGGAGCCAACTAATTTGGCAAGTCTAACTCATAGGCAATTTTCCCAACACGTTTCAAGATTTGATATGGGCATACATACTGGGGACTAAGTTTCTCTTGCTTGCCAAACCTCATCACACCCTTCATAGGTGAGATTTTTAAATAGACCCAATCATTAAGTTCAAACTATAGATCCCTCCTTCTAACATCGGCATAAGACTTTTGCCGACTTTGGGCCGTCCTCAACCTCTCTCTAATGAGTCGGACTTTCTCAATGGCCTCATAAACATATTCGAGACCAATAAGAGAAATTTCACCTACTTCAAACCAACAAACTAGAGACCTACATCTCCTACCATACAATGCTTCAAAAGGAGCCATGGCAATAATTGAGTGGTAACTATTATTGTAGGAAAACTCTATCAATGGGATATGTTCATCCCAATCACCCTTGAAGTCTATGACACATGCCCTCAACATATCTTCTAATGTTTGGATGGTACATTCCACTTTACCATTGGTTTGGGGATGAAAAGTCGTGCTAAGCTTAACCTTAGTACCAAGCCATTTCTGGAATGCCTTCCAAAAGTGTGAAATAAATTGAGTACCCCGATCCGAATAATAGATAAAGCAATCCCATGCAACTTCACTATCTCCTTGATGTACAAATTGACATAGTCTTCTGTCAAAAAGGAAACCTTGACGGGAATAAAGTGGGCTGATTTTATCATTCTATCAACAGTGACCCGAATAGAATCATGTTTCCTTCGAGTACGAGGTAAACTCACTATAAAGTATATATTAACCTCCTCCCACTTACAAGTGGGAATTGGTATATCTTGAAAAAATCCCCATAGCTTGAGGTGAACGGCCTTAACTTGTTGATAATTTGGACACTTGGCTACAAAACCTGCTAATCCTTCTTCATACCATTCCACTAATAGACTTCCAGTAGATCATGATACATCTTGGTGGCTCCCGGAGGAATATAATACCATGAACCATGGGCTTCTTTTAGAATTTGCTCTCTCAATCCATCAATATCCGAATCACATAATCGACCTTGGTACCTAAGCACCCCATCTCCCCTTTAGGAGAAGGCCTCAATGTACTTGTTGAGTACCGATTCTTTCAACTCAACTAATAACGGATCAAGGTCTTTCTTGGATTTAACATCCATCGCAAAGGTTTATTCAAAAGCATTGTGGACCGTGACACCACCCATAGTGGAATAAACTAGTTGAACACCTAACCGGACCAACCTACGCACATGACAAACTAACTTGTTTTTCTCATCCTCTACATGGGCCACACTACCCATGGACAATCGACTAAGGGCATCCGCAACTTTATTGGCTCTGTTGGGGTGGTAAAGGACACTCATGTCATAATTATTCAAAAGTTCTAACCAAATTCTTTGTTGGAGATTAAAGTCTTTTTGACTAAACACATATTGAGGACTCTTGGGATCGGTGAACACATAAACATGCACCCCATATAGATAATGCCTCCATATATTGAAGGCAAATACCACCGCCACTAATTTGAGGTCATGGGTTGGATAATTCTGTTCTAGGATCTTGAGTTGCCTTGAAGCATAGGCAATCACTTTACCATGCTGCATAAGTACGCATCCCAAACCCACTCTAAAAGCATCACAATAAACAACAAAACAATCAGTACCTTCTGCTAAGGTCAATACCGGAGTGGAAGTTATTCTATCTTTCAATTCTTGGAAGCTTTTCTCACAAGCCTCTGAGCACATAAACTTAGCTTTTTTTTTAGTCAAAGTCGTCAATGGAGAAGCAATGGAGGAAATGCCATCAAAAAACCTCCTATAACAATCGGACGAACCCAAAAAGCTTCTAATATCGGCAGGAGTTAGAGGTCTTGGCCAATTCTTGACCGCATCCGTCTTCTTAGGATCTACCTCAATACCCTTTCCAGACACAATATGACCTTGGAAGGCTACATACCTTAGCCAAAACTCACATTTACTAAACTTCACATATAATTGATGGTCTTTAAGGACTTGTAATATAATCCTCAAATGGTTCATATGTTTGTTTTCACTCCTTGAATATGTAACGACCCTAAAAATAAACTAGTGAAAGTAGTGCTTAACGTGTGTTCGTTTGTGTTCGTCTTGAGTTTTGATGGTGTTTCATGTTGTCCTGAATCATGGTTGAGGTGTTTAGGGGTTAAACGTAAAGGTACGACTCCCCAAGGACCACCCTAAGGGTCCTTGAGGGGGACCCTAAGTCTAACCCCCAAAACCCCTTGAATCAAGTGAGTTTGCCAACTTAGGGTGACCTACGGATGGGGTTCACGCACCGTAGGTCCATCCACGGTTCGTGGATGGCCTCCGTAGGTCATGAGCCCCAAAACCATGTCTCAGTCCTAATCCACGGAGGGACAGTACGGTGCCATCAATCCATCCACGGAGGGACAAAGTAAGGTACTTTTGGTAATTAGTTAATTAATTATTTTAAATGCATGGATGGCTATTTTAACTGTTTTTAGGCATTTTAAGAGTATTAAAACATTAATATCCTAATTTAGAATTCATTCTTCATATTTCATCAAATCAAAACCCTTCTCTCCTAAAAAGTTCTCTCTAGAAACTCCCTTGGTGGTCAAGGTCAAGTTTAAACTAGGGTTGGGGATTTCAAAGTGTTTCTACTCAAATTTCGTGGGATTGTTCAAGTATAAGGTATGGTGATACTTTATCTAGGGTTAGTTTTCACCCTAGAGTCAATTTCAAAGATGTTTTGAAGGTTTCCAAGTTTCACCAACAACCTAGATTTCACTCAAATTCATGGGTTCTTGCATCAAATAATTTAAAATGATAAAGTATGATTATATTGATGTTTAATTGATGGTTTAAAGATGAAAAACTCGATGAACCCATGATTTTTCTAAATTCCTAAATTTGGCTTATGAAGTGGGTTTTATGATTATGAATGAATATTGATGGAATTATGCTTAGATTGAGTTGTATTATTGATTTCTATTATTCTATATGCCAATCTATGGTGCATTGTTGAAGAACTGATTAATGGTGATTATGTCTTTGGATAAAGGTAAGTCGTGACCTAATTTTCATGTAGTAGAATTACTCTTGAATTGTGGATCCACTTGAAAGGTGGAGGTTTTTACTTACATGTACATTGTGAGCATGACCTTGAAGGCATTATATGAGGAATTGAAGTATTGTCATGTTGTTTTGTATGTGATTGAATAATGTGAAGGACTAACATGTGATTCAAGAATGATGAACATGTATTCAATGTATTTTTGTTAGTATTGAAAGGCTAGTTCTCAATTTGACACTCACGAGTGATAATGATGAATGTGAAGGGTTTCTTTATTGTATTTGTTGAATCAAGAATTGGTAGGCTTATGCATCCTTCTCTAGAATAACGAATGTGTCTTGACTTGATGAATATGAATCGATAGGCTATGGCATTCCTTTCATAAATGAGTGATGTCTGTGTCTTGACTTGATGGCTATAAATCGATAGGCTTTATGCATTCTTTTCGTAAATGATCTAATGTAATGAAGACTGTAGAATCGATATGCTAGTGGCATTCCTTACTTAATGAGTCAATGTATCATGAATAGATTGGCTAGTGGCATTCCTTTCATGAGTATAAGAATGTAATGAGGGACCATGAATCAATAGCATTATAGCATTCCTTTTGTATAAACCCTAGAGCTATCCTTGAATGTACCACAGATAGATAGGCTTAAAGAATTCCTTCCTTGGTAATGACGTATCATGGGTCGATAGGCCTATGGCATTCCTCCCTAATACACTAATGTAATATGAATGAAATAACCTATGGGAATGTAGGCTAGGAACCGAGTGGATATGGTTAGATGGAAACTCTCCCAATGTTAGGCAAGAGTTCGAATGAACATGTTCCTTTCCCGTAACTATGTTCCTACATAGGATATTAGCTAGTGGATTTCATGAAAGCTAAGGGTTCATCCAAGCTAATGTTATCGTTCTACCTTAGGCAAGTGGAACACCTATTTACGGTGTGGGGCTATATGAGACTGGATTGCATGTCTAGCTTGCATGGCCTATGTTAGTTAAACGCTTATTGCCATCATGTGAGATTTGCACCCTAGTTACTTGATAGGTACTACAAAGTGTAGGTAGTAGTATGGGATGCTATCTATACATTGCACGAGTAGGCTTTGAAGGTGCTATAGTGAGTTCTCTAAGTCCTAATGACTAAATATGTGAAAGTCCTCTAAATGCATGACGGTGTCCTAAATGAATCTAATGAATATTGTTGACTTATTGTCTAAATAAAATGATGAATGGGTAGCTTATATTGATGAAATGAGTTACTTAACATGTTATGTTGAATTGTAAAGGTTCTTATTTATTGTTGCCTAGAGGAAAACCTCAGTGTTTATGAAGAGGTATTATGGGCTGCCACATCATGTCTTACTTAGGTGTATCTTAGGGTAACTTTAGATATAGGTCATAAGATGATGAAATGACTTACTTGACTCATGTTCTTATGTGTTGTGTGTTGGTATTAGTGGAGCATGATTACTTGTAATATGAAGCATGATTAATGGTGAGTTCACTTTTGGTGACCTGAGGGTGATGCTTAGATGTGGATAGTGGTATGGGACACTATCCATACATTGCACAAAAGTGTTACCTGAGGGTTGCATGGGGTGAAGGTGAAATGGTAAAGGTAATGCGTTTATATGTTGAACATGTCTATAATGTGGATAATGTCTTGTATGTTGGTTGTGACTTATATTATGCCTCTCATAATTGTACTCACGAGGTTTTATGAAAAATGGCATACTAGCACGACTTTCGACAAAATGTCCCTTAAAAAGCATGTTTTTGCATGGTCATCATACTTACTACATTTTTGTGTGCTAACCCATATTCTCTTATTTTTACTACAAGTGTAGGTTAAAGGCAAGTGATCGTTTCTAGCTAGAAGTTGATATGTCCTCATAGATCGAGGACAAAGACTCTTATTGTTCTAGTTCCTTTATGTTTAAGACTTTGTAATAGACATTCTTGTATTTTCGATTTTAAAGGGCCGTGACCCTATCTTGTTAAAGTTTGTCTTAAGATGTCCATGTGAGACTTAGTATTTCCACTACTTTATGAAAGTGTTTTAAATAGTTTGGTTTTGAATGAAGTTTTTAATTCCGCACTATTTTCTATTGTCTATGCAATGAATGAGCTAAAAGGCTTGTTTTAGACCCCTTTGGGGTCGAATACGCCGTGTTACGACTAGGAGGTTCTCTCGGGTCGTGACAAACTTGGTATTAGAGCATAAGATTTTGGAAATGGTTCTTGGGATCAAAGTCTCACAAGCCACGTCTAGTAGAGTCTTGTTCATCGGTGTGAGTCACAACACATCTATGAGCGAGAGGCTATAGGACGTTAGAAGTTACACTTCTTTCATATTCTTAAAGTCGTGCCTTTGAGTGAAGTTCTATAAGCGTTCTTTTCCTAATCCTTTCTCTTGTGGTTATAGGATATGAATACAAGGGAAAACCTGAGGAGAGTGGAAGAGGAGATTGTTAATGAGGGAGTTCCTCCCCAAGGTGATCAAGGTCTTCAAGGTGACCAAGTTCCTCTTGGAAACCAAGAGAATGAAGTTCCGGTGGTTCCTCGAACATGACTAATGAGGAGATTATGGCGGCTTTTCTAACCCTAGCCCGAACATGACGGCTCAAGAAAATAGAGATGTGGGGCCTAGGGTGAATGATAATGAGTATTGTAGCCTCAAGATTGAGTGACTTTGTGAGAATGAGTCCTCCTATCTTTCTTGGCTCTAGAATGGGAGAAGAGCCCCAAGAATTCTTGGATGAAGTTTATAAGATTGTGGATGCTATGGAAGTAACTTATAGGTAGAAGGCCGAGTTGGCTTCCTACTAATTGAAAGAGGTGGCCCAAGTGTGGTTCACTCAATGGAAAGCCAATAGGCCGGTTGAAGTGGGTCCTATAGAATGGGAGGAGTTTAAGGAAGCTTTCCTTGGTAATTACTTTCCCCGTGAGAAGAGGGAGTGTAAGGTTGAGGAGTTTATAAACCTTAGGCAAGGTAATATGAGTGTGTAGGAGTATTTCTTGAAGTTTACCCTATTGTCTAAGTATGCTCTATCCTTGGTGTCTAACCCTAGAGATGAGATGAGTAGGTTTGTTACCTGTGTATCCGACCTAGTTAAGGAAGAGTGTCGTATGTCGATGCTCCATGGTGATATGGAAATCTTGAGACTTGTCATGTATGCTTAGTCTATTGAGGAGTCCAAACTTAAGAGGGTGAATAGGGGTTTAAAGAGAGGTAAATCTGACGAGCAAGGTCAACCTAGGTTCAAGAAGAGAGCTCCTAACTAAGATTCTTCAAGTGCTCCTAAGGCTAATGAGGAGAAAAGTGGTGGATCTCAATTTTCTAAACCCCTTTGTACAACTTGTGGACAGAGGCATCATGGGAAGTGCCTAGTTGGTACTAGTGGGTGCTATGGATATGGCAAAAGTGATCATCAAGTGAGAAATTATCCTACTCTTTCAACTAGAGGAAGGGGGGCCAATCAGGCTTCTTATGTTGGCCCGTATCCTAATGCTCCAAAGAAGAACCGTTTCTATGTGCTTCAAGATAACAAGGACAAGGGAGTTAATCCGGATGAAGGTACCGGTAAGTTATGGTCCCTTGTTTTTGTGATGAGATTCTGATGAGTTACTTCATGATAACCTTAGTTGGATTTTCTCCTAAGTGGGGGGATAGTATGTTGAATAGTAAGGTTGTTGAGAGTGTTGATATCCTTATCTCTTTTCTTTTATTCTTATTCAAGCTTGTGACCTAGAGTTCCTAGTAACTTGTTGCATGTTTTGGAGTCTTGTGTGAATAAGAGTTTCCATAGTCTCCTTATGTTGTGCATGTTCTAATTGAATTCTTGTATATTGAGAAAAATGAGTTTTCAAATTGTGTTCCTCATGTTGATATGCATCTATGATGAGTTGCCTAAATATTTCACGAGTTGACTTGTTAAGCATGCCTAAATGTGTTAAGGAAAGAGCTGCAAAATGTGCTTTTATGAGAAAATTTCATATTGTGCCTAATGATGTTGTAATGGGCATGATGTGATTTGGAAAAGGAAGTTCCTCCAATGTAATGAGAAATGTGAAGTTTTGATGCATAATGAGGTTGTAAATGTAGTTCCTACCTTCTTGTTCTGTTTTGAGCTTATTGATGTGGAGTTGATGTTTCCTCTTATGTTTATGCATTTGTGTTGATGTTGTATGCTTGATTGTGGGCTGCTCGTCTTGAGCCGTTACCCCTTAATATGTTTTAAAGTGTTATTCGAGGATGAATGTTCCTAAGTAGGGGATAATTAATGACCCTAAAAATTAACTACTGAAACTAGAGCTTGATGAGTGTTCGTTTGTGTTCGTCTTGAGTTTTGATGGTATTTCATGTTGTCTTGAGTCATGGCTGAGGTGTTTAGGGGTTGAACATCAAGGTACGACTCTGCAAAGACCACCCTAAGGTTACTTGAGGAGGACCCCAAATCTAACCCCCAAAACCCCTTGAATCAAGTATGTTTGCCAACTTAGGGTGACCTATGGATGGGGTTCACACTCCGTAGGTCCATTCACGATTCATGGATGGCCTTTGTAGGTCATGAGCCCCAAAACCATGTCCTAGTCCCAATCCATGGAGGGACAACATGGTGCCGTCAACCAATCCACGGTCCGTGTGAATGGGCACTGTTTTTCTGGTGCAAGTCTCAGCCAAGGTAAGGTCTTTTTGGTAATTAGTTAATTAATTTTTTTAAATGCACGGATGGTTATATTAAGTGTTTTTAGGTATTTTAAGAGTATTAAAACATTCATGTCCTAATTTAGAATTCATTCTTCATATTTCATCAAATCAAAACCCTTCTCTCCTAAAAAGTTCTCTCTAGAAACTTCCATCGTGGTCAAGGTCAAGTTCAAGCTAGGGTTGGGGATTTCAAAGTGTTTCTACTCAAATTTCGTGGGATTCTTCAAGTAGAAGGTATGGTGATCCTTTATGTAGGGTTAGTTTTCAAACTAGAGTCAATTTCAAAGATGTTTTGAAGGTTTCCAAGTTTCACCAAAAACCTAGATTTCACTCAAATTTATGGGTTCTTGCATCAAATGATTTCAAATGATAAAGTATGATTAGATTGATGTTAAATTGATGGTTTAAAGATGAAAAACTCGATGAACCCATGACTTCTCTAAATTCCTAAATTTGGCTTATGAAGTGGGTTTTATGATTATGAATGAATGTTGATGGAATTTAGATTGAGTTGTATTATTGAGTTCTATTATTATCTATGCCAATCTAGGGTGAATTGTTGAAGAACTGAGTAATGGTGATTATGTCTTTGTATAAAGGTAAGTCGTGACCTAATTTTCATGTAGTAGAATTACTCTTGAATTGTGGATCCACTTAAAAGGTGGAGGTGTTTACTTACATGTACATTGTGAGCATGGCCTTGAAGGCATTATATGAGGAATTGAAGTATTTTCATGCTGTTGTGTATGTGATTGTATAATGTGAAGGACTTACATGTGGTTCAAGAATAATGAACATGTATTCAATGTATTTTTGTTAGTATTGAAAGGCTAGTTCTCAATTTGACACTCACGAGTGATAATGATGAATGTGAAGGGTTTCTATATTGTAGTTGTTGAATCTAGAATTGGTAGGCTTATGCATCCTTTTCTAGAATAACGAATGTGTCTTCACTTGATGAATATGAATCGACAGGCTATGGCATTCCTTTCATATATGAGTGATGGATGTGTCTTGACTTGATGGCTATGAATCGATAGGCTTTATGCATTCATTTCATAAATGATCTAATGTAATGAAGACTTTAGAATCGATAGGCTAGTGGCATTCCTTTCATGAGTATAAGAATGTAATGAGGGACCATGAATCGATAGGCTTATAGTATTCCTTTCATATAAACCCTAGAGTTATCCTTGAATGTACCACAGATCGATAGGCTTATAGATTCCTTCCTTGGTAATGATGTATCATGGGTCGATAGGCCTATGGCATTCCTCCCTAATACACTAATGTAATTTGAATGAAATAACCTATGGGAATGTAGGCTAAGCACTGAGTGGATGTGGTTAGATGGAAACTCTCCCAATGTTAGGCTAGAGTTCGAATGAACATCTTCCTTTCCCGTAACTATGTTCCCACAGAGGATATTAGCTAGCGGATTTCATGCAAGCTAAGGGTTCATCCAAGCTAATGTTATCGCTCTACCTTAGGCAAGTGGAACACCTCTTTACGGTGTGGGGCTATATGACATTGGATTACATGTATAGCTTGCATGGTCTATGTCGGTTAAACGCTTATTCCCATCATGTGAGATATGCACCCTAGTTACTTGATAGGTACTACAAAATGTAGGTAATAGTATGGGATGCTATCTATACATTGCATGAGCAGGCTTTGAAGGTGCTATAGTGAGTTCTCTAAGTCCTAATGACTAAATGTGTGAAAGTCCTCTAAATGCATGTAGGTGTCCTAAATGAATCTAATGAAGGTTGTTGACTTATTGTTTAAATAAAATGATGAATGGGTAGCTTATATTGATCAAATGAGTTACTTAGCATGTTGTGTTGAATTGTAAAGGATTTTATTTATTGTAGCCTTGAGGAACACCTCGGTGTGTATGAAGAGGTATTATGGGCTGCCACTTTATGTCTTACTTAGGTGTATCTTAGGGTAACTTTAGATATAGGTCCTAAGATGATGAAATGACTTACTTGACTCATGTTCGTATGTGTTGTTTGTTGGTATTAGTGGAGCATGATTACTTGTAATATGAAGCATGATTAATGGTGAGTTCACTTTTGGTAACCTTAGGGTGATGCTTAGGTGTGGATAGTGATATGGGACGCTATCCATACATTGCACAAAAGTTACTTGAGGGTTGCTTGGGGTGAAGGTGAAAAGGTAAAGGTAATGGGTTTATATGTTGAACATGTCTATAATGTGAATATTGTCTTGTATGTTTGTTGTGACTTGTATTTTGCCTCTTATAATTGTACTCACGAGGTTTTATCAAAAATGGCATACTAGCATGATTTTTGACAAAATGTCCCTCTAAAAACATGCTTTTGCATGGTCATCATACTTAGTACATTTTTGTGTGCTAACCCATATTCTCTTATTTTTACTACAAGTGTAGGTTAAAGGCAAGTGATCGTTTCTAGCTAGAAGTTGAAGTGCTTGGATGGAGTTTTCCACCAAGACTTGGTATGTCCTTATAGATAGAGGACAAAGACTCTTATTGTTCTAGTTACTTTATGTTTAAGACTTTGTAATAGACATTCTAGTATTTTCGATTGTAAAGGGCCGTGACCTATCTTGTTAAAGTTTGTCTTAAGATTGCCATGTGAGACTTAGTATTTCCGCTACTTTATGAAAGTGTTTTAAATAGTTTGGTTTTGAGTGAAGTTTTTAATTCTGCACTATTTTCTATTGTCTATGCATTGAATGAGCTAAGAGGCTTGTATTAGACCCCTTCGGGGTCGAATACGCTGTGTTATGACTGGGGGGTGCTCTTGGGTCGTGACAGAATAGATAAAAATATCATCAATAAACACGATCACAAACATGTAAAGATATTGTCTTCACACTTTATTCATTAGGTCCATAAATGCCGTCGGAGCATTTGTCAACCCAAATGGCACAACCACAAATTCATAATGACCATACCGGGTCCTAAAGGCCGTCTTGGGAATGTCAACCCCTCTCACCCTTAGTTGATGGTAACCCGAACAAAGATCTATTTTGGATTAATAGTTAGCACCTTGAATTTAATCAAACAAGTTATCAATTCTTGGAAGGGGATCCGGAGCACCCCATGGAGAGATACTCGGTTGAATAAAACCCTTGTCTAGCAAATACTTTAGTAACTCTTTATATTATTTCAACTCGGCAAAATCCATTCTACAAGGAGGAGTGGATATAGGTTGTGTATCCGGTAAAATATCAATGCTTGAGTATATTTCTCGTTCAGGAGGAATACAGGGCAAATCATCGGGAAAAACTTCCGAAAACTCATTCACTACCAGAACCGACTTTATAGAATGGGTTTCAGACTTAACATCCATAACCCTAAAAAGATAGTAAATACACCCTTTGGAGATCATTTTCCTAGCTTTGAGGCAAGACACAAATGGACCTCCAGGGATAGAATATCCCCCCTTCCACTTTTAAATAGACTCATTTTGAAATTTAAACTTAACTACCCGAGTCCTACAATCAATAGAGACATAAAATACATGCAACCAATCCATGCCCAAAATCACATCAAAATCTAACATGTCTAGCTCTATAATATCCACCAAGGTAACTTTATGGGACAAAGAAATAGGACAACTCCTATAGACTCTTTTTGCCACTACAGGATCACCAACCGGGGCAGAAATCAAAAAAGGCTCTATTAACACTTCGGGGAGTATTTGAAACTTCATGGCCACAAAAGGTGTCACAAAGGACAAAGTGGCACCCAGATATAACAATGCGTATACATCAGTGGAAAGGACTTGTAACATACCGGTCACTACATCCGAGGAGCTCTATTGGTCACCTCGAGATTGAAAAGCATAGAAGCGGTTTTTCTTGAGAGAATTGGAGTTTGAACTGCTAGGAGGGACTTGCTTGCCCTCTCTTCCTTGATTCTTAAGCATGGGACAATCTCTCATCATGTGACCGCTCTTCCCACAACTATAGTAACCATCTGTGCCAACTAGGCACTTACCATCATGTTTCTTGTCACACTTGGAACAAGTAGGCCTCACCATGGAAGATCAACCACTATTGCCTCCTTGAGGCTTTTGGTTAGACACCCTACCTTTATCAACCCTTGGAGCACTAGCGGAGCATCGATTGGAGAACCTTCTCTTGAACCTTGGTTGCCCTTGACCCTCAGACTTACCTTTGGAAGAATTCCCATCATCGATCCTTTCTCTTTTTTCATTTCCAATTCACTTAGTTTAGGGAATTTTGACATAAAAACAACTTAGTTTAGGGAATTTTGACATAAAAACAACATATATAGTGACCCCAAACTTACCTAAAACAACATCACTTTAATTGGACTTAAAAAGGAAAAGACTTAATTTACATTCATTAAGTAACCACACCCAGGCACCAAAAGGGACCTTCACAAATAGTGGTGAGGACCAAGAGTCGTGGTCCTATTCATGAAGTTTGGGCAGTAGCTAGGCACATGGTTCCTTAAGCTTACAGGCTCAAGGCATTCCCACGAGGGGCTCCACCAGCCGTGGTCAAGACCACTGGTCGTGGTCCCTCTCATGGACCTTGAGGCAGTAGATAGGCCACATTGTGGCTACTCCTCAAAGGCCAAGGCAACTCCAAGAGGCCTTCCACGAGCCGTGGACAAGATGTCACAACCCAGGGGTACCCCCTAGATGTAACACGGCATACTTGACCCTGAATGGGTCTCATATAATCCCTTAGCATTATCATAACATGAAAACATAGAATAATGCAGAAAATTTAAAACTTTTACAGTGGAAGTAAACTTCCTTCATTAAGGAAAAATAGGAAACTAGACTTGTCTCAATCCCCATCTAAAACCTTAGAGTAGAATTAGGATCAAATCCCTTACATCAATGAAGTCTCCAAATATAGGAAATACAATATAGTCTAGAACATGAAAGGTAAACTAGGGACTAGAATCAATGACATCTTGTCCTCGAACTTGAGGACTCACCAAGCCTAGGGAATAGTTGACCAAAGATTCACTTGAAGAAGTAGTAGACTCAAAGACCAGAACCTAAACTCATAGTAAAATGGTAGAGAAAGGGGTTAGCACAAATAATTGTACCAAGTGTGGAAACATGCATAAAAACCTTAAATCATGCAAAAAGGGACACTTAGTTGAAGTTATGCCTTTATCAAGTTTAAAAGTCATTATGCACCTTTAAAGTAGTTACCAAGTCAAACCATACAAATAAACACTTTAGACTACCATAGTCATGCATAACTCACCTTGATTTAATCCAAGCCAACCATCATAGACAAGGAAACATCATGTTTATAGTTCATAGAAAGCAAGTCATTCCAAATACCAACTCATTACATACACATATGGATTTATATACATTCGTGTCATAGGTAACCCACACCATAACTCCTCCATAGATCTACTTGTGCAAGGTATGAGTTAAGTCCCATACCCCCATTCATACCAAGCAAAGCCTATTAAGAAGTCATAGATAAAGCTCATGTTTATGTTCACATTTATATTCATGGTTCATGTTCATGCATGGTATATATTAACGTAATAAAGCATCATGTTGTCTAACACATACCACAATCACTCTCCAAACTCACTTGTGCAATGTATGATTGAAGTCCTATATCCCCACTCATATTAAGTAAGACCCCTCAAGTAATCATAGCACATGCCTTAAGTTTGTGTTCTTGGTTCATGTTCTTGTTCATGTCATGTCATGGATTTTATTCTTGTCATGTAGGGAAGTTTAGCTTTAACCAACATAGACCATGCGAGCTACATGGAATCTGGTGTACTGCCCCACACTGAAAAGAGTTGTCCTACTTGCCTAAGGTAGGACTAATATGGTTAGCTTATAATTGGATCCACTAACTAATAGAACTATGTGCGCACATAGTTATAGGATAGGGAGATTGCTTCTAGAAACCCAAACTAACTGAGGTAAAAGGTTTCCATCTCTTGTTCCTATCCACTTGGTGCTAAGCCTAATTCCCTTTTTATGATCATGTTAAGTCTTTACTGTATAATCATGGTCATGGAAGAATGCATAGCATTCAAACATCATGGTTTCATGGAAGCTCATGGATTCCTTGGAATCCTTAGTAAGTGACTAAGTCTTTCACATCACATTGATAATAGTGTTATTTACAATCAACACCACATTCATATCACATCAAAGTCCTTTCATGGATGGGTAAGTGTAAGTGTATAGGGGAAAAGGGTCTTGCATCAATTTCATCAACACACTATAACCATAAGATCATCATTATATAGTTGAACTAGAAGTCCATATATAATCTACATCAACCTACACAAACCGTAGCAATTTACCCCCACTCATGGGTCATGGATTATGTCTAACAATTACACCTAAAGATACTACAATATGCATGAGTGAAACAAGATAAAATAAATAAATTAACATGGATACAATTCATGGTAATCATCTTGCATCAATACACCTATCACAAAACTTGAAATTGGGGTCATGGGGGTGTTCTTGGGGTATTTTACAATGAAAGTCACCATTAAACCTCAAATCATCAATAATATAATGCAATTAACATAATGAAATCATTTTTAGGAAGAACCCATGGTTGGAATAGAAACCCTAGTTTTTGAACAAGTTACCAATTTCGAAATCAAGAGTTGAAGGGCTTCAAGGAGAAAAGTGTTCCATGAATCAAAGTCCCCATACCTTAATTGATGTTTTCCCATGAAATTTGAGTGAAAATCTTGGATCTTGAACCCTAATCTTGAGTTTCTTCTTTTTTCTTCAATGGAGTTTTAGAGAGAATATTTTTGGAGGAAAGTGGGTTTGATTTTGAGTTTGTGAGTTATGAGAGTTAAAAGACTTGTTTAGTAAATATATTTTCTTTAAAATACTTAAAAGAACTAAATATAACAGTCCCCCACCCTTACTTACTTAATTAATTAATTACCAAAATACCCCTACATAGGCCGAAACTAGGCAGCATGCCCAGGCCCCATTTACGAGTACCCATTCATGGGGCGTAGTTTGAACCACGGACCGTACTGGTCACTCATGGTTTGGGTCATACAGGGGAGGATGAGGGTCTTGGTAAGGAGAGTAAGTCTCAACTCACAAGACCCTTCCACAGAGCATGAGTTGGTCCACGGACCATACTGTACGTCCGTGGAATGGGGCTAGGACATGGCATTTTGGGGACCCTTTTGAGGAGGCTAAGGATGGACTCATGACACCCATCTATGGAGGGTGAGTCAGTCCATGCCTTGGGGTCCTCCCTCCGTGGACGGGACTATTTTTGGACAGTTTTTGAGCAGCCCCTTGGGCCTCATCAAGGGACCTTGGGTATTCCTTAGGGGGGGGGGGAGCATGCCTTGACGTTTAGGGACTAAGACCTCTGTACTAGGTTAGGGAAGTCATTTTATGACTCTTATCTTGACGTTACCCTATTTTGGACACTAGGTGTCATGTTAGGCTCTAGCTTAGGTCATTAGATTTTCGGGATATTACATTATCTCCCCCTTGGGAATATTCGTCCATTAATGATGACCAAAACATCTAACTAAGTTAGAAATTCTAGACTAGCAGCCCATTATTCATGAAACATAAAAAATGAGCAAAGCTCACAAATGCACTATTAACTATATGCAATATTCAAGAGGAGGAAACTTCAACTCCATTTCACAACATGGCCAAAGAATACAGGAAAGTAGGAACTACATCTATTGACTCAATATACACTAAAACATGAATTCTCACAAGAACATGCACAATATAGGGAAATCATGGAAAACCAAACAATACACATGACTCCCAAAACACTAAATATAAGAGGAACTAGTTACCTCATGCCTGAATAGGAGTAGAAAGAAAAAGATGAGGGTAATGGGACATCACATTGGCCTCGCCCATCCATGTAGCACCCTCAACTAAATGATTCCTCCATAGAACCTTAATGGAGGCTACTTCTTTGTTGGTTAACTTCTTCACTTACCGGTCCAAAATCTCAACCAGGACCTCTTCATAAGAAAGGTTATCATCAACTCCTAAATCCTCTAAAGGAAGGATGGACATCGGATCACCAATGCACTTCTTAAGCATGGAGACATGAAACTCCGAGTGAATTGGGGCCAACTCACTTGGAAAATCTAACTCATATGCCATCTGTCCAACACGTTTCAAAATTTGGTACGGGCCTACATACTAGGGAGTAAGCTTCACATTCTTGCCAAACCTCATCATACCTTTCATATGTGAGATTTTCAAGTATACCCAATCACCAACCTCAAATTCAAGATCCCTTCTTCTATTGTCGGCATAGGATTTTTGCCTACTTTGGGCCATCTTCAACCTCTCTCTAATGAGTCAAACTTTCTCAATAGAATCATAGACTTGTTTGGGACTGATTAGAGAAAATTCACCTACCTCAAACCACCCAATTAAAGATCTACACCTCCTACCATATAGTGCTTCAAACGGAGCCATGGTAATGCTAGAGGGGTAACTATTGTTATAGGCAAATTCTTTCAAAGGAAGTTGATCGTCCTAATTACCCTTGTAATCAATCACACAAACCTTCAACATTTCTTCTGAGGTTTGAATGCTGCGTTCGACTTGACCATCTGTTTGAGAGTGGAAAGTGGTGCTAAGTTTCACACTGGTACCAAGCCCTTGTTGGAAAGCAATCCAACAATGGGAAGTAAATTGAGTACCTCGATCCGATATGATAGACAAAGGAACCCCATGCAACTTCAGCACCTCCTTGATATACAACTTGGCATAGTCTTCCGCTGAGAAGGTAACCTTGACGAGAATGAAATGGGCTGATTTCATCATGCTATAAACGATGACCTAAATCGAATCATGTTTCCTTCGAGTACGAGTCAAACCCACAAAAAAGTCCATGTTCACCTCCTCCCACTTCCAAGTGGGAAGATTTATATCTTGGAATAAACCTCCCAGTTTTAGGTGTTCAGCCTTGACTTATTGGCAATTCGGACATTTGGCCACAAAACTTGCTATATCATTTTTCATGCCATTCCACCAATAGACTTCCCATAGATAATAGTACATCTTTATGGATCCCGGATGAATATAATACCGCGAACCATGAGCCTCTTCTAAAATTTTCTCTCTCAAGCAATCTACATTCGGAACACACAACCTACCTTGGTACCTAAGCACCCCATCTCTCCCTTGGGAGAAAGCCTCAACGGACTTATTGAGAACCGATTCTTTCAATTTCATCAAAATAGGATCAAGGTGTTGCTTAGACTTTACATCAACAACAAAGGATGATTTGGAACTATGATGAACCATGGATCTACCCATGGTGGAATCCACTAGTTGGACACCTAACCAGGCCAGTCTATGCAGATCACAGAGCAATTATTTCTTCTCATCTTCTACATAAGCCACACTACCCATGGACAATCTACTTAGGGCATCCGCAACCACATTAGCCCTGCCGGGGTGGTATAGGACACTCATGTCATAATCCTTCAAAAGCTCTAACCATCTCCTTTGCCGGAGGTTCAAGTGTTTTTGGCTAAATACATATTGAAAATTCTTGTGGTCGGTGAATACAACTACATGGACCCCACATAGGTAGTGTCTCCAAATTTTCAAGGCAAACACCACCGCTGCAGTTCGAGGTCATGGGTTGGGTAATTCTTTTGATGAATCTTGTGTTTCATTGAAGCATAGGCGATTACCTTACCATGTTACATTAGAACACACCCCAAATCTACTCTTAAAGTATCACAATACACTACAAACCCATCGATACACTCCAATAAGGTCAACACCGGCCGGATGTGAATCTATCCTTCAATTCTTGGAAGCTTTTCTCACAAGCCTCCGTCTACTTGAATTTGGACTTCTTTTGGGTTAAGGTCATTAATGGAGAAGATATAGAGGAGAAACCCTCAACAAACCTCCGATAGTAACTGGCCAAATCCAAAAAGCTTCGGATGTCGTTGGTACTTAGGGGTCTAGGCCAACTCTTAACTGCATCCATTTTCCTAGGATCAACTTTTATACCCATGCTTAACATAATATGACCTAGGAAAGCAACCGACCTTAGCAAAAATTTGCACTTGCTAAACTTAGGATACAATTGTTGGTCTTTAAGGACTTGCAATACCATCCTCAAATATTTCATGTGATCACCCTCACTCTTAGAGTAGATCAAAATATCGTCAATAGACACGATCACAAATGAATCAAGATATTGTCTAAACACCGTATTCGTAAGGTCCATGAAGGTCGCCGGGGCGTTGGTCAACCCAAAAGACATTACTAGGAATTCATAGTGACCATATCTTGTTTGGAAGGCCATTTTCAGAATGTCAACCCCTCTTACCCTTAGTTGGTGATAGCCCGACCTTAAGTCAATCTTCAAAGAGTAACTTGCCCGTTGGAGTTGGTCAAACAAATTGTCAATCTATGGAGAGGGTATTTATTCTTGGTAGTGACCTTGTTCAATTGGCGGTAGTCTATACACATTCTAAGGGACCCATATTTATTCTTTACAAACAATACTAGTGCACCCCATGGAGATATGCTTGGTTGTATAAAACCCTTGTCTAGCAAATCTTTGAACTGTTCCTTTAATTCCTTCAATTCGGTCGGAGCCATCCGGTAAGGGGGAATGGATATGGGCTAAGTATCAAGCAAAAGGTCAATGCCGAAGTCTATTTCCCATTCGGGAGGAATTCCAAGAAAGTCATCAGGAAAGACTTTCGGAAACTCCCTCACTACTGGGAATGACTCTAAAGGAGGAGTCTCAGACTCAATGTCCTTAACTCTTACAATATGATAGACACAACCCTTAGAAATCATTTTACAAGCCTTTAGACATGAAATGGATTGACCTCTAGGGATTGAACTTCCCCCCTTCCATTCTAAAATGGGCTCATTTGGAAATTGAAACTTTACTACCCGAGTTCTATAATCAATGGAAGTAAAACAAGCATGAAGCCAATCCATCCCCAGTATAACATCAAAGTCAAACATATCCAACTCTATCAAATCAACCAATGTGACTCTATGAGACAATAAGATGGGACAACCCCTATAAACTATTTTAGTTATAACTGAATCACCCACCGAGGTAGACACCAAAAAGGTTTCTTCTAAGACATCGAGGAGTACATCAAATTTCATAGCCACTAAAGGAGTAACAAAAGACAAAGTGGCCCCAGTGTCTAACAATGCATAAACATTAATTGAAAATACTTGCAACATATCGGTAATAACGTCTAGAGATCCCTCTTGATCACTACGGGATCGGAGGACATATAAGCGATTCTTGTTGGGAGCATCGGGATTTGAGCCACTTGGAGGGACTTGCTTGTCCACTCTCCCTTGAACCTTTAACATGGGACAACCCTTAACTGTATGACCACTCTTTCCACTATGGAAACAACCATCCATCCAACTAAGACATTTGCCCTCATGTCTCTTGCCACACTTAGCAGATATAGGCCTTGTCATGGAAGATCCACCACCATTGCCTCCTTGAGACTTAGGGTCAGACACCCTATCTTTATTGGGCCTTGGAGCATCGGAGGAACCTTGGTTGGAAAACCTCTTTTTGAACCTTGGTTTGTCTTGAACCTCAAACTTACCCTAGGAGGAGTTTCTATCATCTGCCCTAGGCCTCTTCACATCCCTATTCCTTCCTTGGAGTTTTTCATCGTCCATTTGCTTAGCATACACCATAAGACGGGATATATCCATGTCGTCATGAAGCATAGTCGAACGGCATTCTTTGCTCACCAAGCTAGACACACCCGTTACATACCTACTCATTTCATCTCTTGGCTCCGCCACCATGGATAGAGCATACTTGGACAACTCGGTAAACTTAAGAGAGTATTCTTCAACACCCATACTTCCTTGGCGAAGGTTGATGAATTCCTCCACCTTGGCCTCCCTCATTTCAAGGGGAAAGTACTTATCAAGGAGCAACTTTTTGAATACATCCCAATCAATGGGACCCTCTCTTCCGACCTTTTTGCCTTTAATTAAGTGTGCCACACTTGGGCCATACCCTTCAATTGATAACCGGCTAACTCCGCCTTCTCTCTAGAGGTTACCCCCATAGCCTCTATTATCTTGTCTATCTCCTCAATGAATTCTTGAGGGTCCTCACCCACATTAGAGCCAAAGAACTTTGGAGGGTTCATCCTCGTGAAGTCTGTCAACCTTGAGCCTCGGCTGTTCTCATTGGTGTTCCCATGAGTTCTAGTATCCCTTGTGACATCAGTCATTAGAACACAGGTCAAGGTTTGGAGAGCCGATCTAATCTCCACATTAGTCATAGTTCCTTCATCTTGAGGATCTTGGGGATCTTAGGGATCTTGGGGGTCTTAGGGAGGAACTCCCTCATTAGCAACAACCCTTTCTTCTTGTGGCCGCTTTTCTTATATTAATATTCATATATGCACAAGAAAAGGGTTAGGAAAGGACCTTCATAGAGATAAACCTATAAAGCATGACTAAAGAGTATTCAAAGAAGTGAGAGTTCCTAAAACATATTATAGCCCTTTATCCATTAGTGTGGCGCGCTTTACACTCATGAACAAGACTCTACTAGACATGGTTCATGAGATATCACCCTAAGTATCATTCAAAAATCTTATGCTCTGATACCAAGTTTGTTAAAACCTAGGGGTACTCACTAGAGGTAACACGGCGTACTTGACCCCGAAGGGGTCTCATACAAGCCCTTAGCATCATCATAGCATAAAGACATAGAATAATGTAGAAAATTTAAAACTTTTACAATGGAAGTCAACTTCTTTCATTAAGGAAAAATAGGAAACTAGACTTGTCTCAATCCCCATCTAAAACCTAATAGTACAATTAGGATCAAAGCCCTTACATCAATGAAGTCTCCAAATATAGGAAATACAATATAGTCTAGAACATGAAAGGTAAGCTAGGAACTAGAATCAATGACATCTTGTCCTCGAACTTGAGGACTCACCAAGCTTAGGGAATAGTCCACCCAAGCTTGACTTGAAGAAGTAGTAGTTTCAATGACCGAAACCTACACTCATAGTAAAAAGGTAGAGAAAGGGGTTTGCACAATTAATTGTACTAAGTGTGGAAATATGCACAAAAATGTTAAATCAGGCAAAAAGGGACACTTAGTTAAAGTCATGCCTTAATCAAGTTTAAAAGCCATTATGCACCTTTAAAGTAGTTACAAAGTCAAACCATACAATAAACCACTTTAAACTACAATAGTCATGCATAAATCACCTTGATTTAATCCAAGCCAACAATCATAGACAAGGAAACATCATTTTTATAGTTCATAGAAAGCAAGTCATTCCAAATACCAACTCATTACATGCACACATGGATTTATATACATTCATGTCATAGGTAACCCACACCATAACTCCTCCATAGATCTACTTGTGTAATGTATGAGTGAAGTCCCATACCCCCATTCATACCAAGCAAAGCCTATTAAGAAGTAATAGATATAGCTCATGTTCATGTTCACATTTATATTCATGGTTCATGTTCATGCATGGTATATATTAACTTAATAAAGCATCATGTTGTCAAACACATGCCACAATCACTCTCCAAGCCCACTTGTGCATTGTATGAGTGAAGTCCCATACCCCCATTCATACAAAGTAAGACCCCTCAAGTAATCATAGCACATGCCCTATGTTTGTGTTCTTGGTTTATGTTCTTGTTCATGTCATGCCATGGATTTTATTCTTGTCATGTAGGGAAGTTTAGCTTTAACCGACATAGATCATGTGAGCTATATGGAATCCGGTGTACTGCCCCACACCGAAAAGAGGTGTCCTACTTGCCTAAGGTAGGACTAACATGGTTAGCTTATAGGTTGATCCACTAGCTAATAGAAACCTGGACTAATTGAGGTAAAAGGGTTCTATCTCTTGTTCCTATACACTCAGTGCTAAGCCTAATTCCCTTTTTATGATCACGTCAAGTCTTTACTTTATAATCAGGTTCATGGAAGAATGCATAGCCTTCAAACATCATAGTTTCATGGTAGCTCATAGATTCCTTAGAATCCTTAGTAAGTGAGTAAGTCTTTCACATCATGTTCATGAAAGTGTTCTTTACAATCAACACCACATTGATATAACATCAAAGTCCTTTAATACATGGGTAAGTGTAAGGGTATAGGGGAAAAGGGTCTTGCATCAATTCCATCAACACAGTATAACAATAAGATCATTATTATATGGTTGAACCACAAGTTCTCATACAATATACATTAACCTACACAAACCCTAGCAATTTACCCCCATTCAAGGGTCATGAATTATGTCTCAGAATTACAGCTAAAGATACTATAATATGCATGAGTAAAATAAGATTCAATAACTAAATTAACATGGGTACAGGTCATGGTAATCATCTTGCATCAATACACCCATCACAATACTTGAAATTAGGGTCATGGGGGAGTTCATGGGTTCATGGGGAATTTTACAATGAAAATCACCCTTAAACATCAAATCATCCATAATATAATGCAATTAACATAATGTAATTGTTTTTAGCAAAAACCCATGGTTGGAATAGAAACCCTAGTTTTTGAACAAGTTACCAATTTCAAAATCAAGAGTTTAAGGGTTTCATGGAGAAAAGTGTTCCATGAATCAAAGTCCCCACACCTTAATTGATGTTTTCCCACGAAATTTGAGTAAAGAGGCTGGAATTTGAACCCTAATCTTGATCTTCTTCTTTGTTTTTTCAATGTAGTTTTAGAGAGAGAATATTTTTGGTGGGAAGTGGGTTTGATATTGAGTTTGTGAATTATGAGAGTTAAAAGACTTGTTTAATAACTATATTTGCTTTATACTTAAAACAACTAAATATAACTATCCCCCACCCTAACTTAATTAATTAATGATTTACCAAAACACCCCTACATAGGCCAAACCTAGGCAGCATGCCCAGGCCTCATTCATGAGTCCTTGTTCACGGGGCATGGTTTGAACCACGGACCGTACTGGTCACTCGTGGTTGGGGTTAGAGAGGGGAGGATGATGATCTTCATGAGGAGTCTAAGTCTCAACTCACGAAACCTTTCCATGGAGCATGAGTTGGTCCACGAACTGTACTGCACGTCCGTGGAATGGGGCTGGGACATGGAATTTTGGGGACCTTTTTTAGGAGGCTAAGGCTGGACTCACGACACCCATCTATGGGCCGTGAGTTAGTCCACGCCTCGTGGTCCTCCCTCCATGGATGGGACTATTTTTTGGACAGTTTTTGAGCAGCCCCTTGGCCCTCATCAAGGACCCTTGAGGGGTCCTTGGGGGTGCCATGACTTGACGTTTAGGGACTAACACCTTGGTAATAGGTTAGGGAAGTCATTTTATGACTCTTATCTTGACGTTTACCCTATTTAGGACACTAGGCGTCATGTTAGTCTCTAGCTTAGGTCATTAGATTTCTGGGATATTACACAAGACCACTGGCAGTGGTGATGGCCGTGAAGTTGGGGCAGTGTGCTCCAAGTTTGGGACAACCTTTGAATTTGGCCTTGGCTTGGCCCCTTTGCCTTGGCACTTGGCCTTTGGCCTTCACTCGTATAAGCCTCATTTCAACTCTATATGGTCTACTATTCTAAGGGGAATCTTTTTATGATCTTTAACCCTTACGTTTAGCTCTAGTTAAGCCTACTAGTTTCCAAATTTTTACATACCCGACCCATGATCTTGAATTAGCGGCGGTTGTGTTTGCTTTGAAAATATGGAGGACTTACTTGTATGGGGTCTATGTGGATGTTTTCACCGATCAGAAGAGTCTTCAATATGTGTTTAGCCAAAAAGACATGAATCTCTAACAAAGAAGGTGCTTAAAACTTTTGAAGGATTATGACATGAGTGTCCTTTACTACCACGACAAAGTTAATTTAGTAGTGGATGCACTTAGTGGATTATCCATGGGTAGTATGGCTCATGTAGATGATGAAAAGAAGGAATTGGTTCAGTAGGTACATAGGTTGGCCCAGTTAGGTGTCCAACTAGTAGATTCCCCAAAGGATGTTTTCACGGTTCATAATGGCTCCGAATTGTCCTTTGTGGTAGATGTGAAGTTTAAACAAGACCTTGATCCTATATTAGTTGAGTTGAAAGAATCGGTACTCAGTAAGTTTGTTGAGGCTTTCTCCTAAGGGGGAGATGGGGCACTTAGGTACCAAGGTTGATTATCTGTTCCAGATGTTGATGGTTTGAGGGAGAAAATTTTAGATGAGGCTCATAGTTCTAGATATTCTATTCATCCGGCAGCCACCAAGATGTACCGTGATCTACGAGAAGTCTATTGGTAGACTTGTATGAAAAAGGATATTGTGGAATTCATAGCCAAATGTCATAATTGTCAACAAGTAAAGGTTGAGCATCGACGGACGGAAGGCTTTTTGCAAGATATACCAATTCCCACTTGGAAGTGGGAAGAGGTGACTATGGATTTTATTGTGGGTTTGCCTCGTACTCGGTAACATAATTCTATTTGGGTCATTGTTGATGGAATGTCAAAATAAGCCCACTTTATTCCTGTCAAGGTTTCTTTTTCGGCGTAAAACTGTGCTAAATCTTATATAAAGGAGATGGTGAAGTTACGTGGAGTTTCTTTATCTATTATTTCGGATCGGGGTACTCAGTTTACATCTCACTTTTGGATGTCCTTTCAAAAAGAGGTTGGCAGTAAGGTGAAGCTTAGTACCGCTTTCCACTCTCAAACAGATGATCAAGTGAAACGTACCATTCAAACTTTAGAGGACATGCTGAGGGCGTGTGTTATAGATTTTGAAGGTAATTTGGATGACCATTTGTGTTGATACAGTTTGCCTACAGTAACAACCACCACTCAAGTATCGGTATGGCTCCTTTTAAACCCTTGTATTGTAGGATATGTAGGTCTCTGGTTGGTTGGTTTATAGTAGGTGAGATTGTTCTCATTGGTCCCGAATTAGTTTATGAAGCTATTGAGAAGGTTCAACTCATTAGAGAGAGGTTGAGAACAGCAAAAAATAGATAAAAATCTTATGCCGATATGAGAAGAAGGGATCTAGAATTTGAAGTTAATGATTGGGTTTAACTAAAAATCTCACCCATGAAGGGTATGATGAGGTTTGGCAAGAAAGGGAAACTTAGTCCCCGGTATGTAGGCCCATATCAAATTTTAAAGCGTACTGGGAAAGTTGCCTATGAGTTTGATTTTCCAAATGAGTTAGCTCCGGTTCATCCGGTATTTCATGTTTCTATACTTAAGAAGTGCATTGGAGATCTGGACTCCATTATTTCTTTAGAAGGGTTAGGAATTGATGAAAACCTTTCCTATGAAGAGTTCCGGTAGAGATTCTTGACTGATAAGTTAAGATATTGAGAAACAAAGAAGTAGCTTTTATGGAGAAACCTTTTAATTGAGGGTGCTACTTTTGATGTCGAGGCCTATATGAACTCCCGATATCTTCATCTCTTTCCTTCTACTCCTATTTAAGCTTGAGGTAAATAGTCCCTCTTGAGTTTTAGTGTTTTGGCAGTCATGTGTGTTATATGAGCTTTTCCATGATTTCCTTATGTTATGCATGTTCTTGATGAAATTCATGTATAGTAACAAAATGAGTTTTCATGAATTATGTCCTTCATGTTGTTTTACATATTAGTACGAATTGCCTATTTGGCATAATGAGATATGATGAACATGCTTGAGTATGCTTTTGAGAGTAATTGCATGTTGGCTCCATGATGTTGAGTTGAGCATTATTTTAGATGGAGAAGGTAGTTCCTCATATGAATATGAGAAATATTGAGTTTCATGCATATTGGGTTGATAGATGTAGTTCTTACTCCCTTGTAATTGCATTGAATATGCTTTGAGAAGGAGTTAATGTCCTCCTTAGAATTGTGCATTAGTTTTATGTTGCATGCATTATGGGCTGCTAGTCTTGTGTCTTTACTTCTATAAGGTGTCTAGATCATCATTCAAGGACAAATGTTCCCAAGGGGCAGATAATGTAACACTCCAGAAAATAGTAGGTTAAACTAAATCCTGAACGAGAGGGTTAACATCAAGAGTTAAAGGCAAGGGCAAATGGAATCAGGTGAAGGCCATGGCAAGGGGCCAAGGCTGCCAAAAGTGCACCTAGCCACTGCCCACCATGACCACGAGGGCCTTCACGACCCGTGGTGGCCACAACAAGCCATTGTGACACCCATGTTTGGTGAGGTAGTGAGCTCACAAGGCTGCCCCAAGGAAGGTTCCCCTTCACAAGCCACTTCACGGCACGTGGTGAAGACCATGAACCGTGGGAAGGCTCGTAGGGTTGCCTCCACCACTTGGGAGGCTTGGAAAGTTGAGGTAGCTACTAATCAAGGGACCAAGGGCACCACCATGGGCTGTGGTGCCCTTGACGGTATGTGAAGCTTGGCCGTGGTGCCTGGCACCTCAATTAAAGTGAGGGTTATTTTGGGGTTTTCACATTTAACTCCTATTAAAGTGAGGTAGTTTTGTGTAAGTTTAGGGTCACTAGATAAGTTGTTTTTAAGTCAAATTCACTTAACTAAGTCATTTTTCACAAACACCCAAATCAAATCAAAAGTTCACCCCCACACAATATATTTCTCTCTCTAAAACTCAAGGAAGAAGAAGAGTAAAAATTGGAGCTAGGGCTTGAAGAATCAAGACTGTTTCACTCAAATTATTTGAAGAATCATTACTAAGGTATGGTAGTCTTTCATCCTTGGATAATTTCCATCCATGGAGTCCCTCCAAATTCAATTTCAAAACTAGTAAATTCCCCATAGTTAAGGTTTATCTTCAATCTTGTGGATTCTTTCTAAAAGCATTTTTAATGGTTAATTTATGATGGTTTATGATTGAATTGATGATTTATTGTGGATTTATGATGAATTCCCCAAGAACACATGAAATCCCTAATTTCCCAAATTTGGATCTTATGATGTGAATTGTTGATTCTAGAAGGATTGACATGAGATTATGCTTATTATAGTTGGGTTACTTGAATCATGCTATCATTCATGTCTACTTTAGTAATTGTGTATGTGTTGATGGCTTGTGGCCTTGAAAGGCAAGATATGTGAACTATTCCTGATTATGAGGGCTATGTAAGGGCCATAAGAACACTTTGAGAGTAAAGTGAATATGATCATGATCTAGTTATTGTTGTGTTGGGTTGTTATCGTCATGAACACATTTATGTATGAATATGATATGATGTGAAAGGTTTGTCACATATGATGATTCTAAGGTTGGAAGAATAGTCTTACCTAATGAATCTATGAGCTTTAGCATGAGTTATGTTTGTTGAGTGTCAAGTCATTCATCCATAATTATCTATTTAAGTCAAGACTTAATATGAACTCAATGGGAATTATTATTAGCACCGAGTGGAAATTGTGAATGAGTTGGAAGCTCCTCCGTTAGTAGAGGGCTAGTTTTTAGAAGAAGGCTCATGAAATGGAAGCTCCTCCATTAGTAGAGGGCGAGTTTTTAGTATCAATCTCCTTATCCCATAAACTATGTGCCCACATATTTCTAACCCATATTTCTTCTACATTTTTCTATAAGTGCATTATTGTACTAACTCATATTTCTTCTATATTTTTCTATAATTGTAGGGGCCGGTTGTTGAGGTGTGTCTCTTTCTTGTGCAAAAGCTTGGATCGAATTTCTCCTAGCTAGTGCTGAGACCTCATGGATCCGAGGACGAGTGATATCTTGTTGTTCCTTTTCTTTAATTGTATTAAACTTTTAGATTTCTATTATAAGGGGTGTGACCCTATTTGAGACTTCGATTGTAATAGATGGGTAAATGAGACAATGTCTAGACTTCTACTGTGCTTTTATGAAAAATTTCTTAAGACTTCAAAACATGTTTTTACTCTTCATTATTCTTTACTTATGTTATTATATTCTAAGTGGCTTAAATGGTGCCTTTCGGGGTCCTATATGCCATGGTACATCTAGGGGGTACCCTTGGGTCGTGACACGCTTCTACCGGTCTCGCTTCTTTCCATTTGATTATACCACACTTAAGCAACACCTTTCAATTGATAAGCGACCAATTACACCTTCTCCACCGGTGTCACTCCAATGATAGCAAGTACCTTATAGACCTCATCGATAAACTCTTGAGGATCTTCCTCAACCTTGGAGCCATAAAATTTTGGAGGGTTCATCCTTGTAACGTCCCTCACTTTTGACGCCGTCGTACCCACATTTGGGTTCACGGAGACTACTACCTCTCTATTGTCTTGGGCCATCATGGCTCGAGCCAACACTTGAAAAGGCGATCTAAACTCTGCATTAGTAACTTTTTTGGCCAAAGGATTGACCGGATCATGAGGATGAGTTTTGGGAGGAACTTCTTATTCCACATTCTCCCTAACATTCCTTCTAGTATAAGCCCTTTGAGTAGACATATCCGGTAGAGCATAGGATAAGGATTAGGAGAGAGACCTTATAGAGTTAAACTCTATGGAATGACTTTGGTGTAATGAAAGAAGTGGAGTTTCCTAATTATCTTGTAGCCTCTCATTTATAAATGTGGTGCGCTTTACACTCATGAACAAGACTCTACTAGACGTTGCTTATAAGACATCCTAGGACCATTCTAAACCTTCTATTCTGATTACCAAGATTCTCACGATCTAGGGGTACCCCGAAGGACTCCATACAATCCACTTATCTTTCATAATATAGGAAATGAAAACATAAGAGTAAAACAACAATTTAAATCCAAAAGAAATCTTATAGAAAGCCAGAAGTCCAAACTCATGTCTCATCATAGCCATCTAATACAATAGAATGAACTTGAGCCTAGCCTATACATCATGTCCCAAAAAGCAAATACAAGAAAGAAACTAAAATAATGGAATCCGTCCTCGAACCATGACGACTCACCAAGCTCAAGAACGCTCAAATCCAAGCTCTAGCCACAATATTGGGAACGCTGTTTGTCAGACCCTACGTTTGAGAAAAATTTACACAAGAGTATGCATCAGTACAAAATTCACCAAGTATGATAGCTATGCATAAAACACATTTAAAACATGCTAAGAAGGGATATTTCATTTCATGACATGCGATTGACCAAGTAAAACATTATATAAGAAGGTTAGAAACATAAGTCATATCATGGTCAATGCAAGCTAACATCATCCTTTAAACGTTTGAACACATATGAGATACTTCTTGAAGTAACCTTATTTCACTTTTAGTCCTGTCGTGGGAAAATTAGCCTTTACCAGTATAGATACCATGTGAGCTACAACATGATCCCCTAGTGTCTCCCACACAGAAAATGGGTGTTCTCCTTGCCTAAGGTAGAACAATGAACTTCTAGCTTAAGTGGATCCACTAGCTAATAAACCTATGGGGGAACGTAGTTTAAGGGATAAGGTGATTGTTACTAGAAACCCGGCATCTATTAACGGGAGAGCTTGCATCTCAAGAGATTCCTTCTAGAAACCCGACATCTA
The DNA here is from genome assembly GCA_035578085.1 of Solanum pinnatisectum. Lineage (NCBI taxonomy): Eukaryota > Viridiplantae > Streptophyta > Magnoliopsida > Solanales > Solanaceae > Solanum > Solanum pinnatisectum. The sequence continues at coordinate 449,247 of JAWPEI010000057.1, forward strand.
CTAATGGGAGAGCTTCTATCTCACATCAATATCCAGTTGGTGCTAAGCATAATTCCCATGAAATAGTCAATTCTTACTTATTCTTATCATTCATAGAAATGTGTCGTTGGACAACAAAGCCAAGCTAGTGTCATTAGGATAGCACTTACTCTTTGATTCAATTAGGTGAGAATAGACTTTCAACCTAAGAATCCTTGTTATGTGAGAAAACCTTTCACATCGTGGTAATTTGTGTTTATGAGAATAGCCTTTCACAACACAACATAGAACATCATCATTTGGCACTTTACTCTCAAAGAACCCATAAACATCTACATAGGTTTCATAAGATCATGCATAAACTCATACTTTTCCCTTTAAAGGTTCAATGCTTAATTTCAATCACCAAAACTAGAAATCATGGATTAGATAGGGATTATATCATAAATTCATGTGATTCTATCACTTCATGCTTTAGATCATAAAACTCATCTTTCATTATCAACAACCCACATCCTATAATCACAATTTGGATAACATCAGTGTTTACATGGGTTCATGGGGAAACATCATAAAAGCATTGTAAGTCATCAATTAATGCATATTAAAACATAATTCAATAATTCAGATCACTAATCAAAAGAAACCATTGTAATTGAAGAAAATCCTACCTACTTTGGGTAATTCTACCTTTTGAAATAGAGGAATTTGGAGACTCAATGAATGGAACTGATTCATGGATGAGAACTACCATACCATAAGTCCTATTGCTTATCTTCAATGGAGGAATTGAGACCTTAGATTGAACCCTAGTTGAATCCTTGTTCTTCTTCTTCAAGTTTCTAGAGAGAGAATATTTGGGAGGAGATTTGATATCCTTTTTGGAATTTGGAAGAATGAAGTAAATGGGGTGAATTTGGGGGTAAAAAAGACTTATATAGGGTTCCTAGACTTAGGCAAAATGACATAGTATAGGAATTAATTAATTAGGAAAAGACCCAACTTCCACTAAAAATAATTGCTAGTTGACCACCGAAGAACTGTGGGTGGACCTACGGTCCGTCCTGCCCCTCCGTTGGTATGTACATAGAGTTTTTTCCTAGACCTACAGCCACCCATCGATGGGCCATGGACTGACCTACGGTCCGTCCTACACGATCGCCGATGGTGGTCAGAGACATGACATTTAGGCGTCAAACCATAGACCACGACCACATACCTTAGTTCGACCTGTGGTCCATATGTCTAGCCATAGTTCATGGCCTCAATTTTCTTGGTAGGATGGCCAACCCACAGACCTACCTGCGGACCGTGGTTCAACTCACGGGCTATGGTTGGCCTCTGTGGCTGGCACCTATAACTTCCCAAAATCTAATCCTTTTCTCTTTTTCAGATACGGGGTGTTACAATATATACATATATATATGTATATATATATATATATATATATATATATATATATATATGATGAACAACTTTTGTTTTCCATCTTTGACTTCGACACGTGTGTTTCATGTGATTACCGATTCAGAGAATTTGTTGCAGCTCGGTATTATCTTCTTCGCTCTTATAACCGTTGTCATTTTTGATAATAGCGATGACATCAGAATTCATTAGGCCCTATAATTTTGTTGAATTTTAAACTTAATTAATTGTTGCAAATAAATGTGGGATATTTAAATGGAACAAGGGTAAAACCCCGCTATTTGAAAGAGCAAGAATTTGAAAGAACCATTTTTGGAAAGATTGAAAATATGATATTTGGTAAAGTTATGTAAAGTATGATTTTTGGGTCAACTTCAACCGACCATAACTTTAGGTACAAGATTAATTAGGTGGCAAATAAGATATCAAATGACAGGTCTTGGAATCTTCTTTCCAACGTCACTGAGTTTGCTAATTTTTGAGCTCTTATGAGGGAGATATGTCCATTGGAAGTTGTGTTCTCCATTAAAGGAAAGTTACCCGGATTTAAGAGGGGTATTTTGGTTTTTTCCCTACCCAAATAGGTTAATTCATTTTTAGTAATTAATTAGGGGTTTAAATTAAATTGGTTCAATTTACGCACTCAAATTTCATACTAGGGTTTTCTAGAGAAAGAACTCAAGAGGAGAAAGGAGGACAAAAGGTCAAGATTTTGTCAAGTTCTTGAAAGTTTCGTGTGGATTTTGCCAAGGGTTGATCCCTAAAGAGTATGTGAGTTCACATAGCATTAGGTTCATTCACCCATGCACTAAACATGTTAATTTCATCGTGAATTCGTCCAAAATTGTTGAAAGTTTGATGTTCTTGATGTGTGCTCTTAAATTTGCTTTCGTTCGTGAATGGGGATGATATTGATGAGTTTCATGAGATAATCGTGTCGATTATTACAGTTGTTTTGTGTTAGATTCTTGTGGACATATTTTGGGTATCTGAATCTAAAGTGAAATTCAGAAAAAGAATCAAATTTAGTCTAATTAAGATCAGAAAACAAGTTGAAAAATTCATCGGGGTTGCCTATGGGAGGTCTTGGGAGGTCTGCACGGCACACCCAAATACATAATTTCACATGTCAGGACATTTCTTCAAACTCTAAGTGCCAACTATCGTTATTCAGTAATATAACCCAACTAAGTGAGTTGGGGTCGAACCCACTGGGAGTGGAACGTGCTTAAGATTCAAGAGCCAAGTGCAAATATGTTCAAGTCAATCATAGGTAAAGACATTTACGAATAAAAGCATAGCTCAAATTAAAGGGTGACACAAGTGTTAAATAATAGGGGGCGGGGTTTTGATTGTAATTATCAACTACAACAACAGTAAATAACACTAATTAACAAGTAAAGAGACGGGTTCTCGGGATGTGATTGGATTATAGGCTAAGGTAGACAAATGGGTAATTCCAACAGATAGTAAATAGTTGTAAATCAGTGAATAATCTATACTTTAGTGGGGATAAAGTTTCTCTCGAACAATTTACCCCTAATCAAATTGGTTTCTCTCGAACACCAACAAGTAGCAATTATGAACAGCCTACGCTTCAGTCCATTCACTATCTCTAGTTGAACCCATGACAACCCAATACCCACAGACCATCAAATCAATAATATTGGTTTCAAAACCTCTCTCTCAAGCAAGCCAAAAACACAAAGGTAGAATTGCATTTGCAACTACAAGCCTTTAAATGAAACCACAATTGCTGATTGAAATCACTTTTAAACAACATTTAACAATACCCATAAGCTAAATCAGCCCATAATCACATAATCACACCCCAAGAATTGGGGTTTTAGTTAGACATCATAAAAAGATAGAAATCGTTACCATATTGTGTTTCCATCAACTGGGTAAGATTAATTTCATCTTTACAAAGGTCCAAGTTGAAAAATTTCCAAGAACCACTTCCAATTTCTCAAAAATGGAAAACTTCAATTCTTCAAAGCTAAGGAAAATATTGTCTCAATACTATCAGTTCTGAACACAAAATTTATATCTAAACTTAATTATGTCAAAGTTAGATACTAAAAATAATATTTGAAATTGTATTTATAGTCGCCAAAAATATGCTGTGAAGGACCATTCGGCACAGTATGTCGGGATAGCTGATCCACTCGGTGATCCGCCCTTTGGTCAGTTCCATCGCCTTTTTTGCTGTAGCCTTCAACATCCTCAAGTTCTATAATTTTGGGTGATCTAATAATGCATCGTGGAATCATTTGGCACCACACCGACTGCTTCTTTCTATCACCGACTTGATTTTCTCCTTCAGGGCTTGGCATACTGGAACTTTAGGTGAGATCATAGTCATGCGACGTCTCGCCTAATTGGTTAGGCAATCAGCAAGCCTTCTTTTCTTCGTTCTTTCAGCTACCTTGTTCCTTTTTGCTTATTAGTGTCCATGTTTTGTTCCTCAATCTAAATACCTAGAAATCAAGGGTTTACATCAGTTATTGGCATAAAATAAGCATTCGAGGACACTAAATCTATCAAAATAAATCCCTAAATGAATCCAAAATGTGGACTCATCAACACCCCCAACTTAAACTTTTGCTTGTCCACAAGTAAAACTCAAGTTCAATAGTTCAAAAAGGATTTCTCAAATAGTGCTACAGAAGACTCAATCATGAATGCACACAAAAACACTCAACTTACTCATACAAGGACCAATTGGGCACTCAAAGATTCAAGTTGTGACTCACCATTGCCAAGGATTCTCAAGCTCACAATAATTGCTACAAATACAAGTTCAAGCTCAGCAAAGGTACTCAAATGCCCTCACACAAAGAATGATTCCATATTCACACACAATGGTTCAACAATGTATAGCTTCGGAATAACAATCAACACTCACACTCAAAAAGATAAGCACAATGCATGACTTCACCCATAGGTTTGCTCGAATTTTCCAATTAACACTTGTTTCAGCTCACTCAAGATCATAAAGGTCTTTTCAAGGCTTGTAACGTGGCTAAGTGTAAAAGTACGGTCATTTGGGCTCAATGACTTCTATCCTCATGAAATGTGGTATGAACAACATTTCCTTGCCTCCTCCTCATCATTCTCATTTATGCTCAAAAGTCGCCCGATTATTCACTTTCCATGGACTGTTGGACACCCCATTTCTTTTTGCATTTTCACAACTTTATTCCACAACTTTTTCATTCTTTTCTTCTTTCTTTTTTTTTTCTTGTATGGAGGGGTTCCATCTTTCTCAAAACCATGGGTCAAAGGGGACTTCTTTGAACTTCTTGATTTACCTTCTCTTCTCACCATACCCCAACTTAGGCTTTTGCCCTAAGTTGGCTATTCACACAAACCACATCTCATAAGGATTAAGGGTGAATGGATAAAATAAGGTCACAATTTCATCAAGTTTCTTCCAAGAAAAGGTAAGGCTCAAAAGGTGTTCAAGCAAAGCTCACACACTCACATGGTAGGCCACGAAAAAGGTGTAATGTAAACTTGTTTCACACTCTTCAAAATTGCCTCAGATCATATCAAGAGATTGCATCACTTAGTTAACCAGACCAACGGGAAAAATTCTAGGTGTCATCACACATGGTTCACAGTAAGCTCATCACACAAGGCATTGAAACCAATGTCAAACAAGACTCCATACTTTCTCTAGTGTGCAATGTTCACCACAAGAGACTCAATTTGATAATTGGCTAGTCACAATGAGATGCAAAAAGTTCACATATTGTCTATGCAACTTCATTTGGCCTCATCGCAGCCGCACATTCATTTTTGTTCGATTATGAGCACTATGCAAGTCATTGGTATTGATCAAGATCGATACTCAAATTTGCAAGAGAACAGTCACATTCAAACACAAACAAGAGGTGGCCCAATTTTTTTGAAAGGGTCCAAAAATCATTTACAATTAACACAAGGAGCCATAAGTTCAATCATCCACAAAAATAGTGCCAAAACACAATATATACCACAAAACCTAAATATACGAACAAAACAATAATCACAGAAGATGGGCCTCACCCCACCACAAACAAAAGCTATTTGTCCTCAAATGCAAGAAATAAAATATCCAAAAGTCAAAGAAAATAACATAGAGAGGGAGGTAAAAAGGGATCCTATCGAAATAGTGGCTCTATTTATCTGGGCATCAGTGCCCGGGGTAGTGCTCTGAACCTGGGTCTCAATACCCAGAGTCACCTCAGAAGTAGTGGGTCCTCTAGGAGTTGCCATGGACATCTCTCTAAGTGATGTCTAGATCACCGATTGTACAATCGTCTCGTCAAGATCAGGCAAATCTCCATATATGCTCTCCTCCCTCATCTCTATATGCTCATCATCGATCTCTGTCTCTGACTCATCAGCTGTTGTGCCATCCCTATGTACATTTTTAGTGGTAGTCGGAGGAATCTCTGAAGTCTCAGGGGAGTCCACATCATCCGCAGCCAATAGTAGTGAAGTGAAGTCAGTAGACTTTAGATAGTCTACATCCTTCCTCAAATCTTCTACTTTAGCTTTCAAAGTCGTAACCTCAGACAACTCCCCCTGTCTTCTCTAACAAGTCTCAACTCTCACAGTGAGAGTGTCAATGGAAGTCTGGAGGGGGTCAGCGCAGCAAGAAGGGCGCTTTCCATCATCCACGAGACTGTAGCCTCTAAATGGGTTGCTCTTTGCTCTCACATCAGCTGAATGCAGCCCCATCTTCAGGATCGTTGCCTGGGTAATCTTGGCTGGGGAAGAGGTAGAGGCACTCAGGGCCTGTGAAGAAGAAAAAGGACCAAATGTACCTGAAGGCCCGGAGGCCGGAGTAAGTAGAGATGCCTCTACAGGTGTCGAACCAATGTCCACTCGGCGATGTATCCGCCAGAGCTGCTCTCTTCCAGTTAACCTCCTCTCGTGTTTACTCGGCCTTAATACAGCGAATGTCAGTGGAGGAAGAAGGGGTAACTTCAATATCTCTGGTATCATCCCAGGGTACTCTAGCACGCCGACATAACTCCATGATTAACACCAAAAATGGTAGGGAGGTCTACCTCTACTTGGCCTTCATGACCATCTCCTGCTCAATAAGGAGTCCCAAGATGATGCCCCTCTGGGATTGATCGACCCAAGGTAGGCCGCCTTGGGGTGACTCATTTTGGGATAGCATGATGGTGCTGCTTATGAAACCAAACCAGAACTAAGCAGCAATACTCTGATCCCTCTTCTCTATGGGCCCCTACCTTGATCCATCTCGGGGTGGTATCAGAAATCAATCGAGCCAGCCAGCCCTTTAAGTCATCCAAGGACTGAGTAGCCGACAAACCCTCATATGCCACTGTAGCTCCTAGATCCCTGTCGAGTACAATATTAAGGTACTCACTATTACATCCAACTTCCTTACCCCAGACCATGACCGACTTAATCTGTATAAACTCGCTGGCCTTCTTCTTGCTCTTCGAAACCAAGTCACCATACGCTGTATAGAAATCCTAAACCCATAAAGGAATATAGGGGCCTCGGGGCCTGGTGAACTATTCAAACCAGTGGAATTGGAAGGTGTCCCTCACCACGGAGTATTTACCCTCAAGGACCTCTATAGATAACTACTTCTCCTCGAGGATAGTTCACAATCCATCACCTTTTAACCTGTTGAGAAGCCTGGGAGGGGGGACTATTGGTGGCACTGGAGCCACAGAAGGTGCTAGAGCTAACAAAAATTTGCTGGGGTGGAAGTTGAAGGGACTCTAGTTGAGTCAGGGCGAGATCTAGAATGAATCTCAGCCCGCCGGGACTGTAAGGGTTGGTCATCCTCAGGCTCAGATAATACAGCCTAGGAGTCAACAGACACTCTATCCCTATTGGAGTTACACTCCGAAACTTCAGATGTGGGCCTCTTCCCTTTGCCCTTGCCTCCCGTTGGATGCTCTATTCTTCCCTTTTTAGGAGGATTTGATCCTCCCCCTTCATTGATCACAATATTCCATGCTCTTTTGTGGGGTGGTTTCTCTATGTTTTTCCTTGCCATGTCTACAAAACATTAGAGGAAAGAGTTAGAAACAATTCAAGAAAAAGCATAGAAAAGCAGTACCAAACAGACTCACCGAACCAGTTGTAACACCCCGTAAATTAGTTAGTTGAACTAGTGAGTTCTAGAGCCTTTGGTGAGAGGTTTGGAGTGTCGTATGAACATTAAAATCAAGATAAATGGTTCTCGTACTTAGAATAGGGGTCCGTGGATGGCAGGGCGAGAGTCATGGTAGTTTTTCAGCTTTTAGTTTTTAGTTGAGTGTTTAGGGGTTAAGTTAGTTATTAATTAGGGATTAATGTAGGTCGGTTAATAGGTTATTTAACCACCTATATAAGCTTAAATAAACCCTAAACTAATCATTAGAACTCATTCATATAAACACCCCAAAACTCTCTCCAAAAATCATCTCTCTAGAATTAAAGTAGAAGAAGAAGAAAAATAATAAAAAGAAGAAGAAGATAAGAGAAGAGGGCAGTAGCTTAGGCCAATTTTCACCATTTATTCAAGATTTGTTTAGGGATTTAATGAAGGTATGTGAAGCTTATTCATCCATGAGTTCTTCCACCCATGGAGCCCCCATATTTTCCCCACTTGTGAAATAAAAAACCCAATTCTAGCTAGGGTTGTGCTTGCATTGTGGGTAGGGTTTGGATGTGATTCCAATCTAGTGGATAACATAAAATTATGATTGAATTAGCATTCTTTAATGATATTATGATGATTTTGATGTGATTTCTATGGTAAACCCCAGTCTAAATTGATGAATGTGATAATTGTGGGTTAATGCAATTAGAGGTGAATTGAAGGTTCATGAGTGATCTTTCTAAATCAATGTTGTGTGTAGTGATTGATCAAGATTAGGAATACCTAGACATGAATTGGACTAGACTCCATACTACATGATTGATATTGACTTGTAAAGATGAAATTGAACCTTTAAGGTAAATTATGACTAGAATCACCTAGTATTAAAGAATGTGATTGAATGTCTTGTAATCTAGGTTCATAATATGATTCCATGATGTAGAGTCATTGAGAATGAGGAGTCATAGTGATGAATGATGATCATTAGGGCTTAAGAAAGAAGCTAATATGATTAACTTTAGATCCTAAAGCTTTGAGAGTAAAACCTACATATGAATCCAAGGCTAATGAAGAGAATTGTGTTGAGGGACCTTTACCTACCTAGATCACCTTATGATTCATAGATGGTAGGAAGTGATAGAATCACTAAGGTCATGATGATATCCTTGCCTAATGAAGAAATCTATACATGATGCTAAACATGAATATGAACTTAACATGAAAGACTTCTCATTTAGCAATGGTTCTAGGGTTGAAGGACTTCTCCTAACTAATTGCACCTAAAGCTAGAGAACCTTTATACCTAGGGCATGGATGGTGATAGTTGCTCACACATGGTCTAAAAGAGGTATTAGCATAGGTTGGTGGTCAAGAACACCTTTCCATTAACTTGAGTCCAAGTAGAGACTTAATGATTATCTTGTGGGATTTATGCCTAGCACCGAGTGGATATTGAAATGAGATGGAGGTTCCCACATAGTTGAGTTTGGGCTTTCATGGAGGTTTCCACCTAGTTAATTTGGGCTTCCCACATGGGATCTCTCACCTAGAAGAGTATTGATTTCCCCAAGTGTGTCTCATGAGATGGAAGCCTCACCTAGTGGAGTTTGGATTTCTAGTAGCAATCTCCATATCCCATAGCTACATTCCCCGTAGGAAGTTAGCTAGTGGATTCGACTAAGCTAACAAACCGATCTTACCTTGGCAAGTGGACCAACCCTCGATGGTGTGGGTAACACCATGAGAGATCATGTGATAACTCATAAGTTCTCATGTCGGTTAAAGCTATATCCTAATTAAACAAGATTGGTAATGAACTAAGATTGTGCAAAATGTAGCATCTCCTAGAGTTCAAACCTTATGGGCTAAGATTATGCATAAAGTAGCATCTCCTAGGGTCCAAGGCAAAAAATGGTCTAAGATTATTCTTGAAGGGGCGTCTCCTACAAACCAAACTATATGAACTAAGGTTATGCTTTAAGTAGTGTCTCCTACAGTTCAATCATGATAAACCAAGATATACCTACTATAGTATCTCTTAGGGTTCAACCTTTATGGTCTAAGATTGTTCTTGAAGAAGCATCTCCTAGAGATCTTAACTTAATGAACTAAGATTATGCTTTAAGTAGCATTTCCTAGGGTTCAAGCTTAATGAACTAAGTTAGTGAAGGACCTCATAATGTTCAAGAGTATAAATGGACTTAGATATGCTTGAGTAGTGCCTCCTAGAGTCCATTATAATAATGAACCTATACATGATAAAAGAAGTATCTCAGAGGGTCCAACTTTATAATGAACTAAGATTATGCTTTAAGTAGCATCTCCAAGAGTTCAATCTAATGAACTTGGATTATGCTTTGAGTAGCATTTCCTAGAGTTCCAACATAGTGAACTAAGATGTACCTAGGATATTATCTCTTAGGGTTCACAACAAGAAGGAACTAGGATAGACTTAGTAAAGTGTCTCCTAGGGTTCCCATGATTTAAAAGAGGGCTAGTCTATAATTAAGGAACATGAGTATGATGGCCTAAAGAAGTACTCAGTATGAGTAGCAGTATGGGATGCTACTCATGCCTTGCAGAAGTATGACTAAACGTTACCTTATGATTGTTGACTTACATGAGTGATGCTTGATGGATTGTTGCTATAAATGCCTTCCAAGATAGGATTGACTAGAAGTGATAATTCCTTTGTCTACATAAAGTAAGCCAATAGTGATACAAAAGGAGGGTGAATATTATTAGGATGACTTCAAGGTGATGATTAGTGTGAAGGGTAGCATGGGATGCCTTTTATGCATTGCACAAGTGTGCCTTGAGGTTACTTAGGAGTATGGTACCCTTATGGTAGAAAGATTTAAGACTTGACTATGCCTATAGACCATGATTAGGATGACCAAAAAGGGATACTTGGCTTGGGTGGTATTATGGGATGCTTTTTTTTCTTTGCACATGTATGCTTTTGAGGTTACTTGAGAATGGTTCTATTATGGTATTTCTGACCAAGAGTCAATTGTGCATATATTATTATGACTTATCCCCTATGCTCATTAACTATGTCTTATGTTGACGTATGTTTATATAATGCTTATATTGGAGATTTTGCTATTGACTATGATGATTATGTTATTATCTCTTATGCTTATGTCATATGTTGGCTAACCATTCGAGATGCTCTTATGATGTTGTGCTAGCTTCCGTACTTGGTACATTTTGTACTAATGCATATTGCCTACATTCTAATTAAATGTAGGGTTCAGGAGATTGAGTTGCTTTGAAGGCTAGGTTTCCAAGGATCTAGAAGAGTTGAAGATTTGATGAGTACTCATAGCTTCGAGAAAAAAACCCACCTTACCTTTATGTATTTTATTTTCATGTTAAGACTATTGTATGGGTTGTGTCCCAAGATTTTATTCTAAAAGTTGTGTTAGATGGTTTGAGACAAAGTCTAAAAAGTCTTCTATTCGCTTTTATGAGAAATGACTTCGATTGTAAAAGTTTTAAATTTTCTCATATTTTCTATTATCTTATGTTAAGGATGTGCCAAGGGCTCGTATGCGACCCATTCGGGGTCAAGTACGCCATGTTATGTCTAGGGAGTACCCTTGGGTCATGACAAACTTGGTATCAGAGTATAAGGTTTTGGGATAAATTTAGGATGTCTCAAACCACGTCTAGTAGAGTGTTGTTCATAAATGTGAAGCACGCCACATTTTATTAATAGGAGGCTATTGGATGCTTAGGAAACTTCACTTCTCCAGTGTCCAACTCGTGCAATGGATGTATAAGCTCTCTCTCTTACCCCTTATCTGATGGTCTTTAGGATGTGACTATTGAAAGGGTTATACAACAAGAAGTGAGGGAGAAAGGTTGGTTGAGATGCCAGTAATAGCTATGTGACTTGGTATATTAGAGATGTTAGACTTTGATGTTGTCTTTAGTAAAAATGATGATTTATTGTTGCCTTTATGTTATGAAAGGTGTTTAGAAGAAGTTGTGTAGGCTTACCCCCAAGGGGGAGATAGTATACCAACCTAGTAAGGTGATTGTGAAGTTATTTTTAGTTATTGGTAGAACTCGGCTTAGTCATGATGAGTTTCGAGCTATGCTGATAGATTGGTTAAATAGGGTGTTTAAGTAATGCTTGGATAGGTTGAGTGAATAGACTCCTCTCAGAAGGGTAGAAGTGTAATTCACCATGGTTTAGAATCATCTTGTGTGATGGACGTAAAAGCTTAAGTTATGGCTTGCTCTGACCTTAGAATTGAAAGAAGTGATGCTTAAAAGAGTTTGTATAGGCCTACTCTCGAGTGGGGGATAATGTTCTTAGATAATAAGGTCATTGAGTGTCCTTGATGTTCATGAGTTAGGCCTGCTTGATGTTCTCACCTTAAGAGGTGTAGTGAATTTGAGGAGTTTAGTCCCGGTTCGTTAGGCTCATGTTAGATCTTGAATGGTGTTAGTAAGGTTGTTTGTGAACTATAGTTTCTTAGTGAGAACCTCTCTAATTTAGAATTACCGATAGAGGTCTTAGACTAGCAAGTTAAGAAATAGAAGAACAAAGAAGTTGTTCCATGATGTAGTTGGAGTGTTCTTTAGTAAGGAATTTGGTTAAGAGTGCTACTTGGGAGGCCAAGGGCCAATGAGATGTCCCAATGTCCTCATCCTTTCCTTCTACTCCTATTCAAGCTTGAGATGATAAGTTCCTCTTGATTTACTTTTATGTGAAGTCATGTGTCAATTGTATGTTTCCATGATCTTATTATGTGATGCATGTTCATGAAAATGCTTAGGTCTTGTTGGAAATGAATTATTTGCATTGTTTCCTCATGTTGTAATGCATTTGAGTAAGAATTACATATTGACTTCATGAGATGAATTATGAGCATGCCTTAGTTGGAATTGAAAGATTTCCTCCTTGAATAAATGCTTTCTGAGAGTCAATTGCATTTAGGCTCCATGTGTGTGTGTGTGTGTGTTGAGCATGTTTTAGTTAGGAGATGCTAGTTCCTCCTTTAAAAGAGTATATATAGAATTTGATGCATTTTTGGGTTGGAAGAAGTAGTTCCTACTCCCTTGAGTTGCATTGAAAGAGTTTGCTTTTGAATTGAAGTTGTCTGGCTTGGTTGTGTGCATTTAGATGTAGTACATGCATAATGGGTAGCTAATTTAGAGTTTAGACTTTAAAAAGTTTTTAAAGTGTCATTCGAGGACAAATGTTCCCAAGTGGGGGATAATGTAACACCCCGTAAATTAGTTAGTTGAACTAGTGGGTTCTAGAGCCTTTGGTGAGAGGTTTGGAGTGTCGTATGAGCATTAAAATCAAGATAAATGGTTCCTATACTTAGAATAGGGGTTTTAGGGATTAAACTTCATAGCGTTGGGTTCGTTCACTGATGCTTATCGTGACCAACGACACTAACCTATGGTACAAGTGTCTACGATCATCAATAATATAGTAGCCCAACTAAAGGTTGGGGTCGTGTCCTAAAGGAGTGGTTTTGATAATTAATAGAAAAATAAAATTTAGTTCTACTTAGTCATTGCTAAACACATTAACGAGTAAAAACATAGTAAACAAAAGGGGGTGACAAAAAAGTGTCAAATATCAATTGGGGGTCTTGTCACAAGTAGAATAAGCAACAAAAATAACAAGAAAATCAAGTATGGGGAAGAATTCTTTGGGTGTGACCGCAATACAAGTTGAAATAAATTGTTGGGTACATGCTTTCGATAGAAAATTTGCAAGATAATAGTGACTAGGTTAAGCTTTAGATGGAAATAAGTTCCCTCTCGGGCAACTTACCACCTTTCAAATGCGTTCCTCTAGGACACCCATTTGCTGCATAAAGGACAGCCTATGCCTTACCCCACTCACTCTCTCGAGCTAAGTGTTAGGATATGGGACTAGGGCTTACCCTCTTGGGCAGAAGCTCATGTCGACCCACTCCTTAGGCCATCAATCTAGTGGTCTTGGTTTCGCGACCTCCCTCTCGGGCAAGCCAAAACACATGGGTGGTTTTGTATTTGCAACTACAAACCCATTAAAGAAAACCACAACCACTAGGTGAAATCACCATTAAAATACATCTAACCTATTAGCAAGCAAGACCCAACAACAATATCAACACATATTTGCTAAATCACACCCTAAGAATGGGGGTTTTTAGCCACACATCAAGAAATAACAAAATACACCTAAAATGATACTAAAATCAAATGGGTATAAGTAATTAAACCTTGATTTAAGTAAAGGAAGAAGAATAGAGAAGACCCACTTCCAAGTTGGGGAAGATGAAATCCTTCTTTCTTCAAGTCTCCCAAAAAACCCTTTCAAAACTTTGAGAGAAAATATCCCCAAAAAAGTACTATTCTATTGTGAAAATTATAATAATGGTTCCACTCTTAAAAATTAATAAAGAGTTTAATATTTATAGACTTCATAAATTAGTGCTAGCGGATCGCTCCGCGAGGTTAGTTGAAGTCACCGAATGACTCGGTGACTCGCCCTTTTTCTATCTCATCGCCGTTTCATGCTTGGGCCATTGGGCAGTATAGTACAGCTTCGTAGAACTATTCAGCGAAGCACCGACTACTCCTTTCATCGCCTTTTTGATCCTTCTCCTTCAGGTCTTCGCGTACTGGAACAAAGGGCGGAGTGCATCCCTTTGGCAAATCGCCAAGCATGCTTGGCGATGCGCATGCTTCAGTTTCTTTTTTCTTTTCAACCTTTTTGTTCCTTTTTGCGCTTAAGTGTCCATGCTTTAACTAAAACTTGAAATACCTAAAACATAAGAGTATTGATTAGATATTGAGACAAAATAGGCATTTGAGGACACTATTTCTATCAAAATAAAGCCCTAAATGAGTCCAATTTGTGGAATCATCATTCACCCACACCCAAACATGGTTATTTCAGCGTGAATTCGTCCAAAAGAGTTGAAAGTTTGATGTTCTTGAATTTGCTTTCGTTCATGAATGGGGATGAGATTGATGAGTTTGTGAGATAATCATGTTGATATTAGAGTTGTTTTGAGTTAGATTCTTGTGTACATGTTTTGGGTATCTGAATCTAGAGAGAAGCTGAGAAAAAGAATTGAATTTAGTTGAATTAAAATTAGAAAATGAGTTGAAAAATTTATTGGGGTTGCCTAGGAGAGGTCTGGCGCGATGACCCCCAAATCCACTAGAGGGGCTCTGGCGGCGCGCCAGGAATGCACCAAGATTGAGTCTCTGAACTTTATGGGTTGGCGCCCCGAGCCAGCAGTGTGTTAGGGTCACCTTCCCCTACATGTTTTTCATCGTTTAGCCCGTCTGAGTCCTTCTAAAGTGTACTAACACTTCCTATTGACTCTAACTCTTCTAAATAACATCTAAACATCTAGAAATAATCCATAAACATGAACCATAACCTTTATTCCATAAATTAAAATTTAAGGAAAGTTAAGAGCCAAGTCTAGAGAGTTCTTAGAGTCATTTCGAAACTCTTTTACAAATATTTTTAAACTTGTTTTAAGACTTGAGCATTTAGTTGAGTAAGAGTAAGAGCAAAGTTCGTTTTCTTTAAAGGATTATATGGGAACTAACTATTCCCAAAGAGTAAATGTTTTCACATTTAAACAAGAGAGAAAACACTAATTTTCCTAGAGAGATTTTGAGCTAGTTTTTGTGTAATAATATCAAACAACAGAGAAAGAGTTATGTTTTTTTCAACATATGAGCAAAGTATATTTTGGGAGTATTATTGAGCACCGATATGGGGACGAGTTCATAATAACTCAAGTCTCCATGAACCATGTAGCCAACGTGGTTAGAAAGAATCATACTTTTTAGATGATTCTATAATGCTTCTAAGCATAGGTTAGTGGATTCACTTAGTTGAGGCGTTCTATATCCTGCTAGTTATAGGAAAGTTCTGGCAGCGTGGACGAGACACTGTATCATCACATAGCTCATAGTGATGGTTGTCAGTTAGAGAATCTCCCAAACTAAGTTTATTTTTTTGTATTCTTATATACAACTTAGATGTTATGGTATTTTCCATTACTTTGAGATGTTATCTACTATTTAAAGTCTTCATATAAACTGCATTTTTGTTACTTTTTTATTTATACATTGAGTTGAGAATCCATGAGTTGAGTAAAGCTGAGGTAAGTATTTCTTTCAAATTCCAGTGAAGCTTACATGTTTAGAATTCCCCTTGCATGCTCGTACATTAAATGTATTGATACCAATTGGCCTACATCATTATATGATGCAGATACATGTAACCAGGATCAGCATCTACCGCTTCATTAATCCAGTTGAGCATTTTAGTCATTTGGTGAGCCTCCTTGCTTTCCGGAGGATCCCTTTATTATTGTTTTATCATTTTAGTTCTTAGGATTATCGAGGGTCGTGTCTCGACATCCCTCATATTAAAAGAGGCTTCATAGATAGATACTTATAGTTCTTTAGTCTTTGCATTTTAGTTAATTTGTTATAAGACTTGAGTTGCCACTTTGGATAGTTGGATGTTTAATTCTAAAACATTCTAAATTATTTTGAGACAGTAGAGTAATGTTGCATTTGTTTTATTTTATTAAAGCTTAAAGTCTTCCGCTGAGATTCTCGCCAGGCAAACAGTTCGCTTGGGGCTAGTAATCGTTCTCGAGTGCTAGTCATGTCTAGGGTGTAGGCTCGGGTCATGACAAGAAGAGTATAAAACATAAAAAAAATTTAGTTTACAAGTGAGAACCCTATATTTATAGATAACAAACATTAGTATGAATAGGTACTGATTGTGCCTTATTAGAAAAGTCACAACCCTTCGAAAAAGTCACTACTTACCGGAAAAGTCATAACTCTTTCAGAAAGGCACAACTCATCGTATTAGGCACATCTTTTTCGTAAAGTCAACACTCTTTGGAAAAATCACAATTCTTCGGAAAAATCACAACTTATCATAAAAGTCACAATTCCTTAGTGTGAAAAGTTATGTACTTTAAATATAATATAATTCAATAAAATAAGTTGAGTATTTTTTATTAGGGTACTGTAGTAATTCAACATTCATGCTTGATAGTTCATGTTTTTAAGACGGTAAAGGTATAGATAGATAGATATAAATAGATAGATAGATAGATAGATATAGATCCAGAAAATATATTCTATCATTTTGATGCGGTAAAAAAATTGACTTATGCATATTATATTATTTTGATGATCTCAAAGCTCATAATAACATTGACCATTGCTCATGTGATAGAATAACAATAAGCATGTTTATGGATCTTTTGCTCAAACAAAGTGGATATATGGTTGATGACATTGATATGAAAAGGATATCGTATATATAGTTTAACCTTAAAAAATAACTTGAACGTTCAAGATTTCAAAATTATATATGTACTAAGATAAATTGCAATGTCACCCACTGATTTGGACTATTAACGTCTCAATATGTCTAGTCCTAACAATTAAAACGTGTATAAGATAATATAGGAGTCTAACATCAAGTGAGACAAGAATTGGATTAAGTTTACTCTAAGCATGACATAAAAAATGACAATTATATTGTCTTACATAATCCTCAGCAAAGTTAAACTCAACACATTTGATGATGTAACAGAATTGCCCCATAAATAATCCTTATACCTTCTAGCTTATGGGGCAACACTGACAAATAGAGGAAAGTGGCTTTGGTTTCTTGGGAGAAAATCTATTATCTAAAGAATTTGGTGATATAAAAGTTAAATATGCTAGAAAGTGAAATGTTGCATTTGTGAGAAACTCAATCACCTGAAGCTTCAAATGGGAATTTCACAGACACTGCACTAACTTGCAAGAAGACACTAAAGGTTGCTTAGAAAGGAGCTGGCAACAACACTTTAAGAATCACAGATATACAACACATGAATTGGAATATATTCAAGGAGATTCATGTACAGATAGATGTACTGATAGTAAAAATACGAGCTAAGATAAGAGTTAGAATAGAACAACTGAAGTGTACAAAAAGAGCTCATTGTAGTAGATAGGGGTATTTATGGGTCGGGTATCGGATTCATTGTTATCAATTTTAGTTCAATTTTTCAGTTATTAGTAATACATGAAAATAAAATCAAAACAAAAGATATGGAATAGAAAAGCAAATTAATAAGCAAACAAGCACCTAGCAACTTCACCCATTATAATGTACTTTTTCTATTCAAGGTGAATATTCGCTAACTTGGGAGAAAATTAAATGAAACCTCGAAGAGCCAACAACTGAATCATGCCCCCGAATAGATTCCATTAAATCCCCCAATATAGCTCTTCTATCCCTTAAAATATTATTTACCCCACCTTTTTTCCATCCTACAACCTACTAGTGTTATTGTCTGCTCTGGGCCTAGAACTGCAATGCTTTAAAACACATCACTAGATCAGTGTTAGGACTACTTACATATATACCTAGTATCTCTCTTGTCTTTTGTCGATGTAGAGTTCTTATCCTCAGATTGGGTGGCACTTAAACCCTTTGTTATAAAATAAATGTCTATAATTCTACATTGCCTGTTCTAACAAAACAAAGGTCCAACTTGTGTTTTGGGCATAGACACACCAAACTTTAAAATGCATCACTGAAGTGTAAGGTATTCTTACTTACATATGTTTTTGCCGATGTGGACTTCTAATCCTAAGGAGGGGTTTCACAAACAACCTCACTTGTTGAATGAATGTCCTCGTTGAGGTTTGTCCCACCAAATGTGGTTTGCCCCAGCATAAGAGATTTGCCAACACCTCGCAAAGATGTTATGCCACCTTACCGGGATTAATTTTGGCTTCACCAGTTGAATGTTAGCTCTCATCCACACAACTAACACAGAGGTGACTCCAATATACCATCTATAACCGCCTAACTCACTAGTGATATTATCCTATCTCGACATAGACCCACAAAACTTTAAAATGCATTATTAAAGTATAAGGTCAACTTACTTATATACTTAACATATCGCTTGTGTTTTGCCAATATGACACTTTGTATCCTAATTTAGGTTGTGATACATACAACCTCCTTCCTGATTTTTGAAAGCAAATTAAACTACTTTTTACTTTTAAAACCACGTGTGAGATGAATTCTTGAATACTTTTTTTTTTAATAAGTGATGTAGTAAAAATTAACTTGAACAAGATATTCAAAATAAAAGAAATATGGAAATGATAGTAGGTTATGAAACTTGGAATCTATATAAAATAAAACAATTTGTTTGCAAAAAAGAAGACTCTACGCATTTTGTGATAAACATACATGGGACAATAGGCCACCATCACTAGGAGCCCAACTATTTCTAGTCCAACTCAGACTGAACAACTAATTCAAACATAAAAACTCGGCAAATTATTTTTTTACTAACTGAACAACTAATTGAAACTAATAAAAGACCCTGCATACTGTTTTTTAACCATCAAACGACTCTTCATATTAAGTGAATAACAATTCAAATTGCTATTTTTACTCCGAGGAAACAAAACTTGACTTTTTTTAAACATAATCAAAGTTTCTGAGCAAGGAGTTTCCTCCCCTTCTCCTTCTTCATCTTCTTCTACATCTTCTTTTTCTTCGTCTTCATATTATTCTTCTTCTTTTTCCTCCTCCAGTTCATCATGATATCCTCTATACTTTTGTTGCAAGTACAGAAAACTCAATTGCCTACTAAACTGATAATTCTCACATGTCATTCCAAAATGCAAACATTTAAAAATGACACATAAAGTTTTAAAAACTCATGACATTCCCTAATCGGGCATCCCCTTAGATCATCAACAAGTGTACCCATACAATCCATAAAAGGGCACTCAAAAACTAGTGGCAAACCTTGAACTTTCGCATAAGAAAATCATTCGGTATTATTGAATCGAGATCCAAAATTCCCTTGTAACAAGAAACAAGGCACTTAGTAGAAATCTCATGGAAATCCATTTTGATTTTTGGGAAAAGAATAAATATACCTCTGAACTATCTTAAATGTTATGCAAATACCCTCCATCATACTTTTGAGACATTGGTGCACCTGTTTTCCAAAAACTAGAGCATATATTTCTTTCACATTAATGAAAAACTAAATAGTGACACATGACACAATCTTATTTATCGATTCGATATTTAATAAATGTCGGATGGGTGGATAAGATTATGACACGTGTATGTCCGTTAGTATGAAGGGTATATATATGCTCTAGTTTTTGGACACAGGGGCACCAATTACCCAACATTATAATGGATGGTCTATACATACCATTCACAATAGTTCGAGGGTATATTTTTCCTTTTCCCTTAATAATTTTAACTATATAATTTTGTATACATTCTTCACGGTAACGATGATTGTAATTGCTGCCCTGCATCAACGTGTTTAGCAATAGAAATGGATTTTCCCAAATTTAACAAAAAGTACATAAAGATTCCCCATTTTTAGTAGTACTGTTCTCTAGGTTGAGTGAATCTGGAATAATAAAATACTCAATTTCTACGGGTATTTTATCAACATGATTAGAGCTTGATTCCAAATTCTTACCTAATGAAACTGAGATAAGTAGAAGAGAATTTGTTGCAGCTCGATATCATCATCTTTGCTCTTGCAACTGTTGTCATATTTTCAAATAGCGATTACATCTGATTTCAATGAGGTAGGATAAACTTCAAATTCGGTAGTGTTCAAGATTTGTAAATCTTGAACACTACCGAATTTGAAGTTTATCCACCTCAATGAATTTTGATGTCATCACTATTAGCAAAAATGACAATGGTTACAAGAGTGAAGATGATGATATCGAGGTGCAACAAATTCTCTTCTACTCATCTCAGTTTCATTCAGGTAAGAATTTGTGATCAAGCTCTAATCATATTGATAAAATACCCGTAGAAATGGAGTATTCTATTATTCCATATTTACTAAACCTAGAGAATAGTACTACTAAAAATGTGGAATCTTCATGTACTTTCTTGGGAAAATGCATTTCCGCTACCAAACACGTTGATGCGGGGCAACAATTGCAATCATCGTTACTGTGAAGAATGTATACAAAATTATATAGTTAAAAAAATTAAAGGAAAAATGAAAAAAATTACCCTCTAGCTATTGTAAATGGTATACAGAGACCCTCCATTATAATTTTGGGTAATTGGTGCCCCTGCGTCCAAAAACTAGAGCATATATATACCGTTCATACTAACAGACATACATGTGTCATAATCTTATCCACCGACCCAACATTTACCAAATATCGGATCGACAATTAAGTTTGTGTCATGTGTCACTATTTAGTCTTCAATTAGAGTGTAGGACATATATGCTCTAGTTTTTCGACAACAGGGGCACCAATGTCCCAAAAGTGCCTTGTTTCTGGTCACAAGGGAATTTTGGATCTTGATTTAATAATGCCGACTTATTTTCTTATGCGATTAAGATATACCAATTGACCAACAAAAGTTCTAGGTTTTGCACTAGTTATTGAGTTCTCTGTTATGGATTGTTTGGGTAAACTAGTTAATGATCTAAGGAGATACCCGATTAGGGAATGTCTTGAGTGTTGAAAACTTTATGTGTCAATTGTAAATGTTTGCATTTGGGAATGACATGTGAGAATTATCAGTTTAGTAGGCAATTGAATTTTCTCTACTTGTAGCAACAATATAGAGGATATCATGAAGAACTAGATGAGGAAGAAGAATAATAATATGAACAAAAAGAAGAAGATAATGAAGAAGAAGAAGAAGAAGAAGGAGAGGAAGAAGGAGAATGGGAGGAAACCCCATGATCAGAAACTTTGATGATGGTTAAAAAGGTCAAGTTTTGTTTCCTTGGAGAAAAAATAGCAATTTGAATTGTCATTTACTTTATATGCAGAGTCTTTTGATGGTTAAAAAACATTATGCAAGTTCTTTCATAAAATTTCAATTAGTTGTTAAGTTAGTGAAAAAATAATATGCAGGGTCTTTATGTTTGAATTAATTGTTCAGTATAAGGTGTACTAGAAATAGTTTGGCTCCTAATGGTGGTGGCCTATTGTCCTATGTAAGTTTATCCCAAAATGCATATAGTCTTCTATTTTGCAGACAAATTGTTCTATTTTATATAGATTCTAGGTTTCATAACCTACTATCATGTCCATATTTCTTTTATTTTTAATCTCTTGTTCAAGTTAATTTTTACTACATCACTTACTCAAACAAAGGATTCAAGAATTCATCTCATACATGGTTTTAAAAGTAAAAAATAGTTTAATTTGCTTTCAAAAATCAGGAAGGAGGGTGTATGTCACAGCCTAAATTAGGATTAAAAGTGTCATATCGGCGAAACATATGAGATATGTTAAGTATATAAGTAAGTAGACCTTATACTTTAATGATGCATTTTAAAGTTGTGCGGGTCTATGCCCAAATAGGATAATATCACTAGTGAGTTCGGCAGTTACAAATGGTATATTAGAGTCACTTTTGTGTTAGTTATGTTGATGAGAGCTAATGTTCAACTGAGTGAAGCCAAAATTAATCCCGAAGGACTAATTATTGAGAAGTTACCGCCATTGTGGAAGGACTTCAAAAACTACTTGAAACATAAACGCAAGGAGATGACTGTTGAAGATCTCATGGTAAGGCTAAGAATTGAAGAGGATAACAAGGCCGCAGAAAAGAGGTCACGTGGTAATTCAGCAACATTTGGAGTAAATATTGTTGAAGAAGATCCCACAAAATCAAAGAAAAGAAAGAAAGCATCTGGTCCAAAGAACAATCCTCCTAAGAAGAAGTTCAATGGAAGTTGCTTCAATTGTGGCAAACGTGGTCATAAGGCTACTGAATGTCGGGGTCCCAAGAAGGACAAGAAGAAGGATCAAGCAAATTTGGCTGAATCCAAAGGAGAGATGGACGATCTTTGTGCAATGCTTTCAGAATGCAATTTGGTTGAAAATCCAAGAGAGTGGTGGATAGATTCTGGTGCCTCATGCCATGTGTGTACCAACAAAGAATTATTTTCATCATATACTCCAGCACCTACAGACGAGAAGTTGTTTATGGCAAACTCCACTGTTGCAAAGGTGGAAGGAACTGGCAAAATCCTTTTAAAGATGACATCGGGCAAGGTGGTGACTTTGAACAGGGTCTCGTATGTTCCGGAATTGCGAAAGAACTTAGTTTCTATACCAGTTCTGACTAAGAACGGATTCAAATGTGTATTTGTTTCTGATAAAGTTGTAGTCAGTAAGAATGAAATGTATGTAGGAAAAGGTTACCTCACTAAGGGCCTCTTTAAACTCAATGTAATTGCAGTTGATATGAATAAAAATTCTGCTTCTTCTTACCTGCTTGAGTCTAAATGTTTATGGCATGAACATTTGGGACACGTTAATAACAAAACCTTGCGAAAATTGATTAACTTAAATGTTTTGCCTAAATTTGAGTGCAATAAATCAAAATGTCAAGTTTGCGTTGAATCTAAGTATGCTAAGCATCCTTATAAATCTGTTGAAAGGAATTCATATCCCTTAGAACTGATTCACACTGATATTAGTGACATGAAGTCAACACCAACACGTGGTGGAAAAAAGTATTTCATAACTTTTATTGACGATTGCACTAGATATTGTTATGTCTATTTGCTAAATGGTAAGGATGAAGCAATAGACGTATTTAGGAAATATAAAACTGAAGTTGAAAATCAGTTGGATAGAAAGATCAAAATGATCAGAAGTGATAGAGGTGGAGAATATGAATCTCCATTTGCAGAAATATGTTTGGAAAATGGAATAATCCATCAAACTACTGCTCCTTACTCTCCCCAATCTAATGGAATTGCGGAACGGAAAAATCGAACTTTAAAGGAAATGATGAATGCCTTACTTATAAGTTCAGGTTTACCACAAAACTTGTGGGGGGAAGCTATCCTTACAGCAAATCGAATACTCAATAGAGTGCCTCACACAAAGACACATGTTATTCCATATGAGAAATGGAAAGGTAGAAAACCCAACTTGAAATATTTCAAAGTGTGGGGGTGTCTAGCCAAAGTTCAAGTTCCTATACCTAAGAGAGTGAAAATAGGGCCTAAGACTGTGGATTGTGTATTCATTGGATATGCCACAAATAGTAAGGCATGTCGATTTTTGGTTCATAAGTCCGAACATCCGGATATTCATGATAATACGGTAATGGAATCAGATAATGCTGAATTTTTTGAACATATCTATCCGTATAAAACTAGACTTGAGTCATCTAGTGGGGGGTCTAAACAACCTCGAGAAGAACCAAAAGATAATGAAACCAATGAAGAGAGTCCAAGGCGCAGTAAACGTCAAAGGACAGCTACGTCATTTGGATTTGATTTTGTAACATTCCTACTTGAAAGTGAGCCTCAAACATTCAAGGAAGCGATGTTGTCTAGCGACTCAACCTCTTGGAAGGAGGCTGTCAATAGTGAGATTGAATCAATCTTAAGCAATCATACCTGGGAGTTGGTTGATCTTCCTCTAGGGAACAAACCCTTGGGTTCAAAATGGATCTTCAAAAAGAAGATGAAAGATGATGGAACTATTGACAAATATAAAGCAAGACTTGTTGTCAAAGGCTTTAGACAAAAAGAAGGTCTTGATTATTTTGACACATACTCGCCAGTAACTAGGATTACTTCAATTCGGATGTTAATTGCCCTAGCTGCAGTATACAGTCTTGAAATCCATCAAATGGATGTGAAAACCGCTTTCTTAAATGGAGAGCTAGAGGAAGAGATCTACATGGAACAACCTGAAGGCTTCATAGTTCCCGGTAAAGAAAAGAAAGTATGCAAACTTGTTAAGTCACTTTATGGACTAAAACAAGCACCAAAACAATGGCATGCGAAGTTTGATCAAAAGATGTTGGCAAATGGATTTAAGATCAATGAGTGTGATAAATGTGTTTACATTAAAGACACTCCGAATCAGGAAGTTATTGTATGCCTATATGTGGATGACATGTTGATAATGAGCGAGGACATTGCCAATATAAAAGCTACTAAGCGCATGCTAGCTAGTAAGTTTGATATGAAAGATCTAGGAGTTGCCGATTTGATATTGGGAATTAAGATTCACAAAACTCCTAACGGTCTAGCATTGTCTCAATCTCATTATATTCAAAAGGTACTTGAAAAGTTCAAGTATTTGAATTTCAAAAAGGCAAAGACCCCAATTGATGTGAACCTTAATTTTGCAAAGAATAAAGGTGAAAGTCAGTCTCAATTGGATTATGCCAGAATATTGGGAAGTTTGATGTATGTCATGAATTGTACACGATCAGACATAGCTTGCGCTATAAGTAAACTAAGTCGATACACAAGTAATCCCAATCAAAATCATTGGTTGGCAATGAAGAGAGTTTTGGGGTACTTAGAAGACACTCAAAACTATGCTTTGCATTACAACAAATATCCAGCAGTTCTTGAAGGATATAGTGATGCAAATTGGATTACTGGGTCAACTGAAACGAAATCCACGAGTGGATATGTTTTCACTATTGGTGGAGGAGCAATATCTTGGAAATCATCCAAACAAACATGTATAGCTCGCTCTACAATGGAGTCTGAATTTATCGCCTTAGACAAGGCAGGTGAAGAAGCTGAATGGCTCCGAAATTTCTTAGAAGATATTCCGTATTGGCCCAAACCAATGGCCCCTATATGCATACACTGCGATAGTCAAGCTGCAATAGGAAGGGAAGCGTTATGTATAACGGAAAGTCTCGTCATATAAGACGAAGACATAACTCTGTTAGACAACTACTCTCTAGTGGAATTATCACAATTGACTATGTGAAGTCAAAGGATAATGTGTCGGATCCACTTACAAAAGGCCTAACTAGAGAAGGAGTTGAGAAATCATCGACGGGAATGGGACTATGGCCGAGAACAAGTCATCGTGGCGGTAACTCTACCTAGAAGACTGGAGATCCCAAGATCAAGGTTCAAGGAGATAAAACAAAGTCATAGATGACGGTTCAACATTGTCAAAAATTATTTTATATCCATTCTCATGATGAGACAATGTTCAGTAACCAGGATAAAGGCATAAGGACTTTTTTTAATGGTTTCTAAGTTTGATACAAGGTATATCAAATAGTGTATCTACGGGATAACACATTTAAAAACCACCTATGTAAGTGTGAAGTGTAAGCCGCTTCAAGGAGAATCCGGTAAGGCCAGTTCTCTAAGCACTTATTAACCGAGATGTGTTCATGGCTGAAACTAACAAAACAATGAGAACCAAAAACAGTTCAAGGGTTGATTGTGTGACTTATGTTGTCTAGGTATACACCAAAGCTCGAAGGTTCAAAGATATCAAATCTACCGATTGACCGAGTATATCCGATATATGTTCACTACGGAAAGTTTAAAGGGAAACCTACTTATCCAGATACGATTAACCTTTACTTATGAATCAGACAATTTTTCATACATATGTTTTAACAATAGTCATTCCCTATTCATGTGGGGGATTGTTGGGTTTTAAAGGTGTGAACAGGAAATGAAGGGTTGTGAACTCTCCCGAAGAGTTGTGACCGTTTGAAAAGTTATGCATTTTCCAAAGTGTTGTGACCTTTCTGAAAGGTTGTTTTCTTTCTGAAAGGTTGTCTTCTTTCTGAAAGGTTGTGACCTTTACCCTTTGTTGGCTATAAATAGAGAGGTTTTCTCTCATTTTTTCTGCATCGAATTCTTCCCTTCTTTTGCATACATTTCTTACAAAACAAAATCTATCGATAGTGTCTATGTTTGTGATTCATTGCTGTCATTTTGAGTTCGTTGAAATTATCGATGTTTGAGGTACCGCTACTTCTTTAATGGTTAATCTTTTTTATCTTGGGAGGAATTAATCTGCAACCTCGGGTACTTGAGGGGATTAAATTTCTTAAGGACACACAGTTGTGGACTCGGATAGTTCTTTGTGATTTTCTTTTCATCTTTTATTATTTCTGGTTTGCTAATTTAAATACAAGAGATAACAAAATCAACCTTGCTCAAATAAGAAAATTTATTTTGGGTCTACTTTCTGAATTGGGCATATAAATAATTCTTTCAACCTTAATGTAAATATTAGTGGGATAATGCATTGAGAGTCAAGAATAGTTATTTATGTTAGAGGGTAATTCATTTCATAGGCCCCAACAAAGTCATATTTGTAACATCATCATAAATGTTGAGAAATATATGACAAATGAAAAATTTTGTTTTAGCTTACAAAGAATTCATGATATAAGTTTTGCAATAATGTACAGTAAAAAGAGATTTGATATGAAAGAAAACATAACCAATTAACAGATGACGAATTACAACAAGATTTTTTAAAAAATTTTGATAGCTATTTGTTATTTTATTTGGAGATCTTTTCCTTACATTTGATGGTAAAATTTGAGATTCTTATATTCAAAAATTTGTCATATTTTGTTTTATTATTTAATTTGGAATTTATATTCTTCAAAGCCTTTTGCTTAACTCTATAATTTAATAATTTCTTAAGCAAAGAAATCTTTTATCAATTATTTAAATTATTATATATTTAAGTGAAAAAAAAATTATTGAGAGATTTATTTAAATATGACTAATTTTTAAAATACTTTATATGATATTCAACTAAAAAAAATTAGCTTCAACAAATTCATAAGAAAAATCAGTTGGTTAAAGTGTTCCTTTTTTAGGTATAAACATAAGTTTTCCTTAAAAAATAAATTGTATATAGGCGAATAAAGTCTTAAAATAATGTGATTTATTATTTTTCTTGGCTTTGAGGATGTTTTTCTCTTGCATACGAATTCAATACTACCATTGAAATGATATACATAAAAGTCACTCCAAAAATAATAAAGAAGCATATAGTTGCACTATATTCTTTTTAAAACTAGCAATTTAATACTTAAAATGTGTTGGAGTTTATTTATTTTACCATAAAAAAACTATTGCCGCTAAACTAAAATCTAGTCGCGAAAGCCATGATGTCCTAGTGAAACTGAGGGTAAGCCCACCAGACCCTTTGCGAATGTGAGCCCCACCTCGCTAAAGTGATCTTCGAGAAAGCAAACATCCCAATGCATAAGCAAATGCATTAGACATCCACAACACACAACTAATAACAAAATCATTAAATGGATCCTCAGAATTCGTTTGGAACCTTGTAGACACAATTCATATATATATATAAACTGGCAATACTCGATGTTCCTTTTTAGGATATAAACATAATTTTTCCTTCAACAAATAAATTTTACATCCAAGTAGAAGCAAATGAAGTCCTAAAATAATGTCGTTTATTATTTTACGCTGGCTTTGAAATTTTTTTCTCTTGCATAAAAATTCAATACTGAAATTGAAATGATATACATCAAAGTCACTCAACAAATAATAAAGAAGCATATAGTTGCACCATATTGTTTTTAAAACTTTTAATTTAATAATTATAATCATTTGTAGTTTGTTTATTTTGCCATCACATATCAATTACTACCTAACAAAAAAATTTAGATTTCCTATTTAGTTCAAATGACAGAGATCGCACCATTCTAGATAAATTATTCACATCAATCTATTATTTTTCATCCCAAAACTGAGAAGAATCCAATCAATATTTTGACACGAGAGAAAATAATGCAACATAGAAATCTTATTTATATTACCCAAAAAATCTCAAATAAAACCTAAAGAAAGAGAAGGGAAAACGTGGATGTACCATACAAGAAGAAACATGCTCAATTTATTGATCTTGATTAGCCCAAATATTTGCCCTCCGCTGGTAAATGTGCTAACAAGCAAGTTGAATGTGTATTTAAGCTTAAAATCAAGCATTAGAATACCTAGTTGAAGTAGAAGAAGGACACTATCAATTTCATACAGATATATCTAAAGCAACAATAAATTTGAGGGATAGAAGACAATGCTTTTTGATGCTTTCTATGTGGGCGAAAAACATGAATTTAGGAGGAGAGGGTTTTTGATATTTTCTATGTGGATGAAGAATATGAATTTAGGGAACAAATGACTTTAGGTTAATATTTAGCAATGTAATAAAGGAAATCTTTTAGGAGAGGAAAAGACAAAATACTTTTGTTTCAGCTCCTATTAAATATAATATCATTTTGTTCATAGTAATAATAATAATAATAATAATAATAATAATAATAATAATAATAATAATAATAATAATATTATAATTATTATTATTATTATTTTATTTTAATAATAATAATAATATTATTATTATTATTTTATTATATTTTATTATTATTATTATTATTATTAAATTTATATATATATATATATATATATATATATATTATTATTATTATTATTATTATTATTATTATTATTATCATCACCATCACCATCATCATTATTATCATTATTATAATTATTATCATTATTATTATCATTATCATCATCATCATCATCATTATCATTATTATTATTATACCTACTTTGCCCTCATACAAAATTACAAAAAGGATAATTTTATTTTTTTTGCAAAGAAATAAAAAGATTTGGGTAATCCAAAGGTTGCGAAAACTAGAAGGTCTTTGTTAAACAAGGGCCAGACCACCTGACTATTTGCGAATGCGAGTCCCACCTCACTAATGCATATTTCGCGAAAGCGAAGATCCCATCGCATAAGTGAAGGCATCAAAAATCAATAACACACAACTAAGAATAGAATCATTGAATGGACCCTCGAGATTCGTTCAAAAATCCATATAAACAATTCACATAGGAAAATAGACTATACTCGAGTTTTCGAACAAAATGAAATCATTAAAACATGAAACTGAGGTATCCTTGACCCAAAACTCGTGAAAGTCCCAAGAAATGAATCATAACGCCTAAAAAGGCGAAATCAAGCTCGGGGCCTCTGAAAATGCAACCAAGACCTCACCTAAATTATCTCATAAATCCAAAAGAACTCTCAAAGTTCCTATTCTACCATCCGAACCTTGAATATTGACAAAAGTCAATGCGAAGGATAAAATAACACAATTTTCCAACTTAAAATCTCAAATCCTCAAAAAGACTCTAAATCTGAAACTGAAAACTCTGTTAAAAATTTCCAACTTTTGAAACTGATGCAATCTATAGAATTACAATATAACACTCAAATTTCTAAAAGACAACAAAAATAAATTTTTAACAACTTTAGCTATTCAAATTTTAAAATTTCCCATATTCACAACTTTTATTTCAAAACTTGAAACCACTTTCAAAACTCATTCAAAAATGGCTTTTCATGAAAATTTCCAAAAAATAATTGACTGGGTCATTACCTTATCTACTATTAAAATCCTTATTCATCCTCAAACATAGAGTAAAATAAAGTTCCTGGAGCCTCAAAAAGCTAAGGATATCTATCACGCATATCAGACTTTGTTTCCCAAGTTGCCTCACCAACAAAACGGTGCTTCCACTGCACCTTCACTGAAGCAATCTCCTTCATCCGAAGCTTTCAGACTTGCTTATCAAAGATTCTATAGGTGTAACACCTTGATTTTTCAAAAAGAACTAAAGTGAGGTTCGTACAAGTCACCATCAAATTTTTAGTTTTACATCAACTTCAAGCGATCATATCTTTTAGCACATAAAAAGTTAGGTGGCTCATGACCTATCAAATTAAAGATATTTGAGTTATCTTTCCAACACCACCAAGTTTGTTTAATTTTGAGCTCAGAGTAAAATATTATACCCGTTTGAGTGAAGCCTCTCTATTTAAGGCATCTCATCCCTTTTAGAAAAAGGTATTTTGGTCTTTGTCTTTTCCCACTATGCCTAAAGCATTTTGTTCACCCCAAATAAGGGTCTAATCAGATTTATACCACTTTTTCACATTCCAAAAACACTTAAAAAATAATAAGAGAAGAGTTCAAGAGGAGATAGAGCTAGGTTTTGAGCCTTTGTCAAGATTCCATCGATTTTCACCAAGAATATTGTTTGTTCCTAAGACTTCTCATAGTGTTGGACTTGTTCGTCCTCACGCCATACAACTGAATTTATTCATGAAATTGTTGTATTGAAGATTTCTTCAGTAGTTCTTGATATTTGTTCAATTCTTGAAAAATGGAGGTTGTGAATTCTTTTGTGTTGTTGATTTTTGGTGAAGGTTCTATTGCCCAAAGGGATTGTGTTGAATTCCTCATGTATTTGTGTTGGGTGTGAGAACCAAGAATAGTGTAGGAGAATTTTCCCCCATTCTAAACGAGTTAGGACCCTAAATTGAGCATAAATATTTGTAAGATTTTCTAGGTAGGGGTATGGGGTGGTGCGCCACCAATAGTGCGAAGGCTGCAATTTAGTTGTTCAAGCCATGGTGTGATGCGCTAGAAGTATGCCAAGGCATGAGTTCTGAATTTCAGGCCCTAGGTTGACACAGCAGCAATACACCAAGGTTTTTTCGTTTCATCTGGTGCATGTTCCTTTAAGTTGTGGTCACTTTTCTCTTCTCTATACTAGCTCCTATAACATCTTTTCATCTTTGAAATTCCCTATATAGCCTAATAAGGTGTCTAACTGTACATACAAACTAAAGCAAGTTTACATGAAAATTTTAAAGGATTTATTTTCAGAAAAATCTAGGAGTTTTCAATTGCTATGCATATTTATTTTGGGCGTGAAAGATAAGTCCATAAAAATATGTTTAAATGAATGTATGAGTTATGTTTCTATAAAGTCCTTTAGTTAAGTGAAAGTCAATTTCTTTGCAAAGGGTGAATCGGGCATGATTGATATTATTTATTATTTTTGGAGTAGTATTGAGTACCGAATAGGTTAGAATATTTTATAACTCAAAAGTCCCATAAAACTATGTAGCAAGCGTATCATAGGATAGCATTGACTTGTCATGGGACTCCTTACTGTCTCTGAGAAGGCCTATTAAATTGATCCATAGTTACAGTACCATATCATCCTATACCCCGACAAAGCATAGGATGACCCCTGCAACGTTGTATCATTTCTATGCTCATGGTAATGGTTGTTGGTTAGAGAAAATCCCCTCAAGTAAAGTATATTATTTTTTATATTGCTTTTATTGCATATCTTGTGGTAAAGTTTTAATGGTACACTACATGTTCATGTATTGATTCAGTTGAGTTGCTTTCAATTATTCAAAGTTTCTATTTTACTTAGCCATATTACGTACTTGTACATTCAATGTACTGACATCATTTGACTTACATCGTTTATGACGAAGATACAGGTGTTCAGGATCATCAACAGACGTTTTGTTGAGATAACCTTACACTCGTACACATTATTTAGTGTGGTCTCATTGCTTTCGAGAGACTCTATTTTTATGTCCATTTTAGTAATATTCGAGGTGCCATGGGTCTTGTCCTAAAATCTATCTTGAACTTTTAGAAGCTTCATAGACAGATAGAATTAGATGTTTCCATTGTTTCTCAGGTTGTTTGTTTAACTTATGCCTTATGTTAAGTATTTCAAGAGAGTGATTCAATATTTTTCTAATTGCTTATC
The DNA here is from genome assembly GCA_035578085.1 of Solanum pinnatisectum. Lineage (NCBI taxonomy): Eukaryota > Viridiplantae > Streptophyta > Magnoliopsida > Solanales > Solanaceae > Solanum > Solanum pinnatisectum. The sequence continues at coordinate 481,272 of JAWPEI010000057.1, forward strand.
TATTTATCTTCAACGTATTATGTAGAGTCATGTGAGTCATAGTAATTCATGCCAAGGGTTCACATGGGGATTAGAAATGGTTCTCGAGTATCGATCATGTTTAGGATGTAGGCTCGGGTCATGACAAACATTATATCAGATTCCAAAGTTCAAGACTCATAGGGTGTCTATGAAACCATATCTGTACAATTCTTGTTTTCGATGTAAAGCATGCCACATCTATAATTAGGAGGCTATGATAGATAGGAAACAATTCACTTCTTTCTTACTCCTTCTCATGTGATAGAGTTCAACTCTATGAAAGTTTCTTCTAATTCGTGCTTACGAGTATCTTTTAAGATAATGCCTCCACGAAGAGTTGTTGGAGGATATCCTGCTAGGAGGAATGTGAATCCTCAAGGTCAAGAAGCTCCTAATGTACTAGAAGTGTAACCGCATCAGGAAGTGTCACCAATGATGAGTTCAGGAATGCAATTAAGATGTTGAATCAAGTGGTGACAACAGAGGTTGGTTGCCAAGGAGCCGGCCATCAGGATGGGAATTATGCGTCCACAGTTCAAGAATTTCTAACAATGAATCCCCTAGAGTTCACTGGGTCGAAGCTAAACGAGGATCTTGAAAACTTCATGGATCAACTGTAGAAGGTATTTGAGGTAATGCATATTGTTGATGCTGAGTAGGTGGAGTTGTCTACAAACTAGCTCAAAGGTATTGTTAGGATATGGTTTGATCAGTAAGAGAACAAGTCTGAAGGGGTACTGTAGTTGAGTTAGGTTGTCTTTGAAGATGCTTTCTTAGGGCGCTTCGTTCTCTAAGAATAAGGGAAGCAAAGGTAAGGGAGTTCCTTAATCTTAAGTAGGACTCTATGGGTGTATAGGAGTACAACCTCAAGTTCAATCAACTTTCCTACTATGCTCTGGGGAGGGTGGCTGATATTAGGGGCAGGATGAGTCTGGACTATCTCACTTATCGAGTAAAGAAAGGTTAGGCGGCTATGTTGATAAGAGACATGGACATAGCCAGGCTTATGATTCAGGTGTAGAAAGTTGAGGAAGACAAGTTGAAGGACATGAAAGTGTTCCGTAGTAAGAGGTCTAAGACAGCAAGTCATGAGTTCGGCCAGTAGAAAATTGGGAATGTAAATCGATCATCCTTTTAGTAGAGGTCATGTGGATCTGACCTATCGTCAACTAGTGTGCCTCCATCAAGGACCATAAGTTATTACAAAAACCAATACTCCCACAATTTCAGAGCTCTAAGTTCTGATTCGCAGGGCAGTGTGGCACAAGGGTTCAGTCAGAACCAACTCTATGCTAAGCTTTATCCTAGAGAATGACGTGTTGGTACTTATGGCTGCTACAAGTGTGGAAAGACGACTCATTTTTCTATGAAATTTGCTATTCAAGATTTGCAAATTTGTTAATTACATTTCAACTTCATCGAAATTAACGATTTGTAAACTTGTTGATTACATTTTGACCTCGTTCGCCGTAAAATATTTCTAAATTTTATGCCTTCTATGGAGTGTGAAATTCTTAGACCATCTTGATGATGAAAACCTTTTGTTTTCCATCTTTAACTTGGGCTCCAAGAATTTAGATTTGATAGGGCACTTTATTTGGTCCTCAATGGAAGCCTATATTTATTTTCTAGTTTATGCATATAAGTTGAATATATATATATATATATATATATATATATATATATATATATATATATATATGACGAACAACTTTTGTTTTCCATCTTTGACTTGGGATGCTAGAATTTAGATTTGATAGGGCGCTTGATTTGATTGTCAATGGAAGCCTATATTTTTACATACATACTATTTTTATACCGTGATGATAAACAACTTTTGTTTTCCATCTTTGACATGGGCAGCAAGAATTGAGATTTGCTAGGGCACTTCATTTCGTTGTCAATGGAAGACTATATTTCTTTCTCATTTATATATATATATATATATATATATATATATATATATATATATTAGTTTTAGACACGTGCATTGTTAAAGGTCGATATCATCATCTTCACCCTTGTAATAGTTGTAATTTTTTCTAATAGCAATGACATCAGAATTCAGTGAGGTAGGATTAACTTCAAATTCGCTGCAATTCAAGATTTGCAAATCCGTTGATTCTATTTCAACTAGATTAGAATTAATGATTTGTAAATTTATTGTTTCTTTCGACATCGTTGGCCTCAAAAGTTTTGTTAATTTTACGCCTTTTATTAAGTCTGCAGAAATTTTTAGACCATCTTGATAATGAAAAACTTTTGTTTTCCATCTTTGACTTAGGTCGCAAAAATTTAGATTTGATAGGTCGTCAATGGAAGCCTATATTTCTTTTCTAGTTTAGGCATAAAAGTTTTGTGTATATATATATATATATAAACACACACACACACACACTAGGTTTCAACATATATGTGCATTGTAAGTGATCACCAATAATTTGTTGCAGGTCGATCTAATCATCTTCGCATTGTAACCGTGGTAATTTTTTCTAGTAGCGATGACATCTGAATTCAAGGATTAGCATCAAATTTGTTGGAGTTAAAAATTTGTGAATCCATTGATTCTATTTCAACATGATCAGAATTAACAATTTGTAAATTTTGTTGAATCAATTCCGAAATAGTTGGCCGTGAAAGATTTTTTTTTTTATGCCTATAGTAGAGTCTGCGGAAATTTTTAAATCATCTTGATGATGAAAATATTTTTTTTCCATTTGACTTGGGCTGCAACAATTTAGATTTGATGGGACTATCATGCCCCGAGCTACCCCTGGACGTAAACACGGGTCCTAGGATAACGAGTGACTCTAAGCTAACCCAGAGTTGGCATATCATAAGCAAACTGAACATATCTATAATAAATGAACTAATGCAGAAGCTAAATCATGAGATAACTGAATGATGGATAATACCCAATATTGGTCTGAATATATAAAATATACTAATAGTTTAGTGATACTAAACAATCACTCAAAAACTACAGTTGAATCCAACTTTGTATGAAAAATCCTCTAACTAACTAGAATTGCTAGGACATGTCCCCAGCTAACTCTCGCAAAATTATGACTGAAATGAAAGACTAAATATAAAAATATGTCTATTGTTCTCGAAGTATGATGACGCATCACTAATGCTTCTGAGTATGGATCGGGAACCGATCTACGCGTGATTTGAATGCTGAGGGCCTTAACCTACATCACAAAAAGATGTAGCACAGAGTATACGTTAGTACTTAAAAGGTAGTGAGCATGCAGGACGTTGTAACACCCCTAAAATTAGTAGGCTAAACTAGAGCTTAAAGGGAGGGTTAGAGTCATGAATATAAACCCCCATACTTAATATAGAGGTTTTTTGTGTTAGAACGTCAAGGTACCAACCCTGAAGGACTAACTAGGGGCCCTTGAGGAAGACCCCTAGAGAAGTTCCCAAAATAGTGACCACTGAAGGGTCCATGCCCCATAGGTGGGGGTTCCGTGGTTGGCCAAAAACCTACAGTCACCAACCCATGCCCAACTAGCATGGGCTATGGGTCAAACCATGCCCCATGGTCGGGGTCTCGTGGGTGAGGCAGTGAGTGGTGTTAAGCAGTTTAGTTGGGAACTAATGAATCTTTCCTGAATTAATTAGGTATTAAGTGACATCATTTTACCCTAGTATAGACCACTTATATAAAGAATTTAGACCCTTAATTAAGTCATTCCAAATCATTATTTCTAAACCCCCAAAAGAAACCCAAGTCCCTCTAAAAAATCCTCTCTCAAGAACTAAGAAGAATAAGAAGAAGATGGTCAAGCTAGGTCAAGTCAAGACTCTATTGTTTCAAGATTTGTGGGCTTTGTAATCAAGGTATGATGGCTTATTCATTCATGGATCCCTTTCATCGATGAAGCCCCTATGTTTTCCCCAATTGTGAAGATGAATACCCAATTCTGGTTAGGGTTCCTTCCAATATTGTGGGTATTGTTTTATGTTGATCCAATTGAGTGGATAATGATCATTTATGATTTAGTTAGTAGTATATCATGTTTTTAATATGAAATTACATGTTTACATGCCTAACCCATGTCTAGAAAGATGAAACTGAAGTAAGTGGGTTTTATGCCATAAAAGGGGAAATTGAGGATTTAGGTGTAATCTTCTAGAATTGATGAAATATATTGTAGACCTCTTGATAGTTATGCACATAGACATGAATTGATTGCAACTAATGTATGTATGATGAACCATGATTAGTATAGAGAGAGGTTGGGGGTTAACTGATGAAGTATGACTAGATGACTTAAGATTGAAGCACATAGATGTTAATTGAATGAAATCAAGTATATGTACATGAATTATGACCTGTAAGCTAGGATGATTAGATTTGTCTTGAGACTAAGGCATGGATAATGAATGATTATTGTTACGGCTTTTAGAATAAAGCTTATATGTTGAATCATGACTAGTAGGGATTGAGATTAAAGCTAACATGATGAGTTAAGACTAGTAAGGTTTTAAGAGGGAAGCTATATGATGAATGTTGATTGTATATGGTTTGGTTGTGGAAGGTTTACCAACATGACTTACATTATTAATGTATGAGATTATGATGTTCTTATAGAACCTATGCAAATGCTTTATGAACACTTTATGAGTAAAGTGTATATGATTATGATACTGAATATGAGATGGAAGCTTATACGCTAGTTGAGTCCAGCTTCCAAATGGGATCCTTATATGCTAGTTGAGTCCGGGTTCCCAAATATATCTCATGATATGGAGACCTTTTACACTAGTTGAGCCCGGGTTACCAAGTATATCTCATGAGAATTGCCTAAAATGAACTAAGAGTAAAACTGATCATGGATGGTGATAGTTGCTTACGCATGATCTAATGAGCCTTCTTAATGAACTAAGACATTCTTAAAGAAAGTATATTGTTAGTGTTCAAAGTCTTCATGTATGAACTATGTTATCTTGAAGTAGTGATATGATATCCCTTCATGAATAGCTTGACTTGGTAAGATAAAATCATGCATGTTAGCTTGAAATAGTAGAACTCTTGGATATCCTTGGATTGAGAAATCATACCCTTCCAATGTAGCTTGAACTACTATAATAGAATGCTTGCATGATAGCTTGACTTGGTGAGGCCACACCACTCCATGATAGCTTGGATTGAGAATTAGTACCCTTCCTTGATTAGCTTGGACTTGCATGAAAGAGTGCATTCCATGATAGCTTGGTCTAGCATAAGTAAGGTGATTTTCCTTGATAGCCTTGAATTGGTAAATAGTAACCATTCATGAGTGATGTTATGCTATGGAATAGTATAGAGTTACTCTTCTATGAGTAGTATGAATATGATGGACAATCCCTAATCTAAACAACATGTATACGATGAAACAAGATTACTTCAAGGAAGTATTGTAAGGATGTTTTGATACGAGGTTTACTTGTATGATGTATTCCTAATTTGGATTGTAAGTTAAAAGTCCCTTCCAATACATGTGTTACTAAAGGTGAATGTTCCCTTGTCTATGAGAAATAAGCTAAGGATGAGATCAAAAGAATGATGAATATTAATGAGGAGCTAAAGTGACTTGCTTAGCATGGGTAGGATTATGAGGTCTTATCCATGCATTGCACAAGCTTGTCTTGAGGTTACTTATGAAGTGTTTCTCTTATGTTATGTTGAATTAGATGCATTGATTATGCCTATGACTATTTTGTTATTTTTTATGCTTATAGCCTATGTCTTATGATGATGTCTCTTATACTTATGACTCATGTTATTGTCTCTTATGATTGTGGTATATGTCTTATGTTGACTAATGCTTTATTATGCTTATGTTGATGATTATGCTAGCAATCATATTTAGTACATGTTTGTACTAACGCATACTTTTGCCTACATTCTTATCAAATGTAGGATCCGGCAATATTAACTTCCATCCTTGTGGCAAGGTTCATAGTAGAGCAAGGAGCAAAGATTTGTTGAGTCATCATAGCATCAAGGACTTGATCACCCTTTCCTTTTTATGTTAAAACCATTGTATGGGCTGTGTTCCTAAGACTTCCATGTATTAGATGGTTTGATAAAATGTTAAAGACTTCCATTTCGTTTTATGAGACTTCGATTGCATTGGGAAAATGTTTTAAATTTCCATAGTTTTCAATTATCTTATGTTGTGATATGCTAAGTGGCATATATGGAGTCCTTCGGGGTTATATGTGCCATGTTACATCTAGGGTACCTCTGGGTCGTGACAAATAGGATAAGGCTGATCAAACATATTAACTAAACAAAGCATACTGAACAATGATATAATCTGAACATGATGAAGATACTGAAATATATTGTAATGAACTGAACTGAATGTAATAACCAGGTGCATAACATGTTGACACTGAATACTGAAATATGACTGAAAACTTAATCTAATGCACTAGAGTTTGACTGTGGGAGCTACTAAAAAGTGACATAACCACCACGCAAGCTAACAGTGGTGTCCAATGTATACACCCCATCAAAGGGCCCGATATACCTTGTAAGGGATATAAAGGCATGATTGGGTTGATCACAAAAGAAAATGCCCACAGAGAGTACTTAACCTATGGGAGCACGTAATTCTGGGACTATCAGGGTACGTAGAAACCCTAGTCCACTCAGTGCTAAGCCTACTCCCAACTGAATATGTATATGATACATTATGACTGAAATACTTAATAGCTCAAAATACTGACATGCAAATCTCAGAATGTAACAATTATATGTTGATTAATGTGACATTCGAAAACTAAAGCATGTATAACTTCTTAACTGAATGTAATTCATGAACTAAAAGAATCTACACAACTAGGGTTTTGAGTTTCATGCAGAGAACTGAGCAACAATTCCATGAAAACATGATAATCTGATTAGGAATACTCTAACAGCTAAATCACAACCAATATCTAAGGTTTTAGAAACCTTTGGTCTAAGCAAGATATAGGAATCAAGAATCTGACTGAATTTTAGGGACATAGTGGATGAAAGGAACCCATTAGTTAAATCCCACATTCCTGAGAAATCCTTTAGATTTTGGGGCTGAACCTTGAAGAACACTTCTGCTTGGTCTTGGGAGGTTTTGTGGACTTTTCCTCTTCTTTTTGATCCATGTTTGGATGATTTTTTAAGAATGAGGGTTCTGGGTAAGTCTGACTAAGTTATTAGGCTTAGAGTGAGTAAAATCATGTAGTTTAGGCATTAAACGACATAGTTTATGGGTCCCAACACATAGGAAAAAGACCTAAATGACCCTAACTTAAAAGGTGATGAAGGCCATCCATGGAGGGACTTACGGACTATCGGTTGACCTACAAACCATCGATAGGGGTCGTCAGTCAAGCTCTGCCCAATAGGGCTTCACTAAAAAGTGCATAACTTTTTACTCCAAGATGGGATTTTATCAAACTCAGTGACATTGGAAGGAGGATTCAATTGTCTTTCAGTTGACAGGTGATGGACCAGCTAATCATTGTTGTACTAAATGATATGGCCGATTGAAGTTGACCTAACAGTCAATTCTGTCTAATTGGCTACTGACCCTCACCTACGGTCGTAGGTCCAACCACTAACCATCCTAGTTTACCGTTGGTGGGGTTAGAGACCATAAATATTTGGTGCACAATGATGGACCCCACCTATCGATCGTGTGTAAGAGCACAGACCGTCGGTGGCTTTTGTGGTTCTTGCACCAGGTCTCAAAAGCTGTTTTTTTTTTCTATTTTCTCACATCTAAAGTGTTACATTATCTCCACCTTGGAGCATTCATCTTCTAATGAAGTCTAAACAAGTTGATTATGGAGGAAATGAGCTGCAATCCCTACTACTAAGTCCTAGAAACTGATATCTAACTAAACTGAGTTGCAAGAACATGTAAATATGCTAAAATGCAAGTTCAACTAAAGGAAAAAAGTACTAAGATTGAATTTATGCACGAGTAAACTAAGAGACTGGAGAGGAAACTATTTTCTCAAGATGAAATAGAATCAGAAGGAAAGAGATGAGGACACTTGGCCTTCATGGTGGCTTTTGCTTCCCAAGTAGCTCCCTCTACGGACTAATTCCTCCAAGTCTGTAAAATGTCATCACCCCCTTCATAGGTGATACTTTTAGGAAAACCCAATCATCTATCTCAAACTCTATGTTCCTTCTCCTTACATCTGCATAGGACTTCTGTCTTAAGTCTATTTCTGATTAGCTGAAATTTTTCCATAGCATCATGAACCAAATTTAGCCCAATCAAGGCTGCTTCACCTATCATCCACCTTAGTAACACATAAGAGACCATTTAACCCTTGGGATAAAACCTCTACTTTCTGTTAATGAACTGAACCTTCCAACTATAACAGTATAGGATAACTATCTTTTTTTTCCTTAACCTCTGCTACCATTGAAGATTCTGATCTATTCTAAACTATCACACCACTATCTAACATGTCCATAAACCAACTCCTATGTGAGCAAGCGGATGAATATTTTTTGCTAATTCCTTCACTTTTTCCTCTACATATGCTACACTACCCTTTAGAGATCATCTTTCTAGTCTTAAGGTAAGAGATAAATTGACCTATAGGCACTGAACTATTACCTTTCTATTCTAAGAATGGATCAATTGGAAACTGAAACTGAACGATCCTAGTTCTATAATTGACTAAGGCGTAAAAGGATTGTAGCCAATCCATGCCTAGAATGATACCTAAATCTACAATTTCTAACTCTATAATTAGGTCTATTGATGTGACTTTTTGAGAGACTGTGATAGGGTAATTTCTATATACTTCTCTAGCTATAACTAGGTCGTTAATCGATTAGAGGCTGTGAAGGGTTCTGAAAGAGTTTCAAGACTGACACTTAAGCTTACTTCTATATAGGGATTTACAAAAGAAAGTGTACCCCCTAGATCTAACAATGCAAAATCATCTTAAAGAAGGAATTGAAACGTACAAGTGACCACATTAGTAGAATCTTCTTGGTCCTGGCGAGCATGGAGAGCATAGGACCTACCCTGGCGATGACAACCAACTGTACCATATCACACCCTGCTGACTAGGGCGACCTGCTGGTGTTGTTGGAACTGTAGACTGAGACCTACTATCGTTACCGCTTTGCCCCTGCCTAGCTGAAGGGCAATTCTTCACCCTATGACCAGACTGACCACACCCAAGCATCCTTCCTTACCTGCAAGACACTCTCTAGGATGGTTCTTACCACACTTTGGAAAAGTTGGGTAGGTCCTATTTCCTGAAACACTCCCTTGAGACTTAGAGCCTGGTGGCCTACTATTTTGATCATGTGAAAATTGTGAGTGATTTCCACCACCCGATTTCAGCTTAAAGTAGTCATAGTTCCCTGCTCTAGCTTTCTTGTTGTCCTTAACTATTTCCTTAATCTTATCTCCCTTAACCTGCTGAGCATGAGTCATGAGCCTAGAGATATTCATATCCTCTAACAATATAGCACTTTGGCACTCTGTCTTTACTAAGTTTGATACCCCAAATAGAAACATAATCATTTATTCCCTTGGATCAAAAACCATATGTGGAGCATACCTAGAGAGTTGGGTGAACTTCAGTCCATACTCTTGGACTGACATGGAAACTTGCCTCAAATTCATAAACTCTTGTGCCTTAGACTCCCTCAACTATCTTGGGAAGAACCTGTCCAAAAAAGCTCTAGTAAAACACTCCCAAGTCTCATGAGCTGCATCTACACTCCTATTTTGTTTCCACTAAGTGCACCAAATGTGAGCTACATCCTTAAGTTGGTAGGATGCCAACTCTACCCTATCATTACTAGTCACTTGCATCACTCAAAAGATTTTCTTAACCTAATCAATGAAATTTTGTGGGTCCTCACCAACTTTCAACCACAGAAACACAGGCAGATTCAGCCTAACAAAATCTTGAATCCTAACTGCCACTGGTCCACCATTACTATTAGTAGGAACTGAAACCTACTGATTGTTCAAATTAATCATACTCTCATCCAAAAGCTTAATCGCATTCTGAAACTCTGCATTCGAAACCTTATGGTATGGGACTGGAGAAACTGCATTAGCGTTGTGTGCATAAGTATTCCTTAGGTAAGCTATACGAGGAGGCATCATCTGAAAAACATAGCGATGGATTAAAAACAAGAATTTTGATCATACCTTACACACGATAAGAGTAGCAAAGAAAGTGAAGTTTTTCTAAGACACTTCGTAGCTTCCCTCTCATTAGATGTGGTTCACTTCACACCCATGAAAATGACTTTACTTAGTGCGGCTTTATGACATCCTAGAACTCTTAAACCTAATGCTCTTATATCAAGTTTGTCATGCCTTGAGGCTACCCCCTTGACGGAAAAATGGGACCTACAATCATGAGTGACCCCAAGCTAACCCTGAGCTGGCATATCATAAGCAAACTAAACATATCTATAAAAGAAAGAACTAATACGGAAGCTAAATCATGAGATAACTAAATGATGGGGAACACCCAGTACTGGTCTGAATATTTAAAATATACTAAGAGTTTAGTGATACTAAACAATCACTCAAAAACTAAAGTTGAATATAACTATGTCTAAAAAAGCCTCTAACTGACTAGAGCTATTGTGTCCCCAGCTAACTCTAGCAAAACATAAACTGAAATGAAAGACCGAATATAAAAACATGTCTATTGTCCTCAAAGTATGAGGGCGCACCACTGATGCTGCTGAGTATGGATCAGGAAGCGATCTACGCATGATCTGAATGCGGAGGGCCTGAACGTACATCACGAAAAGATGTAGCGCAAAGTATGCGACAATACATGGAAGGTACTGAGCAAGTAGGATATGATAAAACTGAACAAAGATATAAATTGAATAAAGCATACTAAACAATGATAAAATTTGAACATGATGAAGATACTGAAATATATATAAATGAACTAAACTGAATGCAATGACCAAGTACATAACATGTTGAGACTGAATACTGAAATAAAACTGATAACCTGGTCAAATGCACTAGAGTTTGACCGTGGGAGCTACCAATAATCGACATAACTACCACGTGAGCTAACTGTGTTGTCCAATGTATACACCCCATCAAAGTGCCTGATATACCTTTCCAGGGATATAAATGCATGGTTGACATGATCACTAAAATTGATGTTGATAGAGATAACTTAACCTAAGGGGCCACGTAGTTCTTGGACTATGAGGGTACGCTGAAACTCTAGTCCAATCGATGCTAGGCCTAAACCCAACTAAATATGTATATGATACATTATGACTGAAATACTTAATAGCTCAAAATATTGACATGCAAATCTGAGAATGAAATAATTATATAATGATTAATTAATGTAATATTCGAAAACTGAAGCATGTATATATGTTTAACTTACCTAGCATGTGTAATTCATGAACTAAAAGAATCTACAAAACTAGGGCTCTGAGTTTCATGCAAAGAACTAAGCAGCGATTCCATAAAAACATGATAATCTGATTAGGAATACTTTAACAGCTAAATCACAACTAATATTTAAGGTTTTAGAAACCCTAGGTCTAAGCAAGATATAGAAATCAAGAATCTGACTGAATTCTAGGGGCCTAGTGGATGAAGGAATCTATTAGTGAAATCCCAAATACCTAGTAACGAAATCTATAGATAAATCCTTTGGATTTCGGGGGTGAACCTTGAAGAACACTGTTTCTTGTTTTTAGAAGGTTTGGTTGACTTTTCCTCTTCTTTTTGCCCCAAGTTTGGATGATTTTTGGAAAATGAGGGTTTTGGGTAAGCCTAACTAATTTATTATGCTTAGACTAAGTAAAATGATATAGTTTAGGCATTAAACGACGTAGTTTAAGGCCTCCAATGCATAGGAAAAAGACCTAAATGACCCTAACTTAAAAGATGACGTGGGCCATCCATGGAGGGACCAACAGACCATCAGTTGACCTACCAACCATCGGTAGGGGTCATCAATCAAGCTCTGCCCAACAGGGCTTCACTAAAATGAGCATAACTTTTTACTCTGTAATGGAATTTTAGCAAACTCACTGGCGTTGGAAAGAGGATTAAATTATGTTTCGTTTGATGGATAATGGACCACTTAATTAATTATATGCTAAAAGATATGGCCGATTGAAGTTGACCCAACAGCCAATTCCTTCCAATTGGCTGTTGACCCTCGCCTATGGTTAGACCTACGATCCATAGGTCATACCACGAACTGTCCTGGTTGACCGTGGGTGGGCTCATATACCATAAATATTTGGTGCCCAATGCGAACCCCACCTACAAACCGCGTGTCAGACCAGAGATTGTCGGTGGCTTTCGTGGTTCTTGACCAGGTCTGGAAAGCTGCATTTTTTTCTATTTTCTCAAATCTGAGGTGTTATAAGGACACTTCCTTTGGTCGTCAATGGAAGCTTATATTTCTTTCGTAATTTATGCATTTAAATTGTATATATTTATATATATATATATATATATACTGGTTTTCGACATGTGCATTGTAAATGATTACAGATTCAGAGAATTCATTGCATGTCAATATCATCGTCTTCACCCTTACAACCGTTGTCATTTTTTCTATTAGCGATGACATAAAAATTTAGTGAGGTAGGATTAACTTCAAATTCATTAAAGTTAAAGATTCACAAGTCTGTTGATTCCATTTAAACTTGATAATAATTAACAGTTTGTAAATTTGGTTAATTCCATTTCGACATCGTTGGCCTTGAATGATTAATTAATTTTATGCATTTTCTGGTGTCTACAGAAATTCTTAGACAATCTTGATGATGAACAACTTTTTTTCTATCTTTTACTTGGGCTGCAAGAATTTAGATTTGATAGGGCGCTTCATTTTGTCGTCAATAGAAGCCTATATATATGTGTGTGTGTATATATATATATATATACTAGTTTTTGACATGTGCGTTATACATGATTACCGATTCAATGAATTTGTTGAAGGTCGATATCATCATCTTCGCTCTTGTTAGGGTTGTCATTTATTCTAATAGCAATGACATTACCATTTAGTGAGGTAGGATTAACTTCAAATTCACTGGACTTCAAGATTTGTGAATCCGTGGATTCCATTTCAACTTGATCAGAATTCATAATTTGGAAATTTCTTGTTCTATTTCGACATCGTTGGCCGCAAAAGATTTCTTAATATTATGCCTTTTGTGGAGTCTATAGCTATACTTATACCATTTCCTAATGAACAACTTTTGTTTTCCATCTTTGACTTGGGTTGCAAGAATATAGATTTGATAGGGCTCTTCATTTGGTAAGCTAGAGTTCAAGATTAGCAAATCCGTTGATTATATTTTAAATTGATCAGAATTAACGATCTATAAATTTATTGATTCCATTTAGACATCGTTCGCCGCAAAAGATATCTTAATTTTATGCCTTCTGTGGAGCCTGTGGAAATTATTAGACCATCTTGATGGTGAATAACTTTTGTTTTCCATGTTTGACTTGGCTCCAAGAATTTAGATTTGATAGGGCGCTTCATTTGGTCCTCAATTGAAGCCTATATTTCTTTCCCAGTTGATGCATATATATATATATATTTGTCATGACCCAGGGGTACCCTATAGATGTAACATGGCGTATAGAACCCCAAAGGACTAAATACAAGCAACTTAGCTTTCGTAACATAAGAAATAGAACCAGAAGAGTAAAACAACAATTTAAATACAATAGAAATTTTATAGAAAAGTGGAAGTCTAAACTCATGTCTCATCATTCTAATACAATAGAATGAATTTTGGCCTAGTCATACATCATGTCCCAAAAAGGAAATACTAGAAAGAAACTAAAACAATGGAAACCATCCTTGAACCATGAGGACACACCATGCTCGGGAACACCCAAATACAAGCTCTAGGCACAATATTGGGAACCGTGTTTGTTGGACCCTACATTTGGGGAAAATGTAGGCAAGAGTATGCGTTAGTACATAAATGTACTAAGTATGATAGCTATGCATAACAATATTTTAAAAAGAAGGGATATTTCATTCCATGACATGCAATTGACCAAGTAAAACATGATATAAGAAGGTTAGAAAACATAAGTCATAACATAATGGTCAATGCAAGCTAACATCATCCTTTAAACCCTTGAACACATATGAGATACTTCTCGAAGTAATGTTAATTCACTTTTAGTCTTGTTGTGGGAAAACTATCCTTAACCGACATAGAGACCATGTGAGCTACAACATGATCACCCGGTGTCTCCCACGCTGAAAAGGGTTGTTCTACTTGCCTAAGGTAGAACCATGAACTTCTTGCCTAAGTGGATCCAACAACTAATTAACCTACTAGGCACATAGATAGTTTAAGGGATAAGGAGATTGTTACTAGAAACCTGAACTCTACTAATGAGAAAACTTCCATCTTAACAGATTACTTCTAAAAACTCGACCTCTACTAACGGGAGATCTTCTATCTCACATTAATATTCACTCGGTGCTAAGCATAATTCCCACAGAATAGTCAATTCTTACTTATTCTTATCATTCATGGAAAGATGTCCTTGGACAACCAAGCCAAGCTAGTTTCATTAGGATAGCTCTTACTCTTTGATTTGATTATGTGAGAATAGCCTTTAAACCTAAGAGTCCTTTTTAGGTGAGAAAACCTTTCACATTATGCTAATATGTGTTTATGAGAATAGCCTTTCACAACATAACATAAAACATCATCATTCGACACTTTACACTAAAAACACCCTTAATAAGATCATCCATAAACTCATGCTTTTCCCTTTCAAGGTTAAAAGATTACTTTCAATAACCAAATCTATAAATCATGGATTAGATAGGGATAATATCATAAATTCATGTGATTCTATGACTTAAATCTTTAGATAAAAAAAAAAAACTCCTCTTTCATAATCAACAACCCACATCATATGATCACAATTAGTAAAACATGGGGTTTTACATGGTGGGTTCATGGGGGAAACATCATAAAAGCATTGTAAACCATCAATTCATGCATATTAAAACATAATTCAATCATTAAGATAATTAATCAAAAGAACCCATGGTAATTGAAGAAAACCCTAGCTAATTCGGGGAATTCTCCCTTTTGAAATAGAGGAATTTGGGGACTCCATGAATGGAAGAGATTAATGGATGAAAACTACCATACCTCAAGTCCAATACTTATTCTTCAATGGAGGAATTGAGACCTTATCTTGAAACCCTAGTTGAATCCTTGTTCTTATTCTTCAAGATTCTAGAGAGGGAATATTTAAGAGTAATTTTGTTTTCTTTTGGGAATTTAGAAGAATGAAGTAAATGGGGTAAATTTGGAGGTAAAACAACTTATATAGAGGTCCTAGACTTAGGCAAAATGACATAGTATAGGGATTAATTAATTACCGGTCGATATCATGATCTTCGCACTTGTAACCGTTTTTATTTTTTCTAATAGAGATGACATCAGAATTCAGTGAAGTAGGATTAACTTCAAATTTGTTGGAGTTGAAGATTTGCAAATCCATTGATTTCATTTAAACTTTCTCAGAATTAACAATTTTTAAATTTGTTGATTCCATTTGGACATCGTTGGCCTCAAAAGATTTCTTTATTTTATACATTTTGTGGAGTCTGCGGAAATTCTTAGACAATCTTAATGATAAACAACTTATTTTTTCCATTTTTTATTTGGACAAGTTCAGAACTCCAATTCGGAGAGAAACTTAAACTGAGAAGACAAGTATAACTGTAAGAACAACTACAATTGAGAGAAAAATTATAATCGGAGTGGAAACTACAATCAAGATAAAAACTAAAACTAGAATAGATACAATGACCGAAATTGGGGCCAAGATAGATAATGTGATTTGGCAGGGAGAGACAAAAATAGAAATGAAAGGAGTGATGTATATGTTCCCCCAAGAAATTATGATGGTCGATCGGGGTTCGCAAGGTGTGAAGAAATGATGACCCACATAATGAAATAGTTTATAGTCTCTGATGATAATATCAAAGAGATACGGAATGACCTATTGGGTATGAATCAAAAAGTAGAATCGAATGCTACATCTATCAAATAGTTTCAGAAAAAGTTATGCCAGATGTCCTTATCCTTGAATAAACTCCAAAAACGGACACTTCAAATGAAATACGATCCAAAATATTTAAAATTATGGTCATTGGATGATATTTACTGATGTTGGGGAAAACCCAAATGGATCCAAAATTACTGAAAATGAAGATGTGGGGAACCCAAAGATCTAGTTGTGCAGGAAAAGGAAACAACTCAAAATACAACACCCATGACTAAACCTCCTCCCCCCTTTCCAAAATGATTAGTTAAGAAAATTGAGGAAGTAATTAATCATAAGTTCATCTTGATGTTGAAGTAACTCTCAAATAATGCCCATTTGGTTTAATCACTAGAACCAATCCCGGGCTATGTGAAGTTCCTCTATAGATCTCAAGGTAAGATTAAGATCTACATACACTATATATCTTATTCAGACTTAACTTATTGAATTGTACTAATCTACATACACTATATCTTATTCAGACTTAACTTATTGAATTGTACTAATCTACATACACTATATCTTATTCAGACTTAACTTATTGAATTGTACTAAGTATGTTATTATTGTTGATAATGATAAATTCTAAATGATAGATGAATTAATAATATTTTGTCCACAAGACTTCAAATGTTTTCTCAAAGAACCCATAGTATGTCCATTTGGAAAATGGTAGGTTTAATTGAATTAGTAAACAAGGTTGCATTTACCTCTTGTTATAACTTTTTGAAAAATGCATTTTGTGTAATCACTTGATCATTACTATGCTCTTAATTATTGAAATTGTTTAATATTTTATTACTTTTTTTCTTATCATGAGTCATTTATAATGTTATTATTGTACATGTAGCTTTTATGAAACAAAATTTTTTCTTTCTTATTACCTTCTTTGGTAGATATTGCCACATTTTGATACTAATAAAAATTGATTTTTTGTTATTAGACAAGCTTAATCTAACTAAATATAAGAAACATGATGGAAGAGAGGTGTGAAAATAGAAGAATAATATTTGGATCTTTGTTTAGGATAACAAAATTTCAATGCTAAAGACTATGCTACGTAAATTTTATAACCAATCTTCAAAAAATGACAACGAGTCACATAAATTTAGCTATCAAAATGATTTTATAATATGTACCAACTGCCAAAAAATGCAGGTTCCATCGCTACTATAAGGAGGATTGCAGGATCTATCATGATTCTTTAGCCAATGCACATTGAAAGTGTTTTTCTTCTCCTTTTGACAAGTATGTTTTCTTTTCACGATTTATTCTTTAAATATTATATTTTTCATATGCAAGCTATTGTTTTTGTAACACCCCACATGCTAAAACTACCAAACTGCAGATTGCAAGAGTTGTAGGTGGCACTGATGGGCACCATCCACGGACCGTAGGGGGACCCACGATCCATTCTGAAGGTCTGTGGTGCACCACTGCGACCCCTCCCCCAGAAACCTCAAAACAATCAGCTAAGGGTCAGGTCACGCCAGGACCTACGGATCGTAGGTCAGACCACAGTCTGTTGTCCAGGGCCATAGGCCGAACCCCATTTTCAGCTTCACAATTGCCGATCGACGGTTCACTAGCACGGACCATTGGTCAATCCACGGTCCATGGGTCTGTTCCGTCAGTTGAACCCGACAGTAGTTAAGTCAGGGGTGTTTTGGTATTTTCCTTATGTGTTGGACCCCGAAACTATGTCGTTTAACCCCTAAACTACGTAGTTTTTGTCAGTTTTAGCCTAGTAACTAAATTAGGATCTACACTAAGAAAATCATTAACCAAAAACTTAGAAAAAATTAGAACGCAAAACGAGAAAGAGTCCACCAAGCCCTAGTCCAAGAACACTACAAGTTTTCATCAGTTTCATCCCTGAAATGGAAAGATTTCTTCGTGGAATTCATCACCAAGTGTATGGGATTTCACTAATGGATTCCTTTCACCCATTAGGTCCCTAATTACAGTCAGAATCTTTATTCCATTAATATTATCTAGACCTAGGTTTCTTGAACGTCAGAAATTGTTGGGTTTTAGCTGTTAGAATGATCCAAGTCAAATTATCATGAATTCAGTATCTTTTGATATAGATTCTTTCATAAACTCAGAACCCTAGCTATGTAGCTCTTTTAGTTCATGAATTAGACATGCTAGGTCACATATTTCAGTTATACATGCCTCAGTTTTTGATTTTTTATTATCAGTATATTAATGTTGCATTCTGAGTTTGCATGCCAGTATTTTGAGTTATCTAGTATTATAGCATTTCAGTTATAAATTGTCAAATCACATAATCAATTAGGAGAAGCTTAATACCGAGTGGACTAGGGTCAGTCACCTACAAGTCCTAAAACTACATTCTCCTTAGGTTGTAAGTCCCCTCTGTGGGCATCATTTTAGTGATCACGCCAGCATGCCTCTATACGTCGGTTATTAGTAGCTCTCACAGTTCTGTCAGATTCTATTTCATTGACCACGTTATCAGTACAGTTCAGTATTCTGTCTCAGCATGTTATAAACTTGGTCATTGCATTCAGTGTAATCATGTACAGTACTTTCAGTATCCTTATCATGTTTAGATTACATCATTGCTTTATTGCTTGTTTAGTTATGTTATTGT